>SJYX01011627.1:339381-440565 GCA_006410675.1 Oreotragus oreotragus
CTTACTCCTTGGAAGAAAAGTTATGACCAACCTGGATAGTATATTCAAAAGCAGAGACATTACTTTGCCGACTAAGGTCTGCCTAGTCAAGGCTATGGTTTTTCCAGTAATCATGTATGGATGTGAGAGTTGGACTGTGAAGAAAGCTGAGTGCCACAGAATTGATGCTTTTGAACTGTGGTGTTGGAGAAGACTCTTGAGAGTCCCTTGGACTAAAAGGAGATTCAACCAGTCCATTCTGAAGATCAGCCTTGGTTGTTCTTTGGAAGGAATGATGCTAAAGCTGAAACTCCAGTATTTTGGCCACCTCATGAGAAGAGTTGACTTATTGGAAAAGACTCTGATGCTGGGAGGGATTGGGGGCAGGAGGAAAAGGGGACGACAGAGGATGAGATGGCTGGATGGTATCACCGACTCAATGGAGGTGAGTTTGAGTGAACTCCTGGAGTTGGTGATGGACAGGGAGGCCTGGTGTGCTACAATTCATGGGGTTGCAAAGAGTCATACATGACTGAGCGACTGAACTGAACTGAAGATGTTCAAAGTAGCTATGTATTATTTTTCATGAAAGCGTCCTGTGTCTAACTTACAGAAGTAACCGCCAACACCCCGGTCTTCCCACCTGAGACAGATAAGAAGACAGCGTCTCCTGTATTTGTAACTCCCCAGATGGTTCAGGGGCTGCCTCAGCTCTATCACTGTTGAACAAGCTATTTCCTCTGCTGGGAAATGCCCCTTCTCTGCTCCATGCTCTGCTAGCTGATACTCTCCAACCTACTTTGCACTGGCTTCACGTTACTTCTTCTTGGTTGTTGTTGTTTTTCATTGGCTCACTTGTGTCTGATTCGTTGTGACTCCATGGACTGCAGCACGTCAGGTATCCCTGTCCTTCACCATCTCCCAGAGTTTGCTCAAACTCATGTCCGTTGAGTCCATAATACCATCCAATCATCTCAACCCCTGTTGCCCCCTTCTCCTCTTGCCCTCAGTCTTTCCCAGCATCAGGGTCTTTTCCGCTGACTTGGCTCTTAGTATCAGGTGGTCAAAGTATTGGAGCTTCAGCTTCAGCATCAGTCCTTCCAATGAATATTCAGGGATGATTTCCTTTAGGATTGGTTCCTTTTCCACTCAGATTAGCCAGAGTTAGCTTCTACTGCTTAAGACTAAGGTCCATGATTCATATTTTGACTCATTGCTCTGGTACAACATTGTTAACTGTTGCTCTGTGTCTTTGTCCCTTGTGATTATGAGCTGGAAATATCCCTTCTTATATCTGTAACCCCAGAGTCCAGCCTAGGACAAAGTAATGCAGAGCAGATCCTCAACAAATTACTAATTCATTAATTTACAAATGAATGACTTGACTGATGAAAAAAGTTTCCTATGAAAACCGCAGGCCATGAAATGACAGCAAATGACCCTGATATGTCTCCAGTGCCTGACGAGAGGTGTAGCCCTTTCTAGTTAGCCTTCTATTCCTATTTCAAGAAGACAAGGGCAGTCACAGAGAGTTCTGTAGCATTTAATTAAATATATGATTGTAACACAGATTGGATACATGTAATATACTTAGCAGCTCTGCAGAATGTTTGTAATGCATGTGGAAGTACACAGTCAAATCAGAGACTTTCAGTGTAGTGAACAATGGATATTTTATAGAATACTTTCAAAGAAAAACCACTGGACTGGCAGAAATGCCATCCGATCTGCATCATTTTAGCTGTCTGATCATGTAAGCTCACCAGCTTCCTGGTCAATTCCAAGTCTTGTGGCCTCTTTCGGAATGCTCTAGAAACACAGGTTTGCACATCAGAAACAGGCCATACCTGACTTTTCTGGTCAATTCCCTTGAAAATCAGAATGAAGGTAAAATGTCTGTCGAATAAGCCAGGGTCTTCTAGCTTCAGATATGGTTGTTTAATTGACCAATTTTGCTGCCTAATTATCAATTTTCATTTCATGCTGTAAGAACCAACAGTTTACACCTCTGATTTATACACTGTCTCTGACCAGGAGTTTTTCTGTTTTAATGAAATCCCAAAGGGGACTGGTCAGAACAAATTTGTCATCTTATAGTATACATTGTCCCTGAGTACATAATCAAGCATTAGCAGCAGTTATGATTATAAGAGTATGATACATAGATTTTATATAACTCTGGTAACAGAGACATTCACTCACTGAATTCAAACGATAATCTTCATCAAACAACATTAAAACAGGATTCTAAAGCTGGAGGGAACTTGATCTTCCTTGAGACCTATCCCTTTCTTTCTTTGAGAGATGATTTATTTACATGAGGGATACAAAGTTACGCCTTCCAGTCCTAACTTGACATGTAAGGTCGAGTAACTTACCTGTCCTGTCCATGTAACCAGTTTTCACATAAGGCAAAGATAATGATAATAAGTAAATAGGACCTCTGTGACTAAGGTGCAAGAGGGCTAGCTTGTGAGGTTTCCTGTGATAACCTGTTCCTTGAGACTTGGTTCACATTTCTCCAGAAGGTAAAGACCCCACGTCTACCTGTTGGCAAATGTCTCCTGCTCACATGCCAGGCAGATTCTGCTTTTTTTCCACACAGATGGGCACCCCTTCTTGTGGCATTTTCCCTGTCTTCCAACAGGGCACTTTAAACATGCCTCCATTACAGCGTTATTAAAGGTAGCATATCAAAGCTACCTTTTATTAGATATTTAAGGGCAGGGTCCCAGTCTTGTCTTTGACCACTGCGGCTGGCACAGAGCAAGCTTTCCATAAATACATACCAAGAAAACTAAGTGGATAATGCTAATGGATAATGGAAGTGCTTTGAAAAATCACAAAAGCACTGAGCAAATCTAAGGGATTATGGGGCTATAGTCATTACTACTGGTTCAGAGAAAAGGCCTTGGAAGGCACTTTGAGGAACTCCCTTCGGAGACATCACAAAATAAAACCAACACAAAAATTAAGAAAAAATTAAAAACACTTAGTCTCCTACCCAAACAAACTAAAAACAGAGCAAAGAAAAAATGTAAACAACAACAACAACTACAAGGACCAACTCCCCAACAACAACATTGATCTTAGACCGGTGTCCTTGGTCTGTGTACACCCAGAGTCAGAGTTGTGTTGGGGGTGGTCTGGGGATCTGTTAAAAGGGATCAACTGCACTCCCCTGTGCTGAGAGTGCTCTGCTGTCTTGACTTGGCTTGAAACAGTCTCTAATTATTTATCTGGACCAAGAAATGCAAGAGGACACACATCATATATTCTCTAAACCTTCAAGAACATGGCCACAACTGGCTCATGTGCAGCATGGGCTTGTAATTCCTTCTCCCTGAAGTTTTTGGCAGCATTCATACTGGTAGAAACTGGGGACAGCAGATGTATTTGGGTTGGGGAGTCTCTACACACAGAGGAGAGTTTGCCCTGGCTTGTTGCTCAAATACACCAGTGTCCAGAGTCAGTAAGAGGTTCTTCCATTATCAAGGGAGGCCATTGGGTGGGAGGAGCAAGAGGGTCCTAACAGTGAGTAACAGTAGAAATTCTGGGCATCTAGTTGATTCTCCTTTAAGCACTTGTTAAGAAAAGTGGAATAAAATGGGCTTTGTAGCTTTTTGTAGACATGGCCAGATGTGGTGCTTCATACATCATGAGACCATTCCTCCCCACCATTTTGCTTGTAGCTCTTTTAGTTCCAGTGACCACAGGTCCCCATTTTCCTGGGACATTTCAATTTACAATTATTGTCCTGGAGTGATAACTTATAACTTTCCTTTTCACTTGCAAAATTGACCCAGTTTGGACAATACAGGGGTCCCCAACTTCCATAATCTAATGCCTGATGATCTGAAGTGGAGCTGATGTGATCATAACAGAAATAAAGTGCAAAATAAAGGCAATGCACTTGAATCATCCTGAAGCCATTCCCACCCCCACTACATCATCCTTGGAGAAACTGTCTTCCATGAATCCAGTTTCTGGTGCCAAAGAGGTTGGAGACAACTACATTATAGAGTGACCAGGATCTAGGTGAAGTTTGGCACTGGAGAGTAGGGCAGTCCCTGGCTGAGGAAGGCATGTGACTTGGAAGAGACTCCAGTTAGACTCATGGGCAGCAAATCTTGATTCTACCTCTTGCTGAGTGGGGAACATGGACAGATTAATTTAAGCCACAGTTTCATCATCTGTGACACAGGGAACGATGCGAATTGAGCCCACCTCCCAGGATTACTGTGAAGACGCAGCGAGACAAGATGTGCAGCGCGTGTAGGACAGCACTGGGGAGACAGTGAGCCCTGATCGTGGTCTCCAACACTCTGTTCTCCTTTCCCTCTTTCTTCCCTTGCTCCCTTTCTGTCCTCCCCAACCCTCTGTCATTTTCTCCATCCTTTCTTTCCCTCTTTCCCTTTTTTCCTTTCTGAAAGAAATGAATCATTGCATTGCCTGAAACAGAATGCCCCTGTCTCCTGCCTCCTGCCACAGAAGGGCTGCTTCAGAATCCTGTGACCACATAGAGGGGCCGCATTCAATTTGTTTGTTTGTGCTGTGGGGGAGAGTGGGACTCAGTCATCTTCGTTCATCATGATGGTTCTGATCTTGGGTTTCTTACAACTCACTGGTTTTGGTAGAAGCTGGACATGGTGACATAGGCTTCTTCTTGACTTGATCCCAAGGAAGTGAGGATGGGCTGCCCCTGGGCAACAGGGTTTAATGTCAGGATTCCAGGTTGGAAAGGAAACGGAGGGGGCAGGGAGCTGTTTGTAGTTTCAGGTCCAAGGAGCAGGTCCTGGTACACTAGAGGTCTGCTCTTGCCACCTTCCCTGCCATTAGGGGATCTGGAGGAGGGGAGCCCAGGGGCATCACACACACTGGCATTCCCAGCCAAGCATCTGAATGGTGACTCTCCTCTGAAAATTTTAGGAGTAATGCCTGCTTGCTCGGAGGGCCAGCTGGGACCCTGCATCCCACCTCTGAATCTCTGCTTCTCACTCTCCTCTAGCTGCGGAGAAAGAAGGTCTTGCAGGAAGCCTTCTGCTTCATCTCTAGCTTGAATGCCATCCACCTTATGAATCTGGCAGTCCAGGAAACTTTCAGGATTGAAACTCACATTCAAATTCTGCATCAAAAAAGAGAGAAGACATTAAGGCTGCACCAGACAGACATATCACCAAATGATCTGTTCACGAGAAGAGCTAAAGAACTTTCTGACATGGGTTTACAGGGAATATCAGAGAACTACCCACGTTCTAGCTGACTCTGCCTCTGGAGGTCTGTGACATTTCAGCATCTAAAGTGACCACTTGCCACACCCTTCACCCTGGGGGAGCCCAGGAAATTCTGAGACTTGTATTGCATTTTAGCTTCCTACTTACTTCCAGAAACCTGCCTCTGGCATCATCTGAGGGACCCTAGTTATGTGATGCACAAAAGACCAGCACTTGAGGTTCAGCCTGTCTGCATTCTACAGTGCCATTCTTGGCTGTTGGGATGCCTTTGACAGAATGACAGAAGTATCAGAAGCACTCACTTTTTTTGGTTTCTTGCACAGTTGTTCCAGAGTCTTCTTATGATCAGGGAGACTGGGCCATATGATAGGCTTAATTCTGAAATAAGACGACATTGGCAATGAAATGAAGGAGTAGGGAACAGACACATAAATCTTCCCACTTATTCTGAGCTAGCAGTCAGAAGAGCAGATTTTTCCCCTTGGCTCTGCCACACTAGGTGGATGAACTTGGACAAGTGACCTGCTTTTTCTGGGTCTCAGTGTCACATTGGTCCATGGAGAGATTGGACCGTGGTCAGTGATCTACTCTGTGAACAAGTCAACAATGATATACCCCTGGGAACGAGCCCCAGAGAAAAGGGACAATGAGGCTTGGCAATGGTGTAGCCATGAAAGTAAAATATAACTGCTCATCTACTTCCCAGAATAGGCATTGTCATTTCACTCTTCTCTTCACTGGTAGCAACTCCTCTGTGCTGATTTTGATGGAAGAGAAAAATATTTTCTAAGTTGCCCAGGGAAGTCGCTTTAAGTTGGTACTTTCCAAACTGGAGTATCTTGGGCATGTGTGACACTCTGAGGACATTAATAACCTGATGGGTCGTGTCTAAATGATGAAACAAGCATGGCCTTCTCATGGGGCAAAAGGCAAAAGGGCCTTGAGTTTGTGTGCTGAAGACTTCAAAAACATCTGCGATTCCTAGGGTGCCTTCACTTGCACAAGCATTCTGGAAGGATGGCTCTTAGTCTCTTAGGACACTTTAGTGGAAAGGTTTGAGGGGAGGGCTTTCTTGTGTTCAGTTTCTATATTTTTACCTCTTGTGAAATTAACTATGGAAATTCACCAGTGCCTGAGGATGAGGATGGGCATTGTAATTCCTGAAATACCTTATTTCCCTTTGTAGTTTTCTTATCCATAAATAGGATTAGAGCTCTGTCTGGAATCCCAAATAACCGTAACCACTCTCTTGATTAGTAAAAGAAATTCACCTTTTTTTCCATAACACACAGGCCAGAGTGACCATCAGAGCCACAGAGAAGAAGCTCAGAATGCTGATAGTTAGTAACACAGGATCCGTCTCCCCTGGAAGGCAAGGACAGATCTTGGTTAGTAGTCATTAGGCATGTGATGGGGAAGACTTTCAGGATGCTTTGCGTTTATTGAATAACTTGAGCCCATTTAATATTTCTTGAAAGTTGATTTTCAGTAAAGAGGATGATGAACTAGCTTTTATGGGGGAATTTTAGCTTCAGTAAGTGGCACTGTTGCTGAAATTCAGCCTCTGTTTACTGGTGCTGAATAGAAATGTGTAGACAGTGTTTTGGGTGAAATAGAAACGATAGATTTTACTGTTTTGCCAGGCAAAGGGGGTCACAGTGGGCTAGTGCCCTCAAGACTATGTGACCTGCCTTGGATGGGAGAATGAGAAGTCTTATAGTATTCAAAGAGCAGAGCATGATCAGCTTGTGGACATTCTTCTCATCGGTTGGTGGTGAGGTAATGGGGAGTCAGCATCATCAACCTTCTGGTTCCAATCAGTCTAGGGTCTGTGTTCTGGAGGTTGGCAGTTTTCATCTGGTGGAGAGGTCTGTTTCCTTTTCAAAACAACTCGGGAATGTGTGTCAGGTCTTTATCTGTATCTTTCAGGAAACTGTGAGTTGCTAATTCTGCTGTGTGGTGGACTTGTAACCTAAATAGTTTCCAGTTCACCAGTCCAGCGGCTTCCCAGGTGGCTCAGTGGTAAAGAATCTGCCTGCCAATGCAGGAGACATGGGTTCATTCAATCCCTACGTTGGGAAGACTGCCTGAGGAGGAAATGGCTACCCACTCTAGTATTCTTGCCTGGAAAATCCTATGGACAGAGGCGCCTGGCAGGCTACAGTCCATAGGTTCACAAAAAGTGGGACACCACTGAGCGTTCACGCACATCCCAGCCCGACAGCTATTTTATGTTTCTACATCTTTACGTGTGCCGATTTTAACTCTTGAATCAGTCTTTTACTTTAAAAGACAAGGACACAGGGGCTTGTACACGGTTTCAGTGCTGACTTAGGTGACCAGGTCCAGAACAGCTGTTACTTGAAATTTAAAAGGGACTCAGCATTAAAGATAACAGCACCCCCTGCCTGATTCCCACCATCATGAAAGAGAAGCTACAAGCAAGGGATAATAAGGGGATTCTCTTCCCTACAGTGGCCTCAGCAATTCCCAGGGTGATGAGAGGAGGCTGGTATGGCAGAGTGGTTCCACTCATCCCCCAAAGGGAAGGTATATGGGGGGATGCTTCGGGTCCCCAGTGGTCTGCCTGAGCTGTGTTCTTTGGTTCTTGTGGATGTTCTTAATGCTTAGACCCCTGGGATATCTTCATTCTTCTAGAAAAAGAGGCATGGGAAAGCCACATCAGCCTACCCATCTGCCATCTGCAAAGGTACTCCCTAGAAGGGCCTTAGAGATATGGGGCATTGGGATCCCAGTCTGAACTGGTAAAACTAGAGGCAGTGATGGTGGTTTTGTTCAGAACAAGAGGCTCCCAGGAGCTTCTAGGGACAGTAGAGTCTGACAGCCTGTATCAGCTGAGCAGCTACTCACAGTCTTACTTCCACTCTGTCTACATTCTTCACAAAGGGGCAAAGACAGCAAGCCATTTTTCAAAGAAAGTGTAAGAATGCCCTCTGGGAGCCCTAACTTGCAGTTCATTTCATACTTTTGGCTCTCACTGTCATGCACACATTTTGACTTTGAGGTAAAGTACCAGGGGGAGCAAGTTCCAGTCACGTCTCACCTGTGCCATTGGTCTCCGGAGTCCTAAAGTGGAAACTTGGACTCCATTCACTCCAGAAGCCTTCAAAATAGTTGGCGTAAGGGATGGACCGAACTTTAATCTCATACATGGCATTGGGTTGTAGTTTTCTCTGTAGGAGTGTCAGCTTGGTACTGGTTAAATTCACACGCTGAGGAGCAAAAAAGGCACTACATTTTTAAGGTGGAAAAAGAGGCGCTGGCCATGTCTCCCACATCATTTCGAGCTGAGTGTCTTTTTGTCACGTGGGCACTCTTTTGAGGCTGTCTCACATTAGTTACACAAAGGGGCTCTGATGTGGTGGGGTCAGCAGCAGAACTGGGGCAGAGGGAGCGTGTGAGCCCATAAACGATGCTGCAGATAGTCAAGGAGGGCAGTGAGGCAATGGGTCTCTATCTTTATTCAGGTGAGCTGGGCTCTCCCACTGGGGTATCAGTCACTCCCAGGCTCCCACCTTACTTTCTACATTCCAGTATCTTCTTTTTCTTTCTCTCCCTTTTCACATCCCAAGGAGAGATGAAAGGGAATGGTAAGATTAGTGAGCAAGAATCATTTTCCTCTGGAGAGATGTCATTTTTCATCATGAAACAAATACAGAGACACAGTCTTTCCAATACCACCTATCATCTTTAAGAGGAAAAAGTGCTCTATCAATTTGATGGGGATGAAGTAATACCCATTGTTATTTACTTTTGTATTTATTGGATTGTTAATTTTTTTATAATGATTTAAACTATACATTTCCTATTTCATAATTTTTCTATCATCTTTATTTATCCTTTTCTTAATATTTTATAAGACATCTTTATATTTTTAAGAATATTAACCATCTGTCAATTGTATGTGTGGTAATTTAAACCTAACTTCTAATTTGCTTTACAATTTTGATTATTGTATGTGCTGATAGTTATAAACACTTATTTCCATGTTGTGCTTTCTTTTACTGCTTTTATGCTCAGAACATTCTTCTTCATCTTAGGATTGATTATATAAACATTTATCTGTAAATTTTTTAGCCTGTTTGGAATTTCGCTTTTACATAATTTCTTTAAATCATCTCGTATTTTATTTTATTTTTTTGTTATATGGGGCAAGTTAAGCATTAAACTTAATTTTCCCCAGTTAACTGATTGTCCCGGTACCATTTATTCAGAATTATTCCTTTCTCCGCTTTCCCACTGATACAATTTCCAGATAAACACCGGAAGGGAACAGGCTCAAGGGCTCCTACTGGTTTGTGTGTGTATGTGAAAATGGAGATAGAAGGAGGTCTGGGGTGGGCATTACACTTGTGTAAGTAGTTTATAGCAGCAAATTGCAAACACAAAAGACTGGCTGTGGCCTGAGAAAAGCAAATAGTAGGATAAGCAGGATCTCCTTCCCCCTGAGAAAGCAACTGTTACCGGTCTTCTGTTAGTGGGGTACAAAATGGAAGAAAGTTAAGCTAGTGACTTCAGAGGAACCTGAAAGCCCTGAGACCTTCTAATTCTCTCCCATGTTCTCCTCAATACAGATTGTGGAGCCACCACACCATTCCAACTGCAGCGACTCATGGAGTCAAAATAACCCTCCCGCTTAAAAGGATGAAAATTAAGCTGTTACTTCAAGGATTTAAGAACACAGACTTGAAAGAAGTTGAAGGACATATTTCATCTCCTCTCCTACTTACTTCAGGCTGTTTCCACAACTCCATCAAACCAGATCGTGGCTAAAACGTGGTGACTTGTCTTTCTTTCTTTTTGCCTGGTTTGCCTGTGAGAGTTGTGCTAAATGTGATTCTTTTTCAGACTCCCAGATAGAGAGGATGGATTTGGTCTCAATCTATAATGGTTAATCATTAAGAAACATTATACAGACAAAAAACAGGGCAAGAAAAAAAATGAGAGCTGGGGCAAGAATGCACCAGAGAAGATCCAGGTTTTGTGGAGCCTAAACCTTTTACACTTTGGGGAGATTTTTTAAATAAAAGGTTCATTTCAAGCATAAAATTTATAGGGACCTTTCTCAGGTAAAGGTACCTCTGAGATTATGAAATACATAGCATTAAGAAATTTCTATTTTATAGTTTTATATACTTTGTAGTTTTTATATACTTTTTACATATAACTTACTTATTAAGATACTTTTATACACATCTGCATAAATTTTACAGCGCATACATGTAGTTGACCTACATACCATCCAATTATTTTCATTTTTTTCCTGACGGTAGGCTACCTCATGTATTAATACTTTCACATACTTCTTCTGCAAGTGTGATGTATTAAATGTCACCACAAAGTCATTTGCTCCTTCACGATAGATGACTCTGATGTCAAAAGGAGCCTCAGGTTTAACTGGAAAAGAAAAAGAAATTATATCATTCTGTAGGGTAATCAAGGAAACAATTATTATTTTTAAAGTTCATCTGCTCTGAAAATCACATTCCTTTCTTGGGTCAGTAAAAAACATTTCTTATTCTTCCCAGTTCAAAGCATGACTCCCTTGCAGTTGGGTGTGGTCTTGTGAAGGATGTGGGTGGAAGTGATGAGTACCATCTCCCATCCTGACCCAGAAACCCCCACATGCATGACTACCTGCTGGATCCCCTTCCGCTACTTGGCGTCATAGGTCGAAGAGAGTGGAGCCATAGGGTGAAGGAATCCTGAATGTTGCTTGAAGGAGCACCTCCCACAGGTTAGAAACACCCATTTTGGCTCTCACATCAGCAAGAAACAAACTCTATTGGAGAAATCTGTTTTAGGGCTTATTAGTTACAGTTGCTGGTACTGATTTTACATGAAAACACAATCTCTTCCCCTTTTGAGTACTAGAGAACTGTTACCAACTACCCCAAAGCAGAAGTACTTGAACTTTGAGTATTCATTTTTCCAGTAAAACTGGGGGCCTTATGCACCTAATCTCAGCTACATGGAAGCTGGGTGTTTGCATCCTAGCCCTGGCTCGTAACTTTCAGTGTGACTTCAGGCTGCCCACTCCTTCAGTCTTGTTTGCTTTACCTCTAAATTTCTCTCTGGCTTCTTCCTCCTGCATACCTGCCCAGGATCACAGGCATTAAATATGAAATGTTGTTGGAGGAAGAGGTATTATTTCAGGTTAAACAAATTCTGAGAAAGGTACTGAAATCCTAGGAGTGCATGTGTGTCAGGCCATCTCCCACCCTTGACTTGGGGCTTTCCTATCTTGACCTCTTTGCGGTCTTTTACGAATGCCCCGGAAGTTAGTTGTCTAGGGATGGGACAGCTACTTGTTTGCATGGCTGACTTCAGACAGAGCTTGGGGGTTGCATAGGTTAAAATCTAACCTAAACTTATTGTTCATGAGAGAGTGTGTGTTCATCACAGTTTCACTCAATAGATTGAGCTGGATTTCAGACTATGTGAGCTGGGCTTTAAGACTTACTGACCCATTAAATGAGCTCACATGTTGAAGTTTAACTCCCTTGTCATAATCACTTGCTTGTAGTGGTGGTTGCCTAAGTGTTTCCAGCCTTGATTCTCCTGCTGCTGCTGCTGCTGCTGCTAAGTTGCTTCAGTCGTGTCCGACTCTGTGCGACTCCATAGGTGGCAGCCCACTAGGCTTCCGCATCCCTGGGATTCTCCAGGCAAGAACACTGGAGTGGGTTGCCGTTTCCTTCTCCAATGCATGAAAGTGAAAAGTGAAAGTGAAGTCGCTCAGTTGTGTCCGAATCTCAGCGACCCCATGGACTGCAGCCTACCAGGCTCCTCCGCCCATGGGATTTTCCAGGCAAGAAAGTACCTCCCGTAGAGGTACTGAAAAAGAGGAAGTGATTCTTTCTTTACCCTTGGATATCTTGTGCAAGAGCAAGTTTACCCTTTTTTACCCTCAGAGGTACTATAAAAAGACAAGATACCCCAAAGGGAAGGAAGCAGAAGGAAAGGTAGTGGCTGTAGAGAAACAGGCCAACAGAGAAGACTGTCAGTCCCCTGATACCAGCCGCGCCAGTTCCTTCTTGCCATTCAAGGCACTGATTAAGAGTCACATTCTCAACAAAACCTCTGATACAGAATTCCTTGCCTCATTCCCATCTCCCAAGGCCTCTCAGGAATGGAAGAATTGAGGGAAGAACAGACCAATGTTGATTATACACATACTCAGTGTCAAGTTTACTTACACCATCTTGCATCAATGATCACTCAAAGCCACTATAATGATGAGGAAACTAAGAGGTTAATTAGCTCCAATAAGAAGTTCCAGGCCCCAGTTCAGATGAGTTGAAAGAAAGTGTTAGTCATTCAGTCATGTCTGACTTTTTGCAATTCCATGGATTGTAGCCATCAGACAGCTTCTCTGTCCATGGAATTCTTCAGGCAAGAATACTGGAGTGGGTAGCCATTCCCTTCTCCAGGTGATTTTCCAGACCCAGGAATCAAACCCAAGTCTGCTAGGGTGTAAATCTAAATCTGTTTCATTCTGAGTCTCACGCTCCTTCAATTTATTTATTAAAAAAAATTATTTATGTATTACAGTAGTTCCTTATTGGCTATCTATTTTAAATAAAGCAATGTGTACATGTCAATCCCAACCCCCCCAATCTATTCTTCCTCCTCATACTTCCTGCCTGGTAACCATAAATCTATTCTCTAAGTTCATTCTGTGAGTCTCTTTTTGTTTTGTAAATAAGTTCATTTGTATGGAGAACAGTATGGAGGTTCCTTCAAAAAACTAAAAATAGAGAGCTGCCATAAGAGCCAGCAATCCCACTCCTGGGATTGCAATTCCAGAGAAAAAGCATGGTTTGAAAGGATACATACATCCCAGGGTTCATTGCAGCACTGTTTATAATAGCCAAGACATGGAAGCAATCTAAATGTCCATTGACAGATGAATAAAGATGTGATACATATACATAATGGAATATTACTCAGCCATTACAAAGAGTGAAATAATGCCATTTGCAGCAACACAGATGGACCTGGAGATGATCATACTCAGCGAAGTAAGTCAAACAGAGAAAGACAAACACATGATAGCACTTATATGTGGAATCTAAAAATTGATACAAATGAACTTGCTCTCCTTCATTTAGCTTTCATTTCTGTGCCTCACTCTCTCCTGCCGGCTTGCCCAGGCTCTCCCACACAGGTCTGCTTCTGGCCTCAAGGAGGCGTTTGAGCAAATTAGAAAAAGGTGTTCACTCCTCAAGCAACATTCAAAACACTTTATTTATTCTTGACACAACCTGAACTATTATATCAATTTACATTGACAGGAAAAGGGGAGAAATAGACAACTGTCCCTCCAGACTTACTGGGGGCTCATACCTAGAGAAAGGGAGTGTAAGTGACAGGGCAGCTGGCTTCTGGGGAGCTGGGCTCTGGGGATTAATCAGAAGCATCCAATTTCAGTTTAGTTAAAGGACAGTTCTAGTAATGAGATGTCACATTAGGAACCAGAAGAAGATGCTACTGGGAGACATGTCTCCACCACCACTCATCCTTGCCTGGCTGTGCTTTCTGAAGCCCCGAGGTGCTCACACCACCCCTTCACAGACCCATGCTTCCAATGGAGTGCACACGCTGTCTCTCCTCTAGTGCCTCAGAGGAGGCAACCGGTCAGGCTTGCTGTCTGCTGGGTGGCATGGAATGTGGACTTCTAAAGGTGCTGGGTATATGAAATTTGGGGGCTTCCCAGGGGACAGGGTGCCATCAGGAGCCTGGGAGTGTGACCTGAGTGTTCACAGGCTCTAGCTCTAAGAGGCTTGTGAGTCCTGTGAGCTGGGTGGGTTTCTGTAGGAAGGGGCTCCCCTCTGGGGTTCCAGGACNGTGCTGGGTATATGAAATTTGGGGGCTTCCCAGGGGACAGGGTGCCATCAGGAGCCTGGGAGTGTGACCTGAGTGTTCACAGGCTCTAGCTCTAAGAGGCTTGTGAGTCCTGTGAGCTGGGTGGGTTTCTGTAGGAAGGGGCTCCCCTCTGGGGTTCCAGGACTCTGGCACAGGACAGTCTCTGCCCTCTCTGCCTGCTCTCCAGGACTGAACATGGATTTTCAGTGTAAATGGTGAACCTTTAGATACAGTGCCCTGTACACAAACCGCATGTCCATCCATAGAGGCTGGGCCCCCAGACGACCAAAACACAGCTTGCTTGTGTCCCTTGCTCAGAGACACCCAGTCAGGCCACCCATCTGAGGCACTCACACTGGTTGTGTCTACAGCCTCTTTTCTACTCCTGCTTTTTCACAAGATGCTTGTTCACACTAGAAACGTCTGTGTTCACGCTTTACCACCTTCCATCTTAGTGGTACAAAGCTGAGATCTAGGCTCCAAGTTTCTCTTTGTCGTCTCTAATGAGTATTACTCCCTTATCTTCAATTTTCTTTCAGAAGGGTGAAGGGAGGGGTTGCAAATAGGGAGAGACAGAGCCATCGTATTTAAAACCAGCCAAAAAAAAAAAAGCACACTTCAATCACTTTCAACAGCTTCCCCCTTACATGTGTGGTTTCACTTGTCAATCTCCACAGGCAGAATGAATACAAGAAGTTAGGATTCCATTGCACCAACATATCAAAACTGGCTTAGACAGTTCCCCTCCACCAGGGTATCTCTGAGGTTTTGAAGAAGAACCTTAGTCACCTCAGTGTCATAAATTTGTAATTAAAGGGAAAAAAAACTTTTTGTGTCTATATTCCCAATCTATCAGATTGATTTATTTGTTTGTTAACTGAATGGAGAACTGGTAACTAATACTGACGTAACTGGGCTTCCAGGTGGTTTTGTGGTAAAGAATCCGCCTACCAATAAAGTAGGCATGACTATGAGCCCTAGGTCAGGAAGACCCCCTGGAGAAGGAAATGGCACTCCATCCATGGGATTCCCAGGCAAGAATATTGGAGTGGGTTGCCACTTCCTTCTCTGGGGAATCTTCCCTGACCCAGGAATTGAACCCCTGTCTCCTGCTTGGCAGGCGGATTCTTTACCATGTGCCACCTTGGGAACTCCTTTAAAGACACGACTAACATTTCAATCAGTAGACTGAGTAAAACGGATTACTCTCTTCCATCTGGTAGCCCTTATTCAATCAGATGAAGGCTTTAAAAGCGAAGACTGAGATTCCCTGAAGAAGCAATTCTGTCCTAAGACTGTAACACAGAATCACTGCTTGAATTTCAAGACTGCCTGGTCTACCCTTTGGAATTTCCATTCTTTCCTGTCCTCTGGAAGATCTACTCTTTCCTGTCCTCTGGAATATCCACTCTTTCCTGTCCTCTGGAATTTCCACTCTTTCCTGTCCTCTGGAATTTCCACTCTTTCCTGTCCTCTGGAATTTCCACTCTTTCCTGTCCTCTGGAATTTCCACTCTTTCCTGTCCTCTGGAATTTCCACTCTTTCCTGTCCTCTGGAATTTCCACTCTTTCCTGTCCTCTGGAATTTCCACTCTTTCCTGTCCTCTGGAATTTCCACTCTTTCCTGTCCTCTGGAATTTCCACTCTTTCCTGTCCTCTGGAATTTCCACTCTTTCCTGTCCTCTGGAATTTCCACTCTTTCCTGTCCTCTGGAATTTCCACTCTTTCCTGTCCTCTGGAATTTCCACTCTTTCCTGTCCTCTGGAATTTCCACTCTTTCCTGTCCTCTGGAATTTCCACTCTTTCCTGTCCTCTGGAATTTCCACTCTTTCCTGTCCTCTGGAATTTCCACTCTTTCCTGTCCTCTGGAATTTCCACTCTTTCCTGTCCTCTGGAATTTCCACTCTTTCCTGTCCTCTGGAATTTCCACTCTTTCCTGTCCTCTGGAATTTCCACTCTTTCCTGTCCTCTGGAATTTCCACTCTTTCCTGTCCTCTGGAATTTCCACTCTTTCCTGTCCTCTGGAATTTCCACTCTTTCCTGTCCTCTGGAATTTCCACTCTTTCCTGTCCTCTGGAATTTCCACTCTTTCCTGTCCTCTGGAATTTCCACTCTTTCCTGTCCTCTGGAATTTCCACTCTTTCCTGTCCTCTGGAATTTCCACTCTTTCCTGTCCTCTGGAATTTCCACTCTTTCCTGTCCTCTGGAATTTCCACTCTTTCCTGTCCTCTGGAATTTCCACTCTTTCCTGTCCTCTGGAATTTCCACTCTTTCCTGTCCTCTGGAATTTCCACTCTTTCCTGTCCTCTGGAATTTCCACTCTTTCCTGTCCTCTGGAATATCCACTCTTTCCTGTCCTCTGGAATTTCCACTCTTTCCTGTCCTCTGGAATATCCACTCTTTCCTGTCCTCTGGAATTTCCACTCTTTCCTGTCCTCTGGAATATCCACTCTTTCCTGTCCTCTGGTATATCCACTCTTTCCTGTCCTCTGGAATTTCCACTCTTTCCTGTCCTCTGGAATATCCACTCTTTCCTGTCCTCTGGAATTTCCACTCTTTCCTGTCCTGAATTTTTAGCCTTCTTGGTCACCCTCTAAGCTTTAGACCTTCCAGCTCCTATAACCATGATGGTTGATTCCTTAAAATAAATTTCTTTTTCTCATCTCCCCTCTCTCTCTCTATCTAGCCTATTGTTTCAGTTTCCTCTGGAGAATTCTAATATGAAAGGCATATTTATATGTATGGCTGAATCCCTTCACTGTTCACTGGAAATTATCACAACATTGTTAATCAGCAATACTCCAATGAAAAATAAAAAATAATTTTTTTTTAAAAGGTATATTTACTTAAAAAAAAAACTTGGTAATTTAGCTAAACACATTCAGAATATAGTAGGCATATGGGAGAAGATTACAATGAATTCAGGAAAAGGTAAAGTGAGGTAGGAAAGGATGTGAGCTGGTAAAGTACTGGAGGCCCAGCTCTAGCTAGACACTTCAAACAGATGAACGTTTCCTGCAGGCTGTAAGTGCCAGTCATCCTTTTTCATAGCTGAATTTGAAGACCCTCAGAGTTCTCTCACAGTAAGAATTAATAACATCAGTTTCAAACTTTCATTTCTCTTAAAAAATTATGTGCAATAGAGAATATGTGCAATAGAGAATTTGATCTTTTCTATTGTAAGCAGTTTTCATGATCTGTCCACTTTTAACATCCCAAAACTTTAGACACAGATATCTGTCTTCAGATATCAGAAAAATGACAACATATCCCCATATACAACTTCTTACCTATCTTGACTATGTTCACTTTTCTGCAAATCATGTTCTTTTTTGCAAGCTTCACGCATATTTTACTGTCTCCAATCAGTAAAAATTTCTTTGTCTTGAGGAAATACCTCTCTTGCAGTTTATTAAAATTCAGGCAATCTACATCCAAAAGTGCCCCACTGTAAAAACAAAAAAGGAATTTGTCTTAATTCAAGTATTATTGTATAGAATGGAATAGCGTCACATCTACATTTCAGTTGTGTGGCTTTAAATTGTCCATAGAGTAGATCCACATTTGAGAGTTCAGTTCTGTTCAGTTCAGTCGCTCAGTTGTGTCTAACTCTTTCTGACCCCATGGGCTGCAGCACACAAGTCCTCCCTATCACCAACTCCCAGAGATTACTCAAACTCATGTCCATTGAGTTGGTGATGCCATCCAACCACCCCATCCTGTGTTGTCCCCTTCTCCTCCTGCCTTCAATCCTTCCCAGCATCCGAGTCTTTTCAAATGAGTCAGTTCTTTGTATCAGGTGGCCAAAGTATTGGAGTTTCAGCTTCAGCATCAGTCCTTCCAATGAACACCCAAGACTGATCTCCTTTAGGATGGACTGGTTGGATCTCCTTGCAGTCCAAGGGACTCTCAAGAGTCCTCTCCAAAACCACAGTTCAAAAGCATCAATTCTTCGGCGCTCAGCTTTCTTTATAGTCCAACTCTCACATCCATAGATGACTACTGGAAGAACCATAGCCTTGACTAGATGGACCTTTGTTGGCAAAGTAATGTCTCTGCTTTTTAATATGTTGTTTGAGAGAGAGAGAATTAAAATAAAATAGCTTTTTGCTGCCATTCTAACGTGCTCATTTACTCAAGCTCTAGTCAAACATGTGCAGGAAAATAATGAAACATTCTTAACTTTTAGACTTGATTATTAGAAGATAAATACTTTGTTTAGATGGGAAGCTGATTTCTTTCTTTCTTTTTTTGATGTTCTGCAGAAATATATTGAAAAAAAATGCATGTAAAGAAATATTGATAAAAAAGTTTAAATTAATCTAAAGGATTATATACAAGAAGCCATATACACTACAGGGATTTCCCTGATGGTCCAGCGGTTAAGAGTCTATCTTCCAATGCTGGGGATGCAGATTCAGTCCTTCTTTGAGGAACTAGTAATAGGCTCCCACATGTCCTGGGGCAGCTGGACCCCCATGCCAAAACTACTGAGGCTGCACATCACAGCTAGGGCCCAGTGAAGTCATAAAATAAAATGCATGTGTGTGTAAATTGCTCGGTCATGTCTGACACTTTGCAACCCCATAGACTGTAGCCCACCAAGCTCTTCTGTCCATGGGATTCTCCAGGCAAGAATACTGGAGTGGGTTGCCATTTCCTCCTCCAGGGAATCTTCTCGACCCAGGGATTGAACCCAGGTCTCCCACATTGCAGGTAGAATCTTTACTGTCTGATCCACCAGGGATAAACAACCCCCACCCCCCACCTACCCCGCATATAAGTAAATATTAAAAAAAAATACACTTAATAGGTAATTTTGGAATTTTTATAGGTAATTTTGGTTGAGTTCCACTTTTAAATGATCAACAAATTGTTAAATCAACTCTTCTCCCCATGCTTCTTGGATTAAATGCTCTAGGAACTGAATTCTGTCACTTCTGTGACCACCTATTCTCTAAAAGATCAGACTTTCAGGAAATGCAAGAAAAGAAAATGTTGCCTACAATGCAGCACCATCTAAAGCTCCAAATTGTACTCTTTCAAAAAGTTCTTCCAGGGATGGAACCCATATCTCCTGTGTTTCCTACACTGCATGCAAATTCTTTACTACTGAGCCATCAGGGAAGCCTGCATGTACACCCTGCTGTATTAAAAACAGATAACCAACAAGGACTTACAGTATAGCATGTGGAACTCTGCTCAGTGTTATGTGGCAGGCTGGATTGGGAGTGGAGTTTGGGGAAAATGAATACATATGTATGTAAGACTGAGTCCCTTTGCTGTTCACCTGAAGCTATCACTGTTTATTAATCAGCTAGATCTCAATATAAAAAGTTTTTCAAGTATGTTTCAGTTCCAGAATAGCTTATATCACACTAACCCTCAACAAAAAAACTACAATAAACTTTTAAGAAGATATTTTTGAAAATACTATTTAAAAGCATTGGAGAATAATCAAAAGTAGGCAGAAACTAAAGGGGAATTTAATTCTTTAGAAAAAGGTGGATTAGATCCTTCTTTCTATGTTGTTTGTTTTGTTTTATCTAAGGGTGCTTTGTGGTGGGCATTTAGAATCTAATAAATTAAAGGCCACAGTTCTACTATCTTAAGTTAGAGGACAGAATTTCATTTGGCCTGAATGGCTGGGTATTTTTAAGCGGGGAAAGCCTAGAAATGAGAAACTTTAGAGATAGAAGAGACCGGGTCTATACATAAACTCTGCTTAAATTATTATATATCCCCTTAATTATACTAATGTGGAGAAAGCTCCAAGGAAACTGTGAAAATAGCTAGATAGTTCTAGAAAGAACTAAACAGATATTTTTGGTGCTGCCTGAAAAGAAAAATTTGGAGATTAATCTAGCCTAAGTTAACTGAGTAACAGAGTTAAAATTAATGTTTGCCGGAGGAAGTTAGGGAGAAAGCAAGGCAACCCACTCCAGTACTCTTGCCTGGAAAATCCCATGGACAGAGGAGCCTGGTAGGCTGCAGTCCATGGGATTGCAAAGAGTCAGACACGATTGAGTGACTTCATTTTCCCTCTCCTGCATTGGAGAAGGAAATGGCAACCCACTCCAGGGTTCTTGCCTGGAGAATCCCAGGGACGGGGGAGCCTGGTGGGCTGCCATCTATGGGATCACACAGAGTCAGACATGACTGAAGCAACTTAGCAGCAGCAGCAGCAGAAGAAGTTATCAAAACCTAATGAACAAATAAGCTACCCTATTTCCAAAGGCACCCTTCCTACATTCAAAAGCTGTTGCAAAAGAGCAGAAAAAGAAAAACGTGGCACATAGTCAAGGCAAAAAGCAGTCAATGGAAATTGACCCTAAGATGACTCGGATATAGGAACCAGCAGAAAAGAACTTTTCAGCAGCTTCTGTAAATATGTTTAAGGGCTAAACAAAAAATGCTGTCATAATTATTGAACAAATGTATAGCTTTAGTGGAGAAGTGGAAACTAGAAAAGAAAGCAAAATGAAAATAACTGACAAGTACAAATTTAAAGTTGTAAAGGATGGCCTTAACAGCAGATAGAAGATGGCAGAAGCAGAGGTTGGTGAAGTTGAAGACAGATCAACAGAATTATTCAGTCTGAAACAACAGAAACAAAGTCTTGTTGACCTGTGGGACAATATCAAGGGGACAAATAAATATGCAGTTAGAGTTTCAGAACAAAAAGAGAGAAAGAATTTGGCTGAAAAATACTTGAAGAAATAATATTCCCAAATTTCCAAAATGTCAGAAAGCATATCAACTTCTGGGCTTAAAAAACTCAGCCAATTCAAGCAGAATAAGTACAAAGGAAACCATACCTAGGTACATCATGGTCAAATGACTGAAAAGCAAAGGCAAATCAATCTTGAAAACATGCAGAGAAGTGGATCACTTTTCATCAGGAGCTATCTGACCCAGAAGACATTGGAATAATATATTTAAGACTCTGAAAGGGGAAAAATTATCCATTTTGAATCCTTATAATATAAAATATTCTTCAATAACGAAGGCAAAATAAGTATATTTCTAGCTATATAAAAGTTGAGATAAGTTGTTTTAGGAAGTTCTTTAGACCAAAGGGAAATAATACTAGGTGGAATTTCAGCTCTACAGGAGGCAATTAGGTGTACTGTAGTAAATATAAAAAAATACCACCTATTTTCTTTTCATAAATTCTTTAGAGATAAAGATTGTTCAGGACTTCCTTGGCAGTCCAGTGATTAGGACTCTGTGCTCCCAATGCCAGAGGGACAGGTTCAGTCCTTGGTCAGGGAACTAAGAGCCTGCATGCTACATAGTGTGACCAAAAAAAATGAAAAAGATTTTTAAAAACAAATAATGTAACATTGTGGAATTAACAATATATATAGATATAAAATATATGACAGTAGTACAGAGACTAGAATGTGTTAAGTACAATTGTATTGTTCCAAGTTCCTTATATTTTTCATGAAATAGTATATTAACTCTAAACTCTGATAATAAATGGTTGAATATTGCAACACTTAATCTAAAAAGAAATAGTGCCCAAATGTGAAAATGAGGAAGACATAGAATGTTTCAATAGTTCCATTTCTTTCAAAGAAGTTAAATTGACTACTAATAAGTTTTCCTACAAAAAAAATTTTATGTCCAGATAAAACTGGTGAATTCTATCATAAGTGCCAATCTTACACAAATTCTCTCAGAAAATTGAGGAGAAATGAACCTTTCCCAACTTGTTTTATGAAGGTAGCTCATCTGGAACCAAAAGCTGGCAAAGATATTACAGAAAAGAAATTTACAAATTAATATTCCTCAATTAAATGTTAACATATTGATGTTAACACATAATGATAAAGTAGTATGCATTGCAGGAAATCCAGGTAGGGTCAACAATCAAAGATCAATCAATATGATGTATCACACGAACAAAATAAAAACATAAATAATCTGATCATCTCAATTGGTGTAGAAAAAGCACATGACAAAATTAAACATCCATTTACAACTAAACTCTCAATAGACACTTCCTCAACCTGATAAGGGGTATTTACGAAAAGTCTATGGTTAAGAACACACTTGATGGTGAACTTACCTTAGTTTTCTCCTAAGGTAAGGACAAAGCAGGAATATCTATTTTTCCTACTTTTATTCAACAATATACTGGAGGTTCTAACCAGTGCATAAGGCAAGAGAAACAAATAAAAATCATTCGTTTGGAAAGAAAAAAAAATGAAATTTTCTTTATTTTCAGATATGTCTGTTCACATGGAAAACTATAAAGATATTCCAACACAATTACAGGAACTAATATAGTGATTTCATTAAGGTCAGTTTATAAGCCTCTTGTTGAAAGTGAAAGAGGAGAGTGAAAAAGTTGGCTTAAAGCTCAACATTCAGAAAACGAAGATCATGGCATCTGGTCCCATCACTTCATGGGAAATAGATGGGGAAACAGTGGAAACAGTGTCAGACTTTATTTTGGGGGGCTCCAAAATCACTGCAGATGGTGACTGCAGCCATGAAATTAAAAGACGCTTACTCCTTGGAAGAAAAGTTNCGCCCCTGCCCCCAAACTCCATGTACCAGGTCAACCTTAAGCTAGCTTGAGCAGAAACCTTGTCAGCAATCAATATAACATTAGCTAAAATGTAGGCAAACTAGCTTCAAAATATTTAAAACATGACCCTCCAAGGTCAAACATAGTAGTGTCTATTCATGATTGTCAGAGGTTGGTCATAGTCTTGGGTAGAAAAACAAAAAAATAGTCCCACAGATGATCTGTGTGTGGTTGAAAGTGTTGAAGGAATCAGAAATGGGGTGTGAAGAACAGATCAGAAGATACAAATGTGTTACTCTAAGAACAAGGATGGTGCTGGAGAAGACGCTTGAGAGTTCCTTGGACAGCAAGGAGATCAAATAGTCAATACTAAGAAGATCAACACTGAGTATTCATTGTAAAGACTGATGCTGAAGCCGAAGCTGCAATGCTTTGGCCACCTGATACGAAGAATCAGTTACTCTAAGAACAAGGATGGTGCTGGAGAAGACGCTTGAGAGTTCCTTGGACAGCAAGGAGATCAAATAGTCAATACTAAGAAGATCAACACTGAGTATTCATTGTAAAGACTGATGCTGAAGCCGAAGCTGCAATGCTTTGGCCACCTGATACGAAGAATCAACTCACTGGAAAAGACCCTGATGGTGGGAAAGACCGAAGGCAAAAGGAGAAGGGGGTAGCAGAGGACGAGACGGTTAGATAGCATCACCAACTCCGGGGACATGAATTTGAGCAAACTCTGGAGATGCTGGAGGACAGAGGAGCCTGGTGTACTGCAGTCCATGGGCTTGCAGAGTCGCACATGACTTAGTGGATGCACAGCAACAAAAGCCATTAATTGTCTAGGTTGCATTTGAGGATTTAAAAAAGTTCCCACACTCTTGGGAAGAGTTTCATGGTTCTTTGTTACCACAGGAGCAAATCAACAATAGAGCAAGAACGATAGGACAGTGAGCAAGTAGAAGACAAGCAGCTGCCGATAGCTCCTATGATCAGCGATTACTTCGATTAGACAGCAAACTCACTCCAAAGAACATGCTTCTAAGCTGGCGTTGACCCGTTGGACCTCTGTAACTAATAGTCCATAAACAAACCTTCCAAAAACACCATATACAAGCGGTGATTCCATTTCCCTAGTGAGACAATCGCTGGCCGCCACAACCCCACCTCAGGTAGATAAACCCTAAGTCCAGCCTCTTGGTTTCCAGGTTGACTTTCTGTCTCCTTCGACTCATCTTCTCTGTCAAAACAACGGAAGGAACCTATGGGAAAAATGATCTCATAACCAGTCATCAACAAATGAAAGTTGAATGTGAGCATTCAATGCCTACAACAAATTCCTGTAGTTTGTGTTCCCCCATAACCTAGGATCATGGAGCAAACACTCAGGGGAGTAGGAGGGTCATACCTGAGTGTCTGGAGGGGACAACTTTGAAGTTTCAAGGCATCACACAGCATGTTTACTCCACTGGACCCCAAGGAATTTTGGCCCAGGTCCAGTGCGATCAGGTTCTGATTGCTTCTAAGGGCAGATGAGAGTTCTGCACAGCCGAAGGGAGTGATGGCACATCCCCACAACCTGTAGGTGAAACACACACATTCACTGATTTACTCAACCAATGCTCGTTGATGCCACCCCATATGCCAGGCACACACTTGGGTGGTGGTGGTCTTTGTGGTCCCAGGGTTGACTTGGGGTCTTCTGTGGTTTGCTATGAATTTGGGGATTAAATTTTGTGCGTGGGTGTGAAAAATGCCATGCTGGTCGAATTTTTAATTTTTACTTATTCTTTAAAGACTTGCCCACTTTTGGCTGCACTGGGTTTTTGCTGACACGTGTGGGCCTTCTCCAGTTGTGCTGTGTGGGGGCTGCTCTCTAGTTATGGTGTCCAGGCTTCTCACTGCACTGGTTTCTCTTGCTGGGAAGCATGGACTCCAGGGTGTGCCAGCGTCAGCAGTTGCAGCTCACAGGCTCCAGAGCACAGGCTTTAGGAATTGTGTCCTGTGGCATGTGGGATCTTTCTGGATCAGGGGTCGAACCCGTGTCCCCTGTATTGGCAGGTGGATTCTTTACCACTGAGCCCCATCCTGGTGGAGTTTTTTAAATGCTCAATGAAAATTGCAGGGGAGGTCTGCTATATTGATAGTACTTTTTAGATACAGACTTTGGAGAAGACTCTTGAGAGTCCCTCGGACTGCAAGGAGATCCAACCAGTCCATTCTGAAGGAGATCAGCCCTGGGATTTCTCTGGAAGGAATGATGCTAAAGCTGAAACTCCAGTACTTTGGCCACCTCATGCGAAGAGTTGACTCATTGGAAAAGACTCTGATGCTGGGAGGGATTGGGGGCAGGAGGAGAAGGGGACGACAGAGGATGAGATGGCTGGATGGCATCACCAACTCGATGGACATGAGTCTGAGTGAACTCCGAGAGATGGTAATGAGCAGGGAGGTCTGGCGTGCTGCGATTCATGGGGTCGCAAAGAGTCGGACACGACTGAGCAACTGAACTGAACTGAAAGTTCACAAAACCGTAACTCACCATAGACATCTTAGTTTACACAGTGGTTTCTTCAAAGCCTCGCACAGAAACTTCAATCCAATAATTCCTATGTGATTCAGCCCCAGATCCAAGTGTGTGAGGCTTGAATTTTGCTGGAGGAGTGTCGAGAGATGAATGCAGCCATCACTGGTTATGCTGCAACACCATAGCCTAGAAATCAGATCACATGAAGAAAAAAAATTTTTTTTCTCCCACCAATGAGACACACCAAAACCATGACCATCTATCTCAAGCCATGGCTTTTTAGATGAGTTTGAAGACACTGGAGATGGTAACAAGAAACTGCCCTACTTGAATCCAGTATGCATGTATATACATACACCACACACACACACACAGACACACACTGCCAGCACAGACTTACACCAGGGTTTGCAATTGACATTCAGGGTAATTCAGGCCCTCACACAGCAGTTTCACCCCACGATCTCCAAGAGCATTCTTGGCCAAACACAGGTGGGTCAGCCTCTGGTTGACAATCAAAGCAGAAGACAGATCTTTGCAATAGGCTTCTGTAAGGTGACAGTTCTCCAACCTGCAAAAGCACCACACAGATTGCAAGATGGTGAAAACATTTCCAGGACCCAAAGTTCTTGGCTGTCTTCAATGACTGGAGTCCTTGGTCACACCCCTTTTTGTTAATTCTCTGCCCCCTGTCAATGGTGTACTTGTGATTGTGGTCATAAAGCGACAGGAATGAGAGAAGGATGAGATACATGAGCCATTTGTCTGGGGCCAAAAATGGGAGCCAGGCATCTCTATCAGTGGGGCACTCCATCCTGGTCACCCAGCAATTCCAGGTGTTACCGCTCCTCTTCTCTGTGTGACCCTACGTCTACCACAAAGACGCTCGATGGAAAGAGAAGGGAGACTTACGACAACCTCTGTAGGAAGCACGTCGGATATCTCAGGGCCTCGTATAGCAACTTGGCTCCCTCATCCAGGAGCTCATCTGCTGTGAGGTTCAAGCATGTGAGGGACTGATTTGTTCTGAGGCAGCGGAAGAGATCGGCCCATTGCTGAGTGGAGGCAGAACAAGACACCAACCTGCAGGAGAAATGGCAACAAGTCATTCACGAGGACCAGACACCGGAAACACAACTGTCTACAGTTTTCTCTCACTCTGTTATGTTAGGGGTTCCCACGTGGCTCTAGTAGACTGGATGGCATCACGGACTCGATGGATGTGAGTCTGAGTGAACTCCAGGAGTTGGTGATGGACTGGGAGTCCTGGCGTACTGTGATTCATGGGGTCACAGAGTCGGACACGACTGAGGGACTGAACTGAACTGAGTGTCAAAAATTGTAAAATAAATTAAAAACAAAACAGCTCCACTTATGATAGCAATAAAACATAAAATGCTTAGAAATAAAATTAATAAAATATATTTAAGGCCTTTCCAAAGGAAATTACAAAATATTCCTGAGAGCTATTAAAAGAAATCTAAACAGAGAGCTACATTCATGGATTAGCAAATTGAGTGCTGAAAAGATGAAAATTTCCCCCAAATTGGTATATATAATTTTAATCAAAATCTCAGCAGGATTTTTAAAAAATTGGGAAGCTTATTCTAAAATTTATGTGGAAACACAAAGAACTCAGAATAGCCAAATAACACTGAAAAAAAGTAGAACAAAGATGAAGGACTTGGAGGCTTGATTTGGAGCTACTATCAGGTTATGACCATCAAGAGAGCTTAGCACTGTCACAAGGATAGAAATAGTGATCAATGGAAAATATAATGTTCTGAAATAGACTCATACATATAAGGTTAATTGATTTTAAATACATGCACCCAATGAATTCAGTGGAAACAAATCTCTTCAGCAAACAGTCCTGGAACAATTGAGCAAATATGTGGAAAATATGAACCTCAATTTCACAAAAATTAATTGGGTATGGAGTATAGTTCTAAATATAAAGACTAAAATTATGAACTGTTTAGATGAAAACATGAGAAAATATCTTCCTAACTTTGAGGGTAGACATAAATATAGTCATAATACAAAAACACTAAATATAAAAAAGAAAAATAAAATAAATTGGGCTGCATCACATGAAAATCTTTTGCTTATTAAAATATGCCATTAATAAAATAAAATGGGAATAGCAGATTCATTCGGGGAAGGCAATGGCACCCCACCCCAGTACTCTTGCCTGGAAATCCAATGGACGGAGTAGCCTGGTGGGCTGCAGTCCATGGGGTCGCTGACAGTTGGACAGACTGAGCGACTTCACTTTCACTTTTCTCTTTCATGCATTGGAGAAGGAAATGGCAACCCACTCCAGTGTTCTTGCCTGGAGAATCCCAGGGATGGGGGAGCCCGGTGGGCTGCTGTCTATGGGGTCACACAGAGTCGGACACGACTGAAGTGACTTAGCAGCAGCAGCAGCAGCAGATTCATTGATAACAATTCATTAATAAAATGAAATAGCAGAAAATAGTTGTAGTACATGTATCTAACAGCATAATTGTATGCAGAGCATATGAAGAATTCACACCCAAGGGACAAATAATTCAATGAAAAAAGACAAAAGTCTAACAGATATTTGCCAAAAGAATATATATAAATGGCCAACAGTACATGAAAAAGTGGTCAACATTACTTGTCATTTGCAAAATGTAATAAAATCATGAGATACTATTTCAAAGTCAAATATTGGGAATGAGGCACAGTTCTCCTACATTGAGAGCAGGAGAATAGAATGATATAGCTACTTTGGAAAACTTGTTGGGCAGTTTCTTATAAAGGTAAATACACACCCACCAGTGATACAGTAATTCCACTCTGAGGTTACTTCAAAGAAGTGAAAATTTATATTAAACTGATTTGTGAAAGAATCTTAATGACAACTTAAAAAAGAACCTACATTGAGAGCAGGAGAATAGAATGATATAGCTACTTTGGAAAACTTGTTGGGCAGTTTCTTATAAAGGTAAATACACACCCACCAGTGATACAGTAATTCCACTCTGAGGTTACTTCAAAGAAGTGAAAATTTGTATTAAACTGATTTGTGAAAGAATCTTAATGACAACTTAAAAAAGAGTAATCTAAAACTTGAGAAAACTCAAATGTCCATCAAAAAATAAAGCATTACAAATTTGTGATAAATTTGTTGGAGTATAGCTGATTAATGATGTTGTGTTGGTTTCAGGTGTACAACGAAGTGATTTGGTTATACATATACATGTATCTAGGGCTTTCCAGTGGCTCAGCAGTAAAGAATCTGCCTGTCAATGTAAGAGACACGGGTTTGATCCCTGGGTCAGGATGATCCTCTGGAGGAAGTCATTGCAACCCACTCTAGTATTCTTGCCTGGGAAATCCCGTGGACAGAGGAGTCTAGGAGTCAGACAGGACTTAGCAACTAAACAGCAACAAGTACAACAACGTACATGTATCTATTCTTTTTCAAGTTCTTTCCTACTTAGCTTGTTACGTGATATTGAACAGAGTTCTCTGTGCTACACAGTGGGTCTCTGTTGGTTAGCCATTTAAAATATAGCAGTGTGTGTGTCGAGCCCAAACTTCCTAACTATCCCTCTCCTCAGCCCTTCCTCCCTGCTAATTATTTATAGAGAGATATTTGCTTAACTTATATATTTAGGTAAAGAAACAAAATCTCATAATCTAACTTTGATCAATAATTTGTAAAGATGGATGAGGACAAGAGTAAAACTTCAAAAAAAAAACCTATGGTATATTTGAACAGTGGAATTAATACTCAGCAATTGGAAAGATGAGCCATGAGATAAGCATAAACATGGATAAATCTCAAAAACATTTTGTTGTGTGAAAGAAGTCAGAAAGAAAAGAGGGAGCAGTGGATTATTTCATTTATAAGAATTATCAGAAACCAGCAAAACCAAAGGCTGATAGAATTCAAAATTGTGATTTCTCACAGAAGATGAGAGATTGAAAGGGGACATGATGCGTCCTTCTAGGATGAAAGGAATTTTCTGCATCTCAACTGAGGTGATGGCAACATGTCATATATGTTTCTCAAAACTCATTTAGTATTTGTACATTTTACCATAGGTAAACTTTATCCCCCAAATGAACTGTAATCAAAAAGGAAAGTAAAATGAAATTAACAAATGACATAAAAATTAAAGAAATAAAGCAGAGTATGTATTCTCACTGTAAAAATAAACAATGCAGAATAAAAGGAAATTTACTCATTTCTTTCCTGCAACCCCCAGTTTGATTCACATCTCTTGTGATAACCATGGTTACCAGTTTGCTTTCCCTACATGCCTTTAAATCCAGCCAGAGTCCTAAAAAGAAGTAAACTGGGTCAAATTGGAAGTGAGGATTGTGGAAGAAAATGGTTGGCTTCTGTGAAGAGAATTCTTCTCATTAATCAGATTTTTTTAGGAAAAAAAAATACGGAGAGTATATTCTCCAAAGGTCATGTGCTACCCACAATGTAGAATGTGTGTTGGTCTTCTGTGGTCAAATTGGATGTGTGTACACTTTTCTCTGCATGTGTGTATATAAGCCCTTTCCAGGATCATTCCTGAGCTCTCTAGCAGATGTGTGTGGAATTTTCAATTACAGATCCGTAGCACGTAGGAATGTTCCAGTACTGTTGGACGTTTGAGAAGAATCTAAAATTATATTCTCAATTCACTCTTGCTTTTCAGGAAATGTGAGTAATGAGCAACAACAATAAAGCATCACCATCTGGTTGTCTTACAAGGCTGCTGCTGCTGCTGCTAAGTCGCTTCAGTCGTGTCCGACTCTGTGCAACCCCACAGATGGCAGCCCACCAGGCTCCGTTGTCCCTGGGATTCTCCAAGCAAGAATACTGGAGTGAGTTGCCATTTCTTTCTCCAGTGCATGAAGGTGAAAAGTGAAAGTGAAGTCGCTCAGTCGTGTCAGACTCTTAGCGACCCCTCAAGGCTGGGCACCCTTTAAGGGCCCTGAGCGCTAGGACCTGCTCTTTGTGGAGGGGAAGCCATGACAGGGGACTAAGAGAACAGACTGTGGTCTAGAACAGACAGCCTCGTTTCGTGCCACTGACCCTGGCTTCAGGTGACCAGAGGAAACTCAGTGTCTCCCATGAGTGGCTCAACTTGAGTCAATCCAATTCATTTCCATTCACTTAATTAAATTAAAACAACTTACTTGGTGCTAAGTGTGTATTCCTAGGATTAGGAATGTTCTAGGATTACACAGAAGAACTATATAAAAAAGATCTTCACAACCAAGATAATCACGATGGTGTGCTCACTCACCTACAGCCAGACATCCTGGAATGTGAAGTCAAGTGGGCCTTAGAAAGCATCACTACGAAACCCGTCCCTGGGATTCTCCAGGCAAGAACACTGGAGTGGGTAGCCATTTCCTTCTCCAACGCATGAAAGTGAAAAGTGAAAGTGAAGTCGCTCAGTCATGTCTGACTCTCAGCGACCACGTGGACTGCAGCCTACCAGGCTCCTCCATCCATGGGATTTTCCAGGCAAGAGCAATGGAGTGAGGTATCCAGTCAGAATAAGGGATTCCTGCCCACTCCGATTTGCACAGCATTGCCATGTAGGTTTGTGCTAGCTCTTTTCAGTGGCTGAGGGTTTTCAGCAGTGGTGAAGCTGATATACCTGAGATATTTCAGATTACATTTGGGGCTCCTCAAGACCTCACACAACGGGGGAAGCATGTCATTCTGGTCGTTTCCTTGAAGGGTCAGATGTGTTAAAGTCTTGTGACCACCAAAAGCCATGCAGAAGTTCCGATACGTGTCAGCTGGGGAAATATTTTTGAGGCTAGGGAAAAGAAACAGATGTTAGCTGGAGTTTGTATACTTATACTGCATACACATAGAATAAAGAGCTGCCATGGGCTTAAATGTTAGAATTGATTTTTTTTCATATTTTTTCCTTTATTGACATACTGTTGACAGATAACACTGTGTATATTTAAAGCATATGACTCCATGTTTTGATATACAAGTACCTTGTGAAGTCACCCCTCCTATCAAGCCACCACTGCACACAGATCCCCTTCCTTCTTTTCTTCTGTGGTGAGGACACTTATGATGAACTGTCTTAGCAAATTTCAAGTATTCAGAGCAGCTATGTTAGCAGTCCATTGCTGTCCATCAGGTCACCAGAACTTACCATCTTGCATAGCTGAAACTTTGTGCTGTTTAATGAACATCTCATTACAATTAGAAGCTCAAGTTTCATTTTTTTAAAGCAGGAAAGAATTTAATTATCCAGTTCTTCTCATAGAAGAAAAAGATCTGAGCTGTTAGTAGCTGTCATGTCATAGATGGATAGATGGATAGACAGACAGATAGATGATAGATCTTATGAAAGTAGAAGCTCCAATTTCTTTAGTTGTTTCAAACTTTTGGCAAAGGGAAGTCAGTCATAAGCAGTCATTTTAGACAAAAGCTGTTCTCCTATGGCTTTTTGAGAAAGATAAGGCAGCATCTCTTTTTCTTGAAGTGTTACCAATGGATGCGTTTCAACAATGCTATGTTCTTGATGATAAAATTATAATGGAGGAATCACAGTTCAGGTATTCAAAATTGGAGTCAGGTGGCTACTGGGAATCTGGTCTCAGACACCTCTCTGCATCACTGAGAACCTGAACTTTCTTAAAAGTCCAAGGACACCACCCTCCAACCCCACCCTTATGTTCCCTCCAATCTCCGCTTGTAACTATGTAACCATTTCAACCCCCAGGCAATCCTTGCTCAAGGAGCACTCTTACTTCTTGCCAGCTCCAACTATAACTCTTGATAAACAACTCAGGTAACTGACTGTTAACACTGCACTTTCTGCTTCGTAAACCTCCTCAAGTTTGTAGTCAGGGGGGAACACAGCTCAAGCATTTCCTGGATCTGTGTCTCCTGGGCTGTGGTCCTAGGTGACCCCAAATCAACATCTTTTAATCTCAATCAAGTCTCCACTCCTGAAATGCCGGTTAACCGCCTGCTGAATACTTTGACCCCAAGGAGTGCTCTTGGGCTTAGAGTCAGGACCGCAGAGCCAACAAAACCCAAAGTGGGAAGAGCTCTCATTTCTCTGCGTTGAGAAACAAAAATACCAAAAGAGGACTAGCCACACAAACGAACCTCGCGCCCAGGAAAACTCTAACAAGATGCTGTCTTAGGAGCTTGGACACGCCCTGGAAATTTTAATCCAGGGACTAGCTGCTACTTACACCACTTTCTGCAGACTAGAGGCAGCAGAGGCTACTTTTTCACAAAGAATTCTCACTGAAGAGGCACTGAGGGAGCTCTGACTGATGTCCAGAAACAGCAGGTTCCTGTTTGAGTCAAACACAGAACAAAGATCCATCCAGAGAGGGAGCATGTGATGCTCATTCTGGGACCTATGGGAAAGAGATGAAGGAGAGACTTAAATACTGCTGGAGAGAAAAGTGACATTTGTCCATCTTCGGGAATGTGTTTTGGGTTGCTCTGTGCATTACTGTTGTTTAGTTGCTCAGTTGTCTTCTACTCTTTGTGATCCTCTGGACTGTAGCCTGCCCGGCTCCTCTGTCCATGGGATCTCCCAGGCAAGAATATTGGAGGGGGTTGGCATCCCCTTCTCCAGGGGATCTTCCTGACCCAGGGATCAAACCTGCATCTCCTGAACTGGCAGGTGGATTCTTTACTACTGAGCCACCTGGGAGGCCCTAATAAGAAATTGTAACTCTAAAAGTTGGGTGATTTAATTATTTAGCACAAGTATCAGACAACCCAATACCTAAGATATATTATTGGAGAAAGAACTTGAACTTCTCACATGTCAACCTAACAGAGCCTTAAAATAAATCAAAATTCTAACCATATCATTGATCAAAGATTGAGAGCAATATACATCACTGATAAACACTTAAGAGTAGGTATACACATCAATGGAGGTTATTTGGATATTTGATGGTAAATCCACATACATAATATTCAAGCTAATTTATAACCATATTTGCTGACCTAAGATGATGTCCATAAAATTTTGAGAAAATACAGTCTTTGAGTGGTTGCATATTCATGTACAAAGATTTCTCAAAGAATGGTTATTTTGTTCTGGTGATTGCTTTTGAGTGGAAGGATTTTAGCAGAGGAAAGATATAGGAGACCTGGGTTCAATCCCTGGGCCAAGAAGATCCTGTGGAGTAGGAAATGGCAACCCACTTCAGTATTCTTGCCTGGGAATTCCCATGGACAGAGGAGCCTGGTGGGCTATAGTCCATGGGATCGCAAAAGAGTCAGACACAATTCAATGACTAAACAAAGATTTAGATAAATTAATATGCAAGCCTGTCAAAACATTTGAGTGAAAGAAAGGGAAAAAATTAGAATATGAATATAGATGGATCCATAAGGTAGAGAAATGCTGATGTCAAGTTATGGTCCTAACGCTCCTGGAAGTAAATCAAGCTTATGACTTCACCAAGTGGTGAAGGAAAGTGAGAGACCGTTAAGGGCATATGTGAAACAGACACCTCCACCAGGGGGCTAATGAGGGCATTTTATTCTAGTTCAACAAATATACATGAAGATTTTAGACAGAGATTTCAGATAACAACTTAGGAGGGAGGAAGAGGTGGGTTGATAAAATGAATATCAGTATGTCGACAGGTATTGCACATCACTGTGAGGTAGAGATTTTAGATTGTGACCACAGGACTTTATAAGCCAATAGACTTGAGCTCTAGTCCCAGCCAAACACTCTTTTCTGAAGCTAGTATCTTCATCTTAACATGGAAAGTGACCTGTTCCTAGTAGGTGCGAAGTTAGAAGTATTTGGAAACTGCACATGATCTCAGTTGATGTTATTTGTGCCTAAATTGAAAATAACAAAGATTCATAACTGGCCATCTCATTATCTGTCAGGTGAAGTTCCTGGGAGGAGGAGTCTTCATGATCATGGGTGAGGTGTAGTGTTCAGAAACTTGGCAGATTCAACTCCTGACTCCATCTTTAATGCTTTTCTAGAAGTCACGCCCCAAATGGGACCACCATGTCATACATCTCCCCAGATCTACACAGCCAACCTGCAGACTGAAACAGGTGGAGATATTTGAAAAAAATGGTTTGGCTAAAGGAAAATGGAGGTGGGTCTCCAAAGAAGGTCTGGTTCCAAAGCTCTCATTTCTAATGCCATCATACCTCCTGCTTTGAATGTTAGGGTGGCAGGACACAAGGCCACAAAAGGCCACTTACTGACCTTAAGCAAGAGGGAACAAGACACACTGGCTTTTTCTTAATGAACCATGGAATAAGGCAAAAGATAGGAGAACTAAAGTTCAGGTTCTCATTTGAACTGAACACAGAGCAGAGATCCGCCCAGAGTTGGAGAGAATGACGGTCGTGCTGTGACCTAGGAGAAACGCACAGACAGGAACATCTGTGAAAGAGAACCATCAATAAAAGGGCAGGGGTGGAGGAAAAACTGGTAAGCTCTTCAAAAGGTACAAACTTCTGGTTGTAAGATAACACAGTCCTGGGATATAATGGATGGCATGGTGACTGTATATGAAAACAAAATTTTTGAAAAGAACTGGCAGGAGAGGAAATTATATGAGATGTCTAGAGCATGCCGAGCCCACATGTCAACAATGACACTAAAAGTAAGGTTCCAAAGCCCCATTCCTCATCTGAATATCATGTTTCTCAGCTTTAATGGTGATGCAGCAGGAAGAAATTTCAGTGAGAACTCGGACCCTAAACCAGAAGGAGTCATAGGAGGCTCTGTCCTCTTCCTAAAACAGGGTGACACTGAAGATGGGAGAACTAGCAAAGTAAAAAAAAAAAACAAAAACTGAGTTCTTACGTCTGGTTCTGAGGGTCTGATTTCAATGCGGGATCATTCTCCAGGAATATCTTCTTTCCTACCTGCAGTGAGATCTTCTGTAAGTTGGCACAATGTTTAAGGCAGAAGGAAGACTGCATCATTTCAGATGTATTCGTCAAGTGAATGGATATCTCCTTGACATGGGCCATGGCATCTTTCACGAGCTGCTCCTCCTGAGACTCGTAGAGACAGCTCAGAACCTCCTTCGCATCCGCCACCGAGAAGGATTTCCTCCCAAGGGGCATCAGTGTGTATTTCAGGAGCTCCCGCTTGATCTCCGTTGATACCAGGCAGCCGAAAGTCGCCTCCAGCTCCACGGCCCTTCTTTCGTTGCAGAGGCCAAACAGGAAGCACCCGACGTGGGCCAGGCTGGGGTTCTTCAGCCTCTCCTCCTTGGACAGCAGTCTCCCCACGTCCCCAACGTGCCGCCCGCGGCCGCCCAGCCCTTCCTCCTCCTGCTCTTCCGGCTCCAGGACATAGAACACGGCGGCCAGAAAGTGCTGGACGCTGAGATGGATGAAAGAGTAGCAGGCCTCGCCGTCTTCGCTCTTCTGGAGAATATTCCCGTCCAGGAAAGGGCAGAGGGCCGACGGGTCCACCCCAAGTCGCCTGAGGCCTTCCCCGTGGAACACAGAGCTCCGCGTCCACACGCCCTCGGCAGCCAAGAGGCACAGGGGCCTGAGCGGAGCCTGCAGGCCGAGCGGTGGGGGGAAGCGGCTGCAGAGGAAGCGCAGGAACAGGGCCGTGGCGGTCCTGCAGGTGGCCGCGGGGTCCTCCCCGCTCTCCATCTGCTGGCTCAGGCACGTGCAGACCATCCAGCACACGGAGGGCGCCGAGCCCAGCTGGAACAGGGCCGCGTTGTTCTTCATCAAGTCGAAAGCTCGCAGGGCCTGACTCTCCTCCTCAAAGTGTTTCAGGAAATACGCCTTCCGGTCCTCCTCCAAGAACCCCTCGATCTCTATGAAGAGCGGCTGTTCTGTCAAGAGCCGCAGCTCCTGCAGGGCACCCGGTCGGGTGGTGATGAGTAAGGTGGCCTTGGGTAGCATCTTCCTCTTCAGTAAACTTCCCAGGAGGACGGGCACCGGCTTCTGCCTCTTCCAGTCGCCACATATGTCGTGGATGAGCGCCCCCGAGGGGACCCTCAGCTCATCAAAACCGTCGAGGATGAACAGGACTTTCTGTGCCCGGGCCAGGATCGCGGGTATGTCGTCCTGCACATGTGGCCAGTTGGCAGATATCAGCTCTGCAAAGGTGCACGTCCCCCTGTGGTTGAGCTCCTTGCAGCTGAGGTAGAAGGCGGAGTTGGAGGTCTCTGCCAGGTTGTCCTGTGTCCAGTCCAGCATCAGTTTCTTTGCCAGCGTGGTTTTCCCAACGCCAGCAGGACCGTGCAGCACCACAGTGTGTGGAAATGGCCCGGCCAGCATTTTAGGATTACAGAATGGGATCAGGGTCTCATATCTTTGGGTGACAATACAAACATCTTCACTGAGTCTGGGCCAGAAGTTCTTCCAGCGTTGACAGAGCTTCTTCTTCAGTATATTTCTGTATTTATCTTGTTTACCTTCAGTGATAAGAGTCAGGAGATAGACAGAATATAGTTGGTTATTCATTAGAGAGATGATGCTTTGTTTTAAGTAGGAAAGGGAAAAAGAAGAAATGAGGTTTATAAAGAACCACCTGACACCAAACTCACTCCAGGTAGAGAGGACAGACCTAGCTTTTCTCCTTCCAAATCTTTTGTTTCTTGTAGGTTTGTGACATCTTCTTCCTGTATTTGGGCCAGCTCTGCAAAATACAAATTAAAGTGAGCTTGACACAAAACCGGTGTACTTTTTTTTTTTTTTTTAACCAGAAATAGGGTGTTAAAGTAGACTCCAAGGAGCCCAGAATCTAAGTTTTTTGTCCACAGTGTGTGCTGGGATGTGTAAAGTTGGGTTTATAGTGATGAAGATAGCAAGTGAATCCCTAAACCAAGTTGCATGCCTCCACTCTGTGGAACCATAACAAGAAATGCTGCTTCTATCACAACTCAATGTGGTTTATTGAAATTATTTGTCTATGTTTTCAAAGAGACTAGAAGAAGTGCCCAGAAAACAGGCACTGGATCTTCCCCATAATAGTCTCAAGTCATTATAGGAGCTCAAGCATTAAAGTACAGGCAACCCGTAAGTGTGCACCCAAGATAAATGGGCATGTGTCTGTACAAAGACTTGCACCCTCTATAAGGAGTGTGCGTGGCCGCGTTATTCAAGACAGTCAATAAATAGATATGATTCAAACTTCCCTTCCCCGATGAATGAGCAACCCAAACGTTTTATATCCACTCAATAGAATATTACTCAGCAACCAAAAGGAATGGATCACTGACACGTGTAACAACATGGATGAACATCAAAAGCATTTTTTTTTGAAAGTTGCTTAGTTGTATCCAACTCTTTTTGACCCCATGGACTATACAGTCCATGGAATTCTCCAGGCCAGAATCCTGGAGTGGGTTGCCATGCCCTCATCCAGGGGATTTCCCAACCTAGGGACTGAACCCAGGTCTCCCACATTGCAGGCAGATTCTTTACCAGCTGAGCCACAAGGGAAGCCCAAGAATACTGGAGTGGGTAGCCTATCCCTTCTTCAGCAGATCTTTCCAACCTAGGAATTGACCGGGGTCTCCTGCATTGCAGGAAGATTCTTTACCAACTGAGCCATCAGGGAAACCCCCCAAACCTCAAAAATGTTATTGTAAGTAAAAAAAAAAAAAAGACACAAAAGACCACACATATTCAGGAATGGAGAATCTAGAGAGACAAAAAATTTATGGCTGCCTGGACTTGGGGGATAGAGACCAGGGAACAGTTACATATGGACAAGAAGGATCTTTCTGGAGGTGATGGAAAGATTGTGAAATTGAATAGTGGTGATTTTTGTATAACTCAGTAAATTGACTAAAAGTTATTAACAGGTACACTTAAAATGAATGAAATTTATNAGAATCTAGAGAGACAAAAAATTTATGGCTGCCTGGACTTGGGGGATAGAGACCAGGGAACAGTTACATATGGACAAGAAGGATCTTTCTGGAGGTGATGGAAAGATTGTGAAATTGAATAGTGGTGATTTTTGTATAACTCAGTAAATTGACTAAAAGTTATTAACAGGTACACTTAAAATGAATGAAATTTATGATACATAAATTATACTTCAACAGAGCTGTTGAAACAGACTTGAGAGTGAGACTAATGTTAAATTGACCTCCACATCAGTTGAGGCAAATCAGCTACCTACAATAGATCTCAACTTTCTAATCTGTGAGCTGATACTATCAAAGTTGTCTGAACAATTGGCAAAATCTAAGAAAATTCTATACCACATACTCCTGATTTTCCATGAACTGAATTCTGGCTTTCCCAAATGTTTATTTCCCTCTTTATTCTTACATAATAAGAATAAGACAGGGAGGAAGGCATTCTCCATAAGACAACTGGGGACGATGAATCAATTCAGTCCAGTCACTCAGTCGTGTCCGACTCTTTGCGACCCCGTGGACTGCAGCATGCCAGGCTTCCCTGTCCATCACCAACTCCCAGAGCCTATTAAAACTCATGTCCATCAAGTCGGTGATGCCATCCAGCCATCTCATTCTGTCATCCTCTTCTCCTGCCTTCAATCTGCCTTCAGCATCAGAGTCTTTTCAAATGAGTCAGTTCTTCGCATCAGGTGGCCAAAGGATGGAAGTTTCAGCTTCAGCATCAGTCCTTCCAATGAATATTCAGGACTGATTTCCTTTAGGATGGACTAACAGACCCTGGACGCTGTAGGTTCCTCTTCTCTAGATGTAGGTTATTCCTGGAAAGCATGTGATAGAAGTGAACTGACAGAGGCAGGCTGAGAACACACTATGGCATTCAAGTTCAAGGTCATATTTATCCAAAGACCTTAGCAGGAGATATTGCATGCACAGAGGCAGGGAATTAACAGAAGACATGGGATCCAGGACTTGTCAAGACCATGTACTGTGGGAGACTGGCTGCCTATGGAATATAAGAAGCCCTCTTTTACTACTGGTAGATTTTGACTCATTTTCCTTACTACATAACTAGCTAAAATTAGGTCATCTGATATGAATTTGGAAATAGCCACAAGTCAGAATTTCATGACAGAGTATTTTTTTTTCAAGTCATCAGAGATAGTAACTCTTGGCAACAAGAGATGTTTTGTGGAAGAGGGAGAAGATAAGTTCTCTGAGCTCTTTACTAAACTTTCAAACCCACTAAGAGACTTTCTCTTTCTTTTTACCTTCCTTAGTGGCTCCATGAAACCCAGAGTCAATTTCTTCCTGTGGATTTTTAGAAAACTGGTATCAGCAACTGGCTGGGTGGCAGTTGGGTCTAGATTCACAGAGTTTTGACTTACTGTCACTTTTTCATTACTTATTACATACTGGATGTGTCATCTAATTAAATAATTGAAGTATTACATTATTTAACCATCACATCTCCCTATAAGATGGTATTTAACAGGTGAAGAAACAAAGGAATAGGTAAGTTACACAACTTACTCTAGGTTAAAAAGCTAGCTAAGTGCTCGTGTCAGGATCAGAAACCAGGCACCCGCCCAGGAGTATGGCTCGAAGACGCTAGATTGTTCCATGTTGGGCAAAGAGCCTTTAGGGGAGGAATGAACTAGGACAATCAGAATTTAAATTCTGACATGAAGTCAGGAGGAATGTGGGACCTCCCACATCCACACCGTCATTTGGTTGTAGCAGTGAAGACCTGATAGATGAGCTCCTGAGTGTTTCTTTGCTTGAGTCTCTTGGTGAAAGACAAGGAGTTTGAGGACATTTTTGGAATTTACTCAATTTTAATAGTTGATAGTTAGCCCCCACACTCTCCTTTGCAGCTGTTGCTGTGTAGTATACGAAAGAGAGACGGGGGATTTTTAAGCACCCTTTGAAGGCACCATTCCTCACCAAATTTCAAATTCCAGGTTGGTGCTGTTGATGTCCGAGTCATCAAACGTGCAGGTCAGCAAGTGCTGGAGTCCATCCACTTCCAGCTGACTGTAGCAANTAAGCACCCTTTGAAGGCACCATTCCTCACCAAATTTCAAATTCCAGGTTGGTGCTGTTGATGTCCGAGTCATCAAACGTGCAGGTCAGCAAGTGCTGGAGTCCATCCACTTCCAGCTGACTGTAGCAAGAGAACGAGTAGTCATCCAGTTCTGCATCATCAAAGTCTCCTGGCAAGGAACAAACCTACAGCTGTTAATGAAGCCAATAAGTGCCTCCTTGTGCAATCTGGACTGATGTTGCTGGAATGGTAGCCTTTCATGGCAGACTTGAAGGAGTGTTGATTGTTTCTCTAAAGAAAGAAAGCCCAAGGGCAAAGACAAGAAACAGGACTTTGAAAAAAAGACAAAAATAAAAACAAACAAAATGACAAAACTCAGACAAAGTTTAATGAGCACAGAGTTTTTTCTAATAGAAAAAAGTCATCACAATTAATAAATAGTCTCCAAAGATTTATAAATATCTCGCTATTGGGCAAGTGCATTGGAGATCTAGAATGAGACACTAAACGCATCCTTTCTTTTATATAATGAGTATTTCTTTTGTTAGTCTATACATTTAAATGAGATACTCTATTATTTATGTGCCACCTAATTTAACCTTGTACTTTATTACTAATTTTCCTTTATTGCCTCCCAAGAATATTTTTTGAATGAATGATAGAAGATGATAGCTATCTTGCAGTCAGAAGTTCACTTCTTAAAACAGGAACTTTCCCTTCCCTAAACAGATATCCCACCTAAAAGTCCCATTGATTTTTCCCACTGTGTGAATATTTATTTAAGACCACTTGTGTTAAGCTACTAACTGAGGTAAACAGGCTCAGAAAAAATTACATCACAAGACTCAGACCTGGTGGAGCTTCCCATGAATCTTAAAGATACTACTTCTGTGCTAGTATATCTTTTTTACAGATATTGTGTTTTATGAATATGAGAAAAATTCTAGAAGCATGTGGGAAACGAGAATTTTTACGCCATTGCTTTTGGAAAGTACTGTCTTTTAGAGATAGTATTTAATTTCTTAAGATTGACACATATATATGGAATTTAGAAAGATGGTAATGAGGACCCTGTATGCAAGACAGCAAAAGAGACACAGATGTGTAGAGCAGACTTTGGACTCTGAGGGAGAGGGAGAGGGAGAGGGAGAGGGTGGGATGATTTGGGAGAATAGCATTGAAATATGTACTATCATGTAGGAAATGAATTGCCGGTTTATGTTCAATGCAGGATGCAGGATGTTTGGGGCTGGTGTATGGGAATGATCCAGAGGGATGGTGTGGGGTGGNTCAGAGAGATCGAGTGTGAGCTATGCCTGCTTCCAGGTCCATTGATTCTGAAATTACTTTGGCCACTGGTACTAGAAAATTGAAGCTCTAGGGGTTGGGGAGATCCCTTGGAGAAGGGCATGGCAACCCACTCCAGTATTCTTGCCTGGAGAATCCCCGTGGAGAGAGGAGCCTGGTGGGCTGCAGTCCATGGGGCCGCAAAAAGTCAGACACGACTGAGCGACTAAGCACAACACAGCACAGCACAGGCTTTAAATAGGGTGGAGAATACACTGAAAATTAAACCCCACCTGAGTAGCCTGAAGGCCATGGGGTTACAGACAGAACCCTCTTCACTTTAACAACCCAGTAGTTCTTTGGGAGAATTAGCAAAGCTGGTTGTGAGTGGACCAACCGGTTGAGAGAAAGGTCAGTTCAGTCAAAGCAACAAAACTTGAAGAGCCACACCTAGGTAAGAGCTGCAGTCACTGTTCTTTCTGACTGTACCTAGAATCCATCGAGCTCACAGTTCTGCCACCAGCAAACTCCTGATGCTGGGAAAGATTGAAGGCAGGAGGAGAACGGGACGACAGAGGATGAGATGGTTGGATGGCATCACCGACTTAAAGGACATGAGTTTGAGCAAGCTCCCGGAGTTGGTGATGGACAGGGGAGTCTGGTGTGCTGCAGACCATGGGATCGCAAAGAGTTGGACATGACTGAGTGACTGAACTGAACTGTATTTCAGCTGGATATGGCCCTCTTTTTAATGGCAGCCCACTTTAAATAATGAGGGGCAGCCCACTATTTGGGGCTCCCATGTCAAAATATTCACTCCTAGTCTTACCAAGTGAGATCCAGTCCCCTAATTGCTGGCACCGTTCTTGATGGAATGGTTCTGGGTGGCTTTAGCCTGCCCTTATACGGCAGTACTCATGCACTCTAAATATTTTCTCTTCCTTCGAACATCTACCAATCTGGTACAACAGAACCTACATTACTCTTTGGATTCAGACATTTGGGGGTCAACTTTGTCTCCAAAACTCTTTAACATACAACCTAGGCCAGAGAGGGCAGACTTTAGTAGATTCTGGGTATCAACAGAACAAAGCACTCCTGCTACCCTTAGCCATCCAATCTGGCAAAGCAGATTTGCTGTAAATTCTTATACCTTCTATAAAGCAGTGACTACTTACAATAGCCAAGACATGGAAGCAACCTAAAGGTCCACTGACAGTTGAGTTGATAAAGAACACGCAGTGTGTGTGTGTGTGTGTGTGTGTACATCTATATCTATATCTATCTATCTATACAATGGAATATTACTCAGCCATGAAAAAGAATGAAATAATACCATTTGCAGCAACATGGATGGACGTAGACTATCATACTAAGATAAGTAAGTCAGAAAGAGAAAAATAAATGTCATATGATATTGCTTATATGTAGAATCTAAAAAAAATGATACAAATGAAATTATTTACAAAATAAAAATAGATTCAGAGACATAGAAAACAAACTTATCTAATTTACCAAGGGGAACAGTGGAAGGTGTTGGGGAGGCAGATAAATTAGGAGTGTAGGATTAACATATACATACTACTATACATAACATGGGCTTCCCTGGCGGCTCAGAGGTTAAAGTGTCTGTCTGCAATACGGGAGACCCAGGTTCGATCCCTGGGTTGGGAAGATCCCCTGGAGAAGGAAATGGCAACCCACTCCAGGATTCTTGCCTGGAGAATCCCATGGACAGAGAGGCCTGGTGGGCTACAGTCCATGGGGTCGCAAAGAGTCGGACACGACTGAGCGACTTCACTCACTCACACACATATATAACATAGGTAAGTAATAAAACCCTACTGTAAAGCACAGAGAACTATACTCAGTATCTTGTAATAATCTAAAATGGAAAAGAATCTGAAAAAGACATATATATATATCTGTGTGTCTCTCTCTCTATATATATGTATAACTGAATCACTTTGCTATGTAATTGAAACTAACGCAACACTGTAAATTAATGATACTTCCACGAAAGAGAAAAAAGTAGTGGTCATACAGTTAAAATGGCTGTGTTTTGAGAAATAGCTCATTGGTTGTTTAGCAGGTTCTGAGCTCATTGATTCTGAGCCAAAGTTGCTTTGTAAACAAGAAAAGTCCCCTCAATAACCTGAAAAACTGCATGGCATTTTACAAAGAGAATGTCATATCTGCTCACAGCTTAATTAAGAATCATATACAGAGTGGTTAAGACCTCCAGCACCAGAGCTGGACAGGTGTGGATTTAAATCCTGGCTGTTCCACTGGGTAGCTGTGATCCTTCTTCAGGTCCTCTCTAAGCTTCAGGGTTCTGATATTTAAATTCTTGTTATTATGAGGAATCACTGAAAACAAAGATCTTGCTTAGAACACAGAAAGCACTCAATAAGGGCTGCTGCTAAGTCACTTCAGTCATGTCCGACTCTGTGTGACCGCATAGACGGCAGCCCACCAGGCTCCCCCATTCCTGGGATTCTCCAGGCAAGAATACTGGAGTGGGTTGCCATTTCCTTCTCCAATGCATGAAAGAGAAAAGTGAAAGTGAAGTTGCTCAGTCTGTCCGACTGTTAGCGACCCCATGGACTGCAGCCCACTAGGCTACTCCGTCCATTGGATTTTCCAGGCAAGAGTACTGGGGTGGGGTGCCATTGCCTTCCCCGATAAGGGCTAGCTAAGACTATTATCACATTCTTTGAGATATAAAGAAAAGGTAAAAAAAAAAGGAATTCTAATTCAAAGGATATACATGAAGTCTTTGGGGGCTCCTTTGAAAAAGAGTGTTTTGTCAAAGGTATTATTATGACTACAGCTTTGAAATTACATAGAGCTTATGAACAGTGAGTTTTAAAAAAAATGCTCACTATAATTAGAATTTTTGAAATATGTGTTATAGACAAGACAACATGGTTTAGAAGTTTTCCTACTGGAAGGGCTTAGTTGATTAAAAGCATAAATGATTTGGATTTTTAAAAAGTATCTTCTTCTCTTGATAACTCTTATGCTTATCAGAGAACTAGCTTATCTTTAACAAAGAGCAGTTGATTATTTTGAATTCCTGACACCTCAAACCGAGAAGTATTTTGATGTAATCATGTGGATGGGTGGTTACAGATTTCTTTAAAAAATACCCTGAAATTTAAAAAGTTGAAGTGAAAACTCAGCTTTCAATGAGAACCCTTAATTTGTTTGTAAAATAACATGACCACTGTGGGGTGTGGGGAAGCAGAAGGGATATATTATATTCCAAAGGGTAAGATTTATGTGTTGCCTGCCAAGCATCTATCTATACAGACACAAGAAAACATTTACAATGAAATAATTATCATCCCCCACAAAGTGATTCATTCACAGTCACACTATGAAAAATGTCAACCCTCTGACAATTCCATTAATGAAAATATGCTAGGGATTTCCTTCCTTAGTGATTACATGAATTAAGCTATCAAAGCTGAGTCATTAGGCTGACGTGCTTGATAGCTTCGCTACGCAAATACTTTTTAAATCTTAAAGTGAAAGCATTTAATTTTCAGAAACAATTTGGTGGTCCAAGTTTCCAGGTGGCTCCTCTGGACCACTTCACCTTTGCATAATTTCACTTGTAATTACAATAGATTTACAAAGTAGACAGCATCTGCCTGTGGGTACTAAGTATTTAAGGATTCTAAAGAGAATTATTATATGATGATAAATTTGTTGGCCTGGATACAGTTAAATATATTTCAAGGAGAACTCATTCAGATCTTACCCCTATTCAGTTATTCACTAAGAATACCACATGATCACACCAAAACCAAAGTATTTTGAAGAAATTTTCAAATATTTGTTAAATGTCTACTATGTTCTAGATACTGGAATAGGTGCTGAGAAAACAGCAAAGGTAAGTGCAGACAAAGTGGTTGTTTCTAGATATTATTTTATCTTAAAAGTGATGTTTTTGGAGCCTCCTAAAAAAGCTAAAGCAAAACTAAATGAGCTTCTTTTCTTGGCAAGGTAGAGCTACCTTGAAGGTCATCTAACAAGCATAACCATTGTGTCTCTATGGGTGTTCTTTTTGTAAGATGAGAGGCATCAACAAATATTTAAGATTCACATTGGGAGAGTCAATGCATCCCTTGACAATTCTAAGGCTTTGCAGACCCCTTGCAGTGTTGGCCCCAGGCCCCCTGTCTTGGTGGTTAGAACTTCCTCTGGACCACTTCACCTTTGCATAATTTCACTTGTAATTACAATAGATTTACAAAGTAGACAGCATCTGCCTGTGGGTACTAAGTATTTAAGGATTCTAAAGAGAATTATTATATGATGATAAATTTGTTGGCCTGGATACAGTTAAATATATTTCAAGGAGAACTCATTCAGATCTTACCCCTATTCAGTTATTCACTAAGAATACCACATGATCACACCAAAACCAAAGTATTTTGAAGAAATTTTCAAATATTTGTTAAATGTCTACTATGTTCTAGATACTGGAATAGGTGCTGAGAAAACAGCAAAGGTAAGTGCAGACAAAGTGGTTGTTTCTAGATATTATTTTATCTTAAAAGTGATGTTTTTGGAGCCTCCTAAAAAAGCTAAAGCAAAACTAAATGAGCTTCTTTTCTTGGCAAGGTAGAGCTACCTTGAAGGTCATCTAACAAGCATAACCATTGTGTCTCTATGGGTGTTCTTTTTGTAAGATGAGAGGCATCAACAAATATTTAAGATTCACATTGGGAGAGTCAGTGCATCCCTTGACAATTCTAAGGCTTTGCAGACCCCTTGCAGTGTTGGCCCCAGGCCCCCTGTCTTGGTGGTTAGAACAGGCAAAATGGTGGTAAGCCTTCAAACTCCCTTAAATTTAACCCAGTGCCCCACTCCAGTCTATTAGGGATCTGAGCAACTGAAATAGATGCCAGGAATCATCTGAAATCCTGAAGAAAAATCAGAAATGACTCACCATTCTCTGCATAGCCACTTTCTCCAGAAACGGCTTGAAGTAAATAGAAAAGCACACCCAAAGCAGTACTTAGAAGTGTCATTCTGAGAGAGAAATAGAGGAGCCAGCCAGCGCGTGAGCCTATGTGTAGGAATGAATGAGAGAGAGAGTGAGCGAGCAACTTACATCTATAGCTTTAGGACTTTATACTTGTTTAACCACAGTGGGGAAGTAGGGGGGAAGTCTAAACAGAAGAAAAGAAGGCAAGTGCCAGAAACAGGAAGTGTGAGTAAAAGTATTGCTGTTGTAAGCAGAAGAGGAAAGGCTTTCAGAGGCTGGTACCTCTTTGGCATCCCTGGCTGCCCCCAAATGTACTGGCCTTATTTCAGATGGAGGTGGTGGATTCAAATCTAGGCTCAAACTATCTTAGATCCACTTTAAAAGATTCATGAGACAAAAATCTAAACAGACAAAGTTTACCAATTGCTTTTCTGAGTGAGTGTTGCTGTAAAGGAAGATTGTGCACTTAATGAAGTCATTTACTGCAGGTATATTTTAAATTGTCTACCTCCCATCTCAGAACATACATGATAGAGTTCCACAAGCTTTTCTGTTGTGTGTTTTTGTGTATCCCTGGTGGTTACTTACGTCTCATCCATCGTAGTAGCCACTTGAGAACTATTTGTTTAATGTAGAAGTTGGCAAGCTGTGGCCCAGGAGCCAAATTTGGTCCACTACTTGTTCTTGTAATGGGCTTCCCTGATGGCTCAGATGGTAAAGAATCAGCTTGCTATGCAGGAGACCTGGGTCCGATCCCCGAGTTGGAAAGATCCCCTGGAGAAGGGAATGGCAAGCCACTCCAGTATTTTTGCATGAAGAATTCCATGGACAGAGGAGCCCGGTGGGCTACAGTCCATGGGATCACAAAGAGTTGGATACGACTGAGCGACTAACACATACACTTGGTCTTGTAAGTAAAGTTGTGTTGATACATGGTTGCTTTGTGATCCTATCACCACAGTAAAGTCACAGACAGAAACTGTACATCACACAAAGTGTAAAATCTTCACTATCTGGCTCTTTACAGAAAAAAATCTGCCGACCCTTTGTTAATGGATTAAACAGTTTTCTCTGTGTATTTAAAATAGGATTCTATTTGTGAAAATCTGATTGTCATATAGCTTTTCAAGAATATAAGGTACACGCATGCCACACTGGTACCGATGTATACAGGACAGAATTCTGAGACAATGACAGAGGTCATTCAGACTCTCCTTAAACTAGTTTGTCCATAAAAATTGTCCTCAAAACAGCCTCATGGTTAAAGCCATGTTATTTGTCAAGCCTGGCTGCGTGCATGCTAAGTTGCTTCAGTATCCAACTCTAGCCTGCCAGGCTCCTCTGTCCATGGACTTCTCCAGGCAAGAATACTAGAGAGGGTTACCATGTCCTGCTGCAGGGGACTCTTCTTGACTCAGAGATCAAACCCACAACTCCTATGTTGCAGGAATATTCTTTATTGCTGAGTCACCAGGGAAGCCCAAGCCTGGATGACTTCTTAGTAATTGTTGGATGCTCTTCCACATCATTTGTGTTCAAAGTCATAAATAGATAACAGTTCTGTCATCAACACACTTTTGCTCACGTCTGTCTTGTTGTGGACAATCAAACCTGGATTCTGGCCATGGAACACCACTGTCTTGATTCACCTTTTTTTTTTTTTTTAAGAAAAACCCACAAGACTGTGAATATATGTTGACAATTACAGAGATGCTGAATGGACAGTGACTTATAAACTTCTGTTCAATTCACTGTTATTGAGTAGCATCGGTCCTATGGACCTGTAAGAATGCTATGGGAAAGTAGGAAAGTGCACTTAGTTGTATTGGACTCTTTGAGACACCATGGACTGTAAACCACCAAGCTCCTCTGTCAATGGGACTTTCTAGGCAAGAATACTGGAGTGGCCATTTCCTCCTCCAGGGACTCTTCTCAACCCAGAAACTGAACGCAGGCCTCCTATATTGCAGGCAGATTCTTTACTTTCTGAGCCACCCGGGAAACCCCAAGAATGGCTATAGTAACCAAGATGATTAACATCCTTTGCCCCAGTGTAAAGCAGTCTTAGAAAGTCACATGAGTTAGCTTGTCTTATTATTACATGGGCTTCCCTGGTGGTTCAGTTGGTAAAGAATCTGCCTGCAATGCAGGAGGCCTAGGTTTGATCCCTGGATTAGGAAGAGCCCCTGGAGAAGGGCATGGCAACCCACTCCAGTATCCTTGCCTGGATAATCCCCATGGACAGAGGAGCCTGGCGGGCTGCAGTCCATGGGGTCGCAAAGAGTCGGACAAGACTGAGCGACTCAGCACATTGTTACAGGTACTGTGACAAACTCATAAGAGGTGAAAGGAAGAGGTGGGGCATTTTAGCTAGTCCCTGGAAGCCCCTCTTCAGAGTTGAGGCAGGTCCAGTGTCAGACATGGGGTGCCCTGTTCATAACGTCATACAATGGATTACAAATTCAAGGAACATTTCAAAGCAAGAAGCCAACTGAATGGGACACAATCTACCTCCTCCATCTGCTGAGGCCTTCTTTTGGCATTTTCCGCACATCTTCCGTGAAGAGTGACATAAATAAATGGTGACAATTTTGTGCATCACATGATAATTTGTGTTCTCACTTCTGATTTTTCTTTGAAAGCTCAGTTAGACAATCATAAGCCTGATTGCATGTTGGGCTGAACATTCTTTCAAGAAAGCTGCAATTATCAGTTTCCATGAACTAAGTTTTCAAAGAGAAATCACAAATTACAGCCATCCAGCAGCACAGACCTCGTGAAGTGCTCACAGGCTGTCACTCCACGGGTGAGTAATTGAGTCATGTCTCTTTAAATTCTCTTGTTTATCATTCAGGTGGACTATCATTTTGATTGTATCTCTTTCCTTTAGTTGTGAAGATGTAAAAGAACAAAGTCAAGACACAATATTTTGGTACAGCATGTGCTAGTTGCCTCAGGGGATTTCCACGGGTATACTTACTCTCTTCGGGTGGGGCAGGAGATGCTGAAGGACCTCAGAGAGAAACCTGTATTAAATGTGGGAAGCTCAAAGATGAGAAGCTTCACTTATCACTCTAGAGATTCTGGGGGAGCAGTGGTGCCTTCCCTACCTTCTTTACCCAGATCTCACTGCTCCTTTGGAAACTTAGAAAAGCTAAGTTTCTAAGAAACTTAGAAAACCCCTTGCTCCACCTACCACCTAAAAAGAGACACTTACTCTATTTCTTGTCATTGTTGGCTATGGGAGAAGTAGAGAGCTGAGAACAGCAAAAGAGGAAAGATGCTCAGGGCACTGGAGCCTCTGACCATGGAATCAGGATCTGAACAAGCTCCAAGAAACAGTGAGACTTGGTAGAAAGACTCACCATGAAGGAGCCCAAATGTGAGCTTTAAGGATGTTATTTATATTTATACTTTAAAAGGGTCTCAGGCTCTTAAAAAATCAGGGCAAAAAGCCCACCCTGTAGGTTTCTTTGGGGATCAAATGGTTATTGTACTCATAAAGAGTTAGAACACAGGAGACACTTACTAAATGATAGTGGCCGTTATGTTTTGTTATAACCATGAGCAGCTCACGTGTTTTCTAGGTAAAAGGTAGTGTCTGTAAGAATAGATAAGAATACATGGGCCAGAGATGTCAAGGAAGTGGGTTGTGTGAACTCAGATGTCTTCTCTAGCTTTTCTGTAGAAAGTGCTGATGGTAAACTATTTAACAACGGGTAGAACGTGGGCACCACTCAGAGTGGATGCCGCTCACATCTCTGGGGGATGGGAATTGGGGGCCATCCGGGCCAGGCTTTAACCCTTCGGTTTCTGGATCACCTGGAGATGTTGTTTGGGGCACCAGGGGCATCGAGGGGCTCTCTAGAGAGGGAAAAAGCCTTGCAGGAAATGACTCTGCATCAGACCACTTGTTTTCTATCAGATATAGAAACATTTCAATCCTTAAGTAACCAGTACAAACTTATCAGTGCCTATTGGCTGTGAAGAAAGCTGAGCGCCGAAAAACTGATGCTTTTGAACTGTGGTCTTGGAGAAGACTCTTGACAGTCCCTTGGATTGCAAGGAGATCCAATCAGTCCATTCTAAAGGAGATCAGCCCTGGGTGTTCTTTGGAAGGAATGATGCTAAAGCTGAAACTCCAGTACTTTGGCTACCTCATGCGAAGAGTTGACTCACTGGAAAAGACTTTGATGCTGGGAGGGATTGGGGGCAGGAGTAGAAGGGGACAACAGAGGATAAGATGGCTGGATGGCATCACTGATTCGATCGATGTGAGTTTGAGTGAACTCTGGAAGTTGGTGATAGACAGGGAGGCCTGGCGTGCTGCGATTCATGGGGTCGCAAAGAGTCGGACGCGACTGAGCGACTGAACTGAACTGAACTGATTGGCTATCAGCCTCGTCTGCAGAGGAACTAATCATGAAAATACTGCCACCCAGGTGCAGTGACATGTGATGTGTTACACGGTATGAGCTTAAGTCCATGTAAGGCTGGTGTGGGGGGAGGGGCGACTTGTGAAGGGCAGGGACCAGACTGCCAACTTCTGCTTATAATGGGACAAGCCTGGGACTTAGACCTGACTCTGGTATGTTTTGCTTAAGTCAGACGGCTACTGAGTTCTGATTCCTTTATCTGCGTGGGGCCCTTCACAATCCAGAAGCTCCTGCGATTCCATCCTGTGGCCACCTTCAAGATCACAGTTCATGGTGCCCAGGTATGACTGGCCTCACCTTCAGGACATTGTGTGCTCAGCTGCTAAGTTGTGTCTGACTCTTTGCCACCCCATGGGCTGTAGCCCACCAGACTCCTCTGTCCATGAGATTTCCCAGGCAAGAATGCTGGAATGGGTTTTTATTTTATTCACCAGGAATATTCCCAACTCAGGGATCAAACCTGGGTCTCCTGCATTGCAGGTGGATTCTTTACCATTGAGCCCCCAGGAAGCTGTGGAGGATGCTGAACACAACCCAAATGCACAGCTTCAGCTCAGTTCAGTTCAGTCGCTCAGTTGTGTCCATCTCTTTGCGACCCCATGAATCACAGTACACCAGGCCTCCCTGTTCATCACCAACTCCCAGAGTTCACTCAGACTCACGTCCTTCGAGTCAGTGATGCCATCCAGCCATCTCATCCTCTGTTGTCCCCTTCTCCTCCTGCCCTCAATCCCTCCCAGCATCAGAGTCTTTTCCAATGAGTCAACTCTTCTCATGAGGTGGCCAAAGTTTCAGCTTTAGCATCATTCCTTCCAAAGAACACCCCGGGCTGATCTCCTTCAGAATGGACTGGTTGGATCTCCTTGCAGTCCAAGGGACTCTCAAGAGTCTTCTCCAACACCACAGTTCAAAAACATCAATTCTTCAGTGCTCAGCCTTCTTCACAGTCCAACTCTCACATCCATACATGACTGCTGGAAAAACCATAGCCTTGACTAGATGGACCTTAGTTGGCAAAGTAATGTCTCTGCTTTTGAATATGCTATCTAGGTTGGTCATAACTTTTCTTCCAAGGAGTAAGCGTCTTAATTTCATGGCTGCAGTCACCATCTGCAGTGATTTTGGAGCCCCAAAAAATAAAATCTGACACTGTTTTCACCTTTTCCCATCTATTTCCTATGAAGTGATGGGACCGGATGCCATGATTTTCGTTTTCTGAATGTTGCGCTTTAAGCCAACTTTTTCACTCTCCTCTTTTACTTTCATCAAGAGGCTTTTTAGCTCCTCTTCACTTTCTGCCATAAGGGTGGTGTCATCTGCATATATGAGGTTATTGGTATTTCTCCTGGCAATCTTGATTCCAGCTTGTGTTTCTTCCAGTCCAGCGTTTCTCATGATGTACTCTGCATTTTGAATATGCTATCTAGGTTGGTCATAACTTTCCCTCCAAGGAGTAAGCGTCTTTTAATTTCATGGCTGAAATCACCATCTGCAGTGTAATACATTTATCTAATGTCCTATTATCTATCACGGTTTCTATTTCACTCTCTTCTATCTATCTGTTTTTTTCCTCTTTTTCTGGCTATAACTGTTCTAAAACATATTTTTCTTATTGATCTCGTTTATAGGGCTTCCCTCATAGCTCAGTTAGTAAAGAATCTGCCTTCAATGTAAGAGATCCCGTTTTGATTCCTGGGTTGGGAAGATCCACTGGAGAAGACAAAGGCTACCCACTCCAGTATCCTTGGGCTTCACTTGTGGCTCAGCTGGTAAAGAATCTGCCCGCAATGTGGGAGACCTGGATTCGATCCCTGGGTTGGGAAGATGCCCTGGAGAAGGGCCAACTCCAGTATTCTGGCCTGGAGAATTCCATGGATTATACAGTCCATGGGGTCACAATGAGTCAGATATGACTGAATGACTTTAATTTTCACTTTTTAAAAAAATTTATTTTACTTTACAATACTGTATTGTTTTTGCCATACATCAACATGAATCTGCCATGGGTGTACATGAGTTACCATTCCTGAACCCCCCTCCCACTTCCCTCCCTATACCATCTCTCTGGGTCATCCCAGTGCATCAGCCCCAAGCATCCTATATCCTGCATCGAATCTGGACTGGCGATTCATTTCTTACATGATATTATACATGTTTCAATGCCATTCTCCCAAATCATCCCACCCTCTCCCTCTCCTACAGAGTTCAAAAGTCTGTTCTATACATCTGTGTCTCTTTTGCTGTCTCACATACAGGGTTATCATTACCATCTTTCTAAATTCCATATATATGTGTTGGTATACTGTATTGGTGTTTTTCTTTCTGGCTTACTTTAATAAATGCCTATCAGTTGAATGAATGAGATTGTATTGTAACTGAGAAAATAAAAAAACCTCATACTGTGCTGAGATATAGTCTGGGAAATTAATTAAGTCTCTTAAGAACCTAATTAACCCACTCTCTCAGATTAGACCCCCAGCCTAAGAGTCAGCATCAGCAAAGTTAAATTTTACTGAGTGCTTAGAATATGCCAAGTACTCTATGTTTTATCTGATTTAATTCTCACAATACAAACTTATGAGGTCATTACTGTTACAGTCTAGAAGGTGCAAAGACAGAAAGGTTAAATAACTTGCCTGAACTCAGAAGGGTAAGTGGAGGAATGAGAATTCAAACCCAGACAATCTGATTCCAGGGTCATTGCATCTTATTAAATTTGGAGGCTGCTTAGTCTCTGGAGTATGTGAAATATCATGTTTGGCCTCAGTAGCTGTTTTTCTAGTTTAATGGAATGTTTTATTTATTTACACATATAATTTAAGTAAAATATGCAAGTAAAATTTTTTTGCCCTAATTTTGAAAAGATACACAATTTGTGTACATCTATACAGAGAAGAACTGTACAAAAAAGATCTTAATGACCAGATAATCATGATGGTGTGATCACTCATCTAGAGCCAGACATCCAGCAATGTGAAGTCAAGTAGGCCTTTGAAAGCATCACTGCGAAAAAAGCTAGTGGAGGTGATGGAATTCCAGTTGAGATATTTCAAATCTTGAAAGATGATGCTGTGAAAGTGTAAAGCCACAGTCATCAAGACAGTATGGTACTGGCACAAAGACAGAAATATAGATCAATGGAACAAAATAGAAAGCCCAGAGATAAATCCACACACTTATGGACACCTTATCTCTGACAAAGGAAGCAAAAATATACAATGGATTAAAGACAATCTCTTTAACAAGTGGTACTGGGAAAACTGGTCAATGACTTGTAAAATAATGAAACTAGAACACTTTCTAATACCACACACAAAAATAAACTCAAAATGGATTAAAGATCTAAATGTAAGACCAGAAACTACACTGATCATTTTAGAGAGCCTTCCCCAGAAGAAAAAAATCGATTTTAAGTAACATGCCTGGTCATTGTGAGCAGCATTTTGTGCCCACGTTTGCAGCATGTCCTTCATAAAGGACTTAGGAACCACCAGAGTTTGTGGGAAGGAAGGGGAGGAAGCTAAGCCAGTATGTTGTGGGTCTAGCTCCAGTCTGCTGGTGTTTTGGAACTATTAATTACTGTCCCTCCCTACCCCTGTCTATGGGTTTTGCTTCCTTTTTTTCTCATCACATCCTCCACTTCTCATGCAAGAGCCAGGCATTCTGAACACTTGACTTGAGGAAGAAAGATGCCAGTTGAAAGCACTGATGAGAAAAATCTCTTCCAGGCATTTAAATTTCAAAAATTTAGAGAATTAAAGGTAATTAAAGAGAAGAGTGGCATACGTAGGATGACAGAAGAAAGGAACTCCTCTGCCCTCTAAAATACCATTCCATCCATCTCTCAGACTAGTAAAGGATTCATGTTGGAGAGAAGTGAATGGAGAGAGGACGGGAAAGAGGGCAGATTCCTAGGCCAAGATGGAGAATCTAGAGGAGATCAGATGGCAAGTGATGGAACCCAGGGCTGCAAAGTGTCCACCTTTATCTAGGGCCTCCTTACCAGGAGTGCCAGACCTCCATCTCTCCACTCTGGTGTCTCTGCACACCTCATAACTCAGAGCTCTGCCATCTGTTGTTCCCATGGGCCCAATGAAGAGCTTACTTCAACACAGCAGGTGGTCTGATTTTTCTCCCAAAAATGTTTCAGGTAATTGCAAAGTCCCAAGAAGAAGAAAAGTACAACCTTGGATATTGAAAAGAGACTAGAAATAGGGAAAAGCGAATCCCCCTCTAGAAAAGGGAACCCTCTTACAGTGTTGGTTGGAATATAAATGGATACAGCCACGATGGAGAACAGTATGGAGGTTCCATAAAAAACTAACAATAGAGCAACCATATGATCCAGCAATTCTACTTCTGGGCATATAGCAGAGAAAACCATAATTCAAAAAATACATGTACCCCAATGTTCACTGCAGCACTATTTACAATAGACAGGACATGGAAGCAAACTAAATGTCCATCAACAGAGGAATGGACAAAGAAGATAATGTATGTGTACAATGGAATATTACTCAGCCACAAAAAGGAATGAAATTGTGTCATTTGCAGAGATGTGGATGGACCTAGAGACTCTCATACAGAGTGAGGTAAGTCAGAAAGAGAAAACAAATATCGTAAGTTAACACATTTCTGTGGAATCTAGAAAACTGGTATAGATGAACTTACTTTCAAAGCAAAAATAGAGACAGACATAGAGAACAAACATATGGATACCAAGGAGGGAAGAAGGGCGGGATGAACTGGGAGACTGGGACTGATATACATATACATTCAGTTCAGTTCAGTTCGGTTGCTCAGTCGTGTCCGATTCTCTGCGACCCCATGAATCGCAGCACACCAGGCCTCCCTGTCCATCACCAACTCCCAGAATTCAGTCAAACTCATGTCCATCGAGTTGGCGATGCCATCCAGCCATCTCATCCTCTATGGTCTCCCTTCTATGGTCCCCTATATACATTATTATCTATAAAATAGATAACTAATGAGAACCTTGTGTAGAGCATAGGAAACTCTACTCAATGCTCTGTGGTGACCTAAATGGGAAAGAAATTAAAAAAAAAACAAAACAGGGGATGTATGTATCAGTTCAGTTCAGTTCAGTTCAGTCACTCAGTCGTGTCCGACTCTTTGTGACCCCATGAATCACAGCACGCCAGGCCTCCCTGTCCATCACCAACTCCTGTAGTTCACTCAAACTCACGTCCATTGAGTCAGTGATGCCATCCAGCCATCTCATCTTCTGGCGCCCCCTTCTCCTGCCCCCAATCCCTCCCAGCATCAGAGTCTTTTCCAATGAGTCAACTCTTCGCATGAGGTGGCCAAAGTACTGGAGTTTCAGCTTCAGCATCATTCCCTCCAAAGAAATCCCAGGGTTGATCTCCTTCAGAATGGATGGGTTGGATCTCTTTGCAGTCCAAGGGACTCTCAAGAGTCTTCTCCAACTCTACAGTTCAAAAGCATCAATTCTTCGGTGCTCAGCTTTCTTCACAGTCCAACTCTCACATCCATACATGACCACTGGAAAAACCATTTATAGCTGATTCTCCTTGCTGTAAGCAGAAACAAACACAGCATTGTAATATAACTATTCTACAATACAAGAAAAAAGAAAGTCTCTCTCTTTTATCCTCACCATGGACCTATAATTGAAGAACGGACAAAAATAATGTCAGACTGCTCTGAGACAGATTGGTAACCTTCCTCTTGCACAAAAGACTGTTTTATAGTATAGTTCTCTGTGTAGGATATAAAGGAGTTCTACTGCTTAAGATTTAAAAATCTTTGAATTCTAGTAAATAGTGCATGTACTTGGAATCACACTTGGGTTCTGATTCTGTCCCTGGCAGTCCTGTCCACCTGCACTTGCCTAACCTGCAAAATGGAACAATAGTATCTGATTCTGAGGGTTGCTCTCTTGTTGAAGTACATGGTTCCCTGCCTGTCACACAAGTATTCCATGCAGGTAAGTTTTTCCCACCATTTGCTTTAGTTAAGAAGGCAACAAATGTGGCAAATGATACTGTAAAATGTTAAACCGTGTGTCTTTCCCCCATTAACTTAAAAAAAAAAAAGCTTTTTAGTTTCTATTTGAGTATAACTGATTAACAATGTTGTGATAGTTTCAGGTGGACAGCAAAGGGACTCAGTCAGACATATACACTATACATTCTCCCACAATCCAGGCTGCCACATGACCTTGAGCAGAGTTCCCTGTGCCATACAGTAGGACCTTTTTGGTTATCCATTTTAAATATATCAAAGTGTACATGTTGATCCCTAACTCCCTAACTGTCTCATCCCTCCATTCTTCCCCTGACAACCATGTGTTTGTTCTCTAAATCTGTGCATCTGTTTCTGTTTTGCAGATAATTTCGTTTGCATCATTTCTTTTTAGATTCTGCATGTAAGGGATGTCATACAATATTTCTTCCTCTCTGTCTGACTTTACTCAGTATGCCAATCTCTAGGTCCACCCATGTTGCAGCAAATGGCATCATTTCATTCTTTTTAATGTCTGATTAATATTCCATGGTACCACAAGTTCTTTATCCATTCATCTGTTGATGGACATTTAGGTTGCTTTCATTTCTTGGTTATTGTAAATAGTGCTGCAATGAACATTTTCCCCATTAACTTTTAGCTCTTCCTTCCACAATTCTCCACGTGGAAATTGTGATACTAGAAAACAGGGACTTTAAATTCCTGGTTTTCCATTTCATAAGCCACATTCCAAAGATGGAAAAGATTTGCAACAATTGTTAGGCAAGACACTTCTCCCTTCCCTCCCTCATCCTAAGCCAATCCACTTCTCTCTCTCTCTCAACTAAATAAAGGGAATCTAACTGGAAAGGGGGAGGGAAAAAGACTGGAATATAGAGAGTTGCACGCTGATGAACACTTTAGGAGAAAAAGGCCAGAATCCTAACACCTCCCTGCACTGGGCTATAAGTCCAAGGAGAAGGAAAAGCAGGCTTGGGGGATGTCAGAGTAGAGGGAAACTATGCTCCAATTCTCACTTGCATGCTGGAATTTGGACCACCCCATTGGTTTCTCTAAACCATCAGGGTGTTGGGGGAGAGAGTAGAGATGGGTGCCAAGGGTGCCAATGCAGAGAGACTTGAGCTTGTCTCAGAGTCTCTGTGTGTCTCAAAGTCCCAGGAAGAGCCTGAGATTTCTTTCAGCATTTCTGACAGCTTTGTGGATATGCCACTGAGATGTTCTGGGGTGAGGGACTACTGTCAACAGATTTCATAAGCATGGAAATGTTGGGGGCCAGGTAGGATCTCTGGCGACCCACTCCAGTACTCTTGCCTGGAAAATCCCATGGACAGAGGAGCTTGGTAGGCTGGGGTCCATGGGGTCGCTAAGAGTTGGACATGATTGAGTGACTTCACTTTCACTTTTCCCTTTCATGCATTGGAGAAGGAAATGGCAACCCACTCCAGTGTTCTTGCCTGGAGAATCCCAGGGATGGCAGAGCCTGGTGGGCTGCCGTCTATGGGGTCGCACAGAGCTGGACACGACTGAAGCGACTTAGCAGCAGCAGCAGCAGCAGCAGCAGCAGGTAGGATCTCAGACACCTCTGCAGATGCCACTGGGAGACCTGCATGATATCTGGGTAAAATAATATGCCAGAAAGGGGAAAGACACTTTTGGAGGACCATGGGCTCAAGGGTTACTCCTCTGATGACATGACAATCCAAACCTGTCAATGTCAAACCCCAGACAAAACTAAAAGTCAGCCATAGAAGAAGAGCAGGGAAAAGAGAAAATCCTAAATGAATCATTGTAGCTGAACGGTAGAATTTCAAAACTGGAAGTGGGAAACGGTGTGTTTAGGAGACTATTTGCATGGATCCTTTCTTTCTGCTGCTGCTGCTAAGTTGCTTCAGTCGTGTCCGACTCTGTGTGACCCCATAGACGGCAGCCCACAAGGCTCCTCCGTCCCTGGGATTCTCCAGGCAAGAACATTGGAGTGGGTTGCCATTTCCTTCTCCAATGCAGGAGGGTGAAAAGTGAAAGTGAAGTCGCTCAGTCATGTCTGACTCATAGCGACCCCATGGACTGCAGCCTACCAGGCTCCTCTGCCCAGGGGGTTTTCCAGGCAAGAGTACTGGAGTGGGTTGCCATTGCCTTCTCCATCCTTTCTTTCTAGAGAGAAGTAAAATAAAGGAAGTCTATTTTAAGTTTAAATGCTTGTCTAAAGAATTGGCTTCAGCAAATCAAGGGGCAATTTTATAGGTGGAGCTCTTTTAACTGCTGCAAGAAGACAATTCTGGATGTTACCTAAAATTGTTTTGGTTCAATGAGACCTTCTGGTGAGCAAGAGATTCCTGATGAGCTCCACTGAGCATTGTATGCTGTGCTGATTCTACTGCAACTTGTCTTTGTTTCTATCCATGTGGAGTCACAAAGAATGCCTTGATATTCATGAGATGTTTATTTTTGTAACTCAATTTTATTTTTTTCTTACTTTTCTTTGTAGTTTTCAGTTTAAAAGTCTTACACTCTTTCTTTGTTGTTGTTGTTTTTATTTTTATCCCAAAGTATTTTAATGTCTTTGATGGTCTTGTACATCAAAGGCTCATCTTCTTAATTTCCTTTTCATATTGTTAATTGCTTAATTGTAAAAATACAATTGCTTTCAGAATATTGATTGAATATCCTGCAATCTCTTTGAACTCATTAGCTACTACAGTTAATTTTTTTTCTTGTGGATTTCTAAAGATTTGATACCCACAAAATCATATCATTGATATATAGATGATTTTACTTTTTCTAGTCTGAAATACTTTTATTTCTTTTATTTTACTAATTGCTTCAGTTAAAATTTCCAGTTCAATGCTGAATAGAACTGAAGAGAGTGGACATCCTTGTTTTGTTCCCAACTATAGATAAAAAAAGAAACAAAAGGAATACAAATTGGAAAAGAAGTAAACTCTCACTGTTTGCAGATGACATGATCCTCTACATAGAAAACCCTAAAGATCCCACCAGAAAATTACTAGAGCTAATCAATGAATATAGTAAAGTTGCAGGATATAAAATCAACACACAGATATCCCTTGCATTCCTATACACTAATAATGAGAAAGTAGAAAAAGAAATTAAGGAAACAATTCCATTCACCATTGCAATGAAAAAAAATAAAATACTTAGGAATATATCTACCTAAAGAAACTTAAGACCTATACATAGAAAACTATAAAACACTGGTGAAATAAATCAAAGAGGACACTAATAAATGGAGAAATATACCATGTTCATGGATCGGAAGAACCAATATAGTGAAAATGAGTATACTACCCAAAGTAATCTATAGATTCAATGCAATCCCTATCAAACTACCAGTGGTATTTTTCACAGAGCTAGAACAAATAATTTCACAATTTGTATGAAAATACGAAAAACCTCAAATAGCCAAAGCAATCTTCAGAAAGAAGAATGGAACTGGAGGAACCAATCTGCTGACTTCAGGCTCTACTACAAAGCTACAGTCATCAAGACAGTATGGTACTGGCACAAAGACAGAAATATAGATCAATGGAACAAAATAGAAAGCCCAGAGATAAATCCACACACCTATGGACACCTTATCTTCAACAAAGGAGGCAAGAATATACAATGGATTAAAGACAATCTCTTTAACAAGTGGTGCTGGGAAACCTGGTCAACCACTTGAAAAATAATGAAACTAGAACACTTTCTAACACCATACACAAAAATAAACTAAAAATGGATTGAAGATCTAAACAGACCAGAAACTATAAAACTCCTAGAGGAGAACATAAGCAAAACATTCTCTGACATAAATCATGGCAGAATCCTTTGTGACCCACCTCCCAGAATATTGAAAATAAAACTATCTATAGATAGAAAGCATTCAGTCTTACATCATTACATGACCTTAATTATGTTTTTTTTTTATAAATAATCTTTATCAGGTTGAGTAATTTTCTTCTGATTGCTACTTTGTTGAGTATTTTAATCATGAAAGCAAGTTGTGCTTTGTCAAATGCTTTTTTTACAAAAATTATTGTGGTGATTATGTGTATTTTGTCTTTTATTTTACTAACATAAAATATTATTTTTTTATTAATTTTCAGATGTTAAACCAAACTTGCATTTCTTGATCATGGCCTAATTATGGGGCTGGATTCAAGTTTGCTATTATTTCGCTAAGAAATTTTGCATACATATTCATACAAAACATTGTCTGTAGTTTTCTTGCACTGTATTTGGTTTTGGTGTCGGGTAATACTGGCATCATAGAATAAATCGAAAAATCTTCCATCCTCTTCTGTTTGGGGGGAGTAGTTTGTGAAGAGTTAGCATTAAATCTTTAAATGCTTGGTGGAATTTATCAGTGAAGACTTAATTTTACTATTTAAGACTGGGCTTTTCATTGTGGGAAGTTATAAAATTACTAATTCAATCTCTTATTTAGGGTTATTTAGATTTTCTATTTCTTCTCGAGTCAGTTTTGGTATTTTGCATCTTTCTAGGAATTTGTCCACCATCTACATTATCTAATTTATTGGCATACAGTTGTTATAGCATTCCCGTTATGATTCTTTTTGTTGTTGTAAGATCAATAGTGATGTCTCTGATTTAATTCCTGATTTTAGTAATTTGAATTTTTCCTGGTCTATTTAAAAGTCTGTGTAAATTTTGTTGATCTTGTCAAGTGTTTTTCTAATTTACCATATATATATATATATAAAGAGAATAGTTGAGAGGGGAAAAGAGGAGAGGATATTCTGTAAAGTTCCATTCTCATATTGACTAGGTAAAGTATTACTAACAAGAGAGTCATAGTTTAATATTCTACTCTGATTAGCTAGAATCACAGCACAAATATAGGAAGAGATGAGTCATAGTTAAGATGATGTGATTTGAAGAATTATATATTGTTCATGGGACACCAGTGAGATTGACTGAAAATCTCTCTTTTCACGTTAAGTGATAAAGCTCACAGAGGTTCAGGGAGAATGGGGGTCTCTCTTTATTTCAAACTGCACTTTATTTCATGGTGGCCACAACCTGTCTCTTATACACATCTAGATGTGTATAAGAGACAGGTATAGTTCTCTGCTATACTGGCACATGCGTGCATGCTAAAGTCAATTCAGTTGGTCCGACTCTATGTGACTCTATGGACTGTGGCCCAGCCCACAAGGCTCCTCTGTCCAGGGCGATTCTCCAGGTAAGAATACTAGAGTGGGTTGCCATGCCCTCTTCCAAGGAATCTTCCAGATCCAGGGATTGAACCCACATCCCTTATGTCTCCTGAATTGGCAAGGGTGCTCTTTACGGAAGGCCCTTGACACATAGTTCTGTCATATTAGCTGTGAGGCAAATGAATATTGAAATGTTGATGTTCAGGACAATTATTTTGGATGCATCTTAAAGGAGATTCAATAGTAGCTCTGTAAAAAACATCACTCTCACTTTTACCTCTATGACAAGATGCTGTCTTGAATTAGAAAAAAAAAAGGACTGGGAGAGTTACAGCCAGCTTGTCAAGCATTCCCAGAGACCCTCAGGGAAATGTGACATTCCTATAAACACCATCCATCATGCATTTCTCATGGAAGACAGCTGGGAAGTGCTGAGCATGTAACCACCTCCCTGCTCCACCACGTAACAGACCACGGCTCGCTCGCTCTTTCTGCAACACAAGGCATTTGGAAACAAAGCAACAGAGAGAAGGGATTGATGCAGGCTCCCTACAGAAGGCATTTTCCCTAGCGGCTTTTCAAACAAGATTGGGAGTAATTTCTAAGAGTCAGCCACGCAATAACGCTGCATAACAAATCACCATAAAACCTGAGTGGCTCACGATGAGCACTTAATTCTCTCCCTCAAAAAGACTGTGCATTGCCTCATTGCTCAAGATGCCTTTGCTTCAGGCTGCAGGTGAGTTTGTGCTGAATGATACTCTATTATCTACCACAGACAGTACTTACTTTGGTAAGTAAAAGAAAGCCTGCTCTCTGGTATGAAACTTGAGGGAAAACACCTTAGAATAACTTGACAAAGAAGAATTAAATGAATCAGGAACTGAATAAGTAAACTGAGGGTTTTTTTATGTTGTTTGTTTGTAGAGTTGAGATAAATTATTATTATTTAAAATGATTAGTAGCTTCTACTGTACCAAGAGAACAAGACAGCAGCAGTCTATGAAATATTAAGCATTTCGTGTCTCATTCAATTATTGATTTCCCAATAAATACTATTCATATATTTAGATCAATGCATACTGACTAAAGGCCATATAGTTTAGAGAATGGTTATTTATGCCGGATGTGAATGTTATGATTATTATATAAATATTAGATAACATCATTACATTCTTAATGGTGGTCATCAAGATGAAAACAAAAAAAAACCCTGAGCACTGGAGTAAAAAGTAAACCACAATTTAAATCCGGGTTGGACACCTTCTTTAAATGTAACCTGGAGAAAGATACTTAACTACACTGACTCTTACTCTCATCTACAGGGACTGGTTAAGAATTTGCGTGAGGGAAGGAAAAGAAATAATAGCCTTTTCTTCCTCATCCACAATTTAGATGAAAAGATTGACTATATTTGGAGAAAATAACACTAAGTAAAATTAGCCAGTCTCAGAAAGACAAATACTGTATGATTGCACTTATGAAAGTCACTCAGTTGTGTCTCTTTGTGACCCCATAGACTGTAGCCCATGGAATTCTCTAGGCCAGAATACTTGAGTGGGTAGCCTTTCCCTTCTCAAGGGGATTGCATATAGGAGGAATCTAAAAGGGTCAGTCTCGTAGAAGTCAAGACTAGAATGGTGGATGTCAAGGACCAGGGAGAGGAGGATATAGGGAGATGATTCTCAGTGAATATAAAGTTTGTTATGCAAGATAAGTTCTAGAGCTCCGCTGTACAACACTGTAGTCAACAACCCAGTATGCACACTTAGAATTTTGCTAGAAGGATAGATCTTATGTTAGGTGTAGTTATCACCAAAAAAAAAAGAGGGAGCACATGAAAACGTTAGAGGTGATGGGTATATTTATTAGCCTGACTATACTGAGAAATATCACGGGCATATGTCCAAGCTCATCACATTGTACATATTTAACATATGTAGTCTTTTGCATATACATTATACTCTAATAAACCTGTTTTAAGAAATGAAAGAATATAAAATTTTGAAGGTGAAGACAAAAATGTTGCTTTAATACTGATAAAGCTGAGTGGAGAATGTCACTTTAATAAGAAGCAATAATTCACCCATTCACCTCCAATGAGATAGACTTACCTCCTTGTGATGTCAAACCATTTAAAATTTCTCCTAATAGAAACTACTGTACCTCTAGTGATTCTCCTGATATCACCAGTGGGCAATGGTTTGTCCCTGGCTGCCAATGAAAAGCTCAGAAATGTTTCAGAACAGCACATTATCTCCAAGGTACCGCTGTAGACTAGGCCGAAAATTAATACTTGAGATTCCACTTCTCATTTCAGAATATGCACAGGTAAGCTATCTAATTGTGCCAGATGTTAGATAATGATTTTAAGTGACAGTATGAACTCCAGTAACACAATGCCTGCAAAACAAAAATTTCCCCAATTTAATATAACCTCCCTCCCTTATCAGCCTTCTGTGCTAAGTCATTCAGTCGTGTTCGACTCTTTGCGACCCCGTGGACTGTCGCCCACCAGGCTCCTCTGTCCATGGGAATTCTCCAGGCAAGAATACTGGNGAGAAAGCCTTTGACAAAATTCAACATCCATTTATGATAAAAACTCTCCAGAAAGCAGGAATAGAAGGAACATACCTCAACATAATAAAAGCTATATATGACAAACCCACAGCAAACATTATCCTCAATGGTGAAAAATTGAAAGCATTTCCCCTAAAGTCAGGAACAAGACAAGGGTGCCTACTTTCACTGCTACTATTCAACATAGTTCTGGAAGTTTTGGCCACAGCAATCAGAGCCGAAAAAGAAATAAAAGGAATCCAAATTGGAAAAGAAGAAATAAAACTCTCACTGCTTGCAGATGACATGACCCTCTACACAGAAAACTCTAAAGACTCCACCATAAAATTACTAGAGCTAATCAATGAATATAGTAAAGTTGCAGGATATAAAATCAACACACAGAAATCCCTTGCATTCCTATACACTAATAATGAGAAAGTAGAAAAAGAAATTAAGGAAACAATTCCATTCACCATTGCAACGAAAAGATTAAAATATTTAGGAATATAACTACCTAAAGAAACTAAAGATCTATATACAGAAAACTATAAAACGCTGATGAAAGAAATCAAAGAGGACACTAATAGATGGAGAAATATACCATGTTCATGGATAGGAAGAATCAATATAGTGAAAATGAGTATACTACCCAAAGCAATCTACAGATTCAATGCAATCCCTATCAAGCTACCAGAGGTATTTTTCACAGAGCTAGAACAAATAATTTCACAATTTGTATGGAAATACAGAAAACCTCAAATAGCCAAAGCAATCTTCATCTTTTAAAAATTGTTTTAAATTAGGGTATAATATGTTAGTTTCTGCTGTACTGTGAAGTGAAACAGCTGTACGTATACATATATTGCCTTTCTCCCACACCCACATCTCTCCCTTCTAGGTTATCACAGAGAATTCAGTTGAGTTCCCTATCTATACAGCAACTTCCCATTAGCTGTTTATTTTACACATTGTAGTGTATATATGTCAGTGGTACTCTCAATTCATCTTGCCCCCTTCCTTCTCTTTGTCCGCAAATTCATTCTCTATGTCTGCGTCTCTATTCCTGCCCTGCAAATATGTTCATTAATACCATTTCCTCTGTTTATATGCATAATATACTGTCAGGAGCTGCATTAGGCATTACTGACAAAATAGAGGCACAGCCCTAAACCCCCTCCCTCTGTTCCGTAGGCATGGACCTGGAATGAAGGAGTTAGGCTTTGTGATTCTGACCTGTGTTTTCCTTTCCTCAGCTGAGTTGACTAAAGAGAATATTAAGGTGCTTATTGTTTTTGAGAGGAGCAGGAGAAGGCATAAAGCCTTGTGCTGCTGCTGCTGCTAAGTCGTTTCAGTTGTGTCTGACTCTGTGTGACCCCATAGCTGGCAGCCCACCAGGCTCCCTTGTCCCTGGGATTCTCTAGGCAAGAACACTTCTGCAGCTGTGCTCAAAGAATAATTCATAAAGTTAATCAATGAAATTTGTTCAAGGACTTTTACAAAAGAGTGTTCCAGGGTGAGCACAGAGGCCGCAGCTTGAGACCGTGGGAGGGATTCCTATCTGAAGCCTATTTGTGAGAAAAGTGTTAATGGCAAAGGAGTTTGCTGAATTTAGGGCTTAGTAATAATTAAAATAGTTAGAAGCTAAAGATTTAAGTTTTGCTGTAATGTTACAATATCCTACTATAGATTATAGAAATTAGGGACTTTAGAGATATTATTAGCTACAAGCCCTTTCTAAGAAATCGTGAGCTTAGGATACTAGGGGCAAACAGGACTTAGAAAGATAAGAATTAAACTGAGGAATGTGGTATGCAGCCCAGACAGTAGCATGAGTTACAGTGTATTCACAAGGACACATGAGAAAAAGTAGATAAGAGAATCACTGAGGAAGGAACTCCTTTTGAGGGGAAACAATTACTTTTGGAGAAAAATAAATCTGGGTCTCTGAGAACTAAAAATATCAAATCTCTGACCTAATGCTTTTGTAAAAGTATAAAAGAGAATCATAAGCTTAAAATAAACAAGCAGTCCAAGAAAACTGAGAGGCTGCCTCAGTTTCTCTCGCTGACACCCACCACCCACACCTTCAGGCTGAACCCCTGGCTGCTGGAACTGGACTCTGGCAATATACAATATTTATTTTTCCTTCTGACTTCCTTCACTCTATATGACAGATTCTAGGCTCATCCATAATACTACAAATGACCTAGTTTTGTTCTTTATCTTCATCTTAATCTCAGCTTTTAAAATGTATAGTTTGCATTATATTCTGTTTCTCTGTCCTATTTCATCATCTAGCATGTACATCTTTTTCTGACTTTCTATTTTTTATAGCTATGAAATATGTTATTTATAAAATACTACTTTAGGAGCTGTTTAGCTCTTAGTGTTGGAACTATTGGCATCTGCATTTCTGTAAACATTTTTCACAGTGTCAATGTACAAAATGCAAGACTTCTCAAAAGTCAAAACAATTCTCATGAGTAACAAATATATAAGCCAAGTATGGAGATATTGATTTTAGGTACTCCATGCTATACAAACGGAGAAGGCGATGGCACCCCACTCCAGTACTCTTGCCTGGAAAATCCCATGGACAGAGGAGCCTGGTGGGCTGTGGGCCACGGGGTCGCGAGGAGTCGGACACAACTGAGCGACTTCTCTTTCACTTTTCACTTTCAGGTATTGGAGAGGGGAATGGCAACCCACTCCAGTGTTCTTGCCTGGAGAATCCCAGGGAAGGCAGAGCCTGGTGGGCTGCTGGCTATGGGGTCACACAGAGTCAGACACGACTGAAGTGACTTAGCAGAGAGAGTACTATGCAGAATAGAAAACAGGGTCTCTTGACCCTAATAATTCTTTTCCTGTCCTTCCCCTTGTCTCCTTCTTATTTCATTTTGGATTCTCTCTCTCTCTCTGTGTATTTATGTATACATATACATATATATATACACATATACAAATATATATGGGCTTCCCTGGTGACTCAGCAGTAGAGAATTCACCTGCAGTGTAGGAGCCATAGGAAATTTGGGTTTGATCCCTGAATTGAAAAGATCTCCTGGAGGAAGGCATAGCAACCCACTCCAGTATTCTTGCCTAGAATTCTATGGATAGAGGAGCCTGGCAGGCTACAGTCTGTATGTTCACAAGAGTTGGACATGACTGAAGCGACAGCATGCACACATGAATGCATGTATATACACACACTCTCTCTTTCTCTCTCTCTCTCTCTTCAGCCAAGAAACTTCATTGTTGAAAGCAATTTCTGCAGCTGTTTATAAAAATGAGTGTCTGAATTACATATTTTCTTCCTGGAAATTTTATTGTGGAAAATCTCTGATTTTAATTAAATATTGTTTCTAGTCTTACTTATAATTTTCTTTTCAAAGGAAGGAATTGCAATTATTTTGTCTGTGCGAGGAACTTCCTGAATTGTGAATTTTATGTGTTGAAAAAAAATTCAGATGTGGTATGTTTTTCTGGACATAACTATTCCATGTGTAATATTTCATTCATTCTTACATGAGGAAAATCTAATTAAACTTATATCACTATTGCCTTGAAATAAACATAGGTGATAATTCATCATTTCTTCACTCAGTTCCATAAGAAGCCAGGATGCATTGGGTAATGTTTTTTTAAAATTTCATGCACTTAGGAAAATAATGTATTTAAAAGCAAGACAGTTTAGGAGGACCAAGAGTAACAGAGCTACTCTTAGTATTTCCTTCTTATTTCACCTTCAGTTGAAGGAAGGTATCATTTGAAAGTATTCAAATTTATGTAAGTGATCGATCTGCTTGAACTGTTTTGACTAAATTGTCTAGGGCAATAAAACAAATCAGTTAACCTAAGTGATTGACAGAATATTTAACAATCATATTTTTAGGTATAGCCTAATTTCTAGCAATATTTCTAGACATGTTTTATAGTATATACTACTATTAATACTGTTGTGATTAGAAAGGCTTTGATACCATTAAAATTCTAATTACATCATTTGGATTTATGAGCTCATTCTTATGTTTTCTGATTTCTTCAATATGTTATTTCTTGTGTTTTTTCTTCATTTCAGAGAAAATTCCTTTTTTTTTTCTTTTCTTTTTCACTTGATTTATTCTTTTCTCTTTCTTGGGTTTATGCCCTTGTTCTTCAGAGTCCTCTTTTATTTCATTGGCACATCTTTGATTACAGATTTTCTGCTTATGCTCTAAGAACTTGTGTGAGTGTCATTCAGTTCTTTGTTCAGATTTGCAATATAGCACAACAGGCAATAAAAGACTTTGATGCATCTATTATTAATAGATAAAAACTAAAAGATGCCAAGGAAACCCAAAAGCATGAGCTTCTGTGGCAGTTTGTATCAAATAAGGAGTCATGAATGTTAAAAACCAATAATAGATGTTACAGCAATAAGGTGAGTCTGTCAACTCAAGAAACCTAGATCTAAACACTTCCGTGCAAAGAGAGCATTACAGATGAGTTTCTATTGCATTAACAAAGCATAGTATTATTTATGCACATATTAAAATACAAAACTTTTTTTTATTTCAGTGAACTGATTGGACCCCAAAATCCAATATTCATTTCTTCTACCATAACAGAAACCTCCAGCTTTAGACAGGCACATAACTACCCCAAATATAAACAATATTATCCCTTTTAGGGAAGCAGAATCAAGTGTCCCTCCATGACATATAATGAAATTTAAGGGAAACTGGTTTAGGTAACTTTTGAAAGATGTACTTACAGAGATGTGTCTTCCTGTTTGGCTATGGAACAGTTAGTTTGGGCCATGAAGTGAAAGTCATCAAGGTTAACGGTACAAGACAGAAGAAGCTGTGATCCTGGGTGATTGTGGAATTGATAAACCAGAGAAGACTGTTCTGGTTATACAGGAAATAAATACATTTCTACATTGTTTAAGCTATTCTTCATTTTTAGTTTTCTGTAGCTTTCAGATAAGCTTAATTCTAATAAATATAAGCTGTTACTTTTCACAGTAAAAACTGGCATTTTTAAACTATTTTGCTTTGGAATATTTGATGTAGGTAAGTTCCACTTTTCATGCTGTTCATGGGTTCCCAAGGCAAGAATACTGAAGTGGTCTGCCATTCCTTTCTCCAGTCAAAGCTATGGTTTTTCCTGCAGTCATATATGGATGTGAGAGTTGAACTGTGAAGAAAGTTGAGCACCGAAGAATTGATGCTTTTGAACTGTAGTGTTGGTGAAGACTCTTGAGAGTCCCTTGGACTGCAAGGAGATCCAAGCAGTCAATCCTAAAGGAAATCAGTCATGAATATTCATTGGAAGGTCTGATGCTTAAGCTGAAATTCCAAAGCTTTGGCCACCTGATGGGAAGAACTGACTCATTTGAAAAGACCCTGATGCTGGGAAAGATTGAAGGCAGGAGGAGAAGGAATCGAGAGAGGATGAGATGGTTGGATGGCATCACCAACTCAATGGACATGAATTTGAGTAAGCTCCAGGAGTTGGTGATGGACAGAAAAGCCTGACGTGCTGCAGTCCATGGAATCACAAAGAGTCAGACACTGCTGAGCAACTGAACTGAAGTTCCACTTCTTCAGTCTGTCTTTGTATCCCTGTACTGCGAGACACATCACTGTGAAAATACTAGAGTAGGTAACAGCTCAGAAAGGCCTCCTTTAATTTCCAGCAACAGAGCACAAGACAAGTGGGCTTTGTCCTTTCGTTCATTTCATAGGCCCTTCCCTCAATCTGCTGTAACTATTCTTTTCATTCTATTCTCCTTATTTTGCATGCCCCCCCAGTGGCACATGACCTAAATCTGGAGCCAATTCCAGAAATCTTCACATCCCTTAATTACACCTTCCCATATGTAATCCACTGCTATCAATTCTACCTGCAAAGCACGAGTCCTTTGTGTCCCTGACTCCCCATCGCTATTTTCACATTTGCCCTCCCCAACAACAGTGCTCCCCCTTTGTAGTTGGAGCCTTTTCCTCTCCACCCTGCATTGCTGTTGTCATCATCTTGAAGAGATTAAGCACGCCTGTTGTCATGATGCTTTACTACTCAGAATTCCTCTGATTTCTCATTATCCCCGGCAGTGATTGCATACTATATTCTTATGAGCCATGGGGTCCACAGAAGTGTCTCCATTGTCCTTGGTGTTGATTCCATTATAGATGAGGCAGGGCTTTGGCCACCCTGCGCTTCTTCCACCATGCACACAGTTGCACAAGGTCTACTCCCCAGGAATGTATTCTGCAGCAGCATGTATGGTCATGTATCTGTTGGGCTTTTTTCTTTCACCTTGAAAAACCATAATTTCCATACAAAATATTTTGTTAGAAGATGAGCCATTTCTTTTAATATTTCAACATTATTTTCTCTGAGTTTTATATCGAATTTTCTCGTATTATTTTAATGTACAACTTTTATTCTTTTACCATTAATCACTCTTTTCAGAAAGTATCCATTTTATTCATAAAAAAAAAACCAAAACACACACACACACCTTAGAGCTGGCTCAGGTGGTAAAGAATCTGCCTGCAATGCGGGAGACCTGGGTTCAATCACTAGGTTGAGAAGATCCCCAGGAAAAGGGAATGGCTACCCACTACAGTAATTTTGCCTGGAGGATTCCTTGGATGGGGGAGCCTGGTTGCTCCACTGAGCAACCAACACTTTCACATTTTCAGCCTTAGGTTTTAGTAGCATTTTACCCTTTTTGTTATTTTTTTCTTTTTCTTAAAAAAAAAAAAATAAAATAATGAAACTAGAACACTTTCTAACACCATACACAAAAATAAACTAAAAATGGATTGAAGATCTAAACAGACCAGAAACTATAAAACTCCTAGAGGAGAACATAAGCAAAACATTCTCTGACATAAATCATGGCAGAATCCTTTGTGACCCACCTCCCAGAATATTGAAAATAAAACTATCTATAGATAGAAAGCATTCAGTCTTACATCATTACATGACCTTAATTATGTTTTTTTTTTATAAATAATCTTTATCAGGTTGAGTAATTTTCTTCTGATTGCTACTTTGTTGAGTATTTTAATCATGAAAGCAAGTTGTGCTTTGTCAAATGCTTTTTTTACAAAAATTATTGTGGTGATTATGTGTATTTTGTCTTTTATTTTACTAACATAAAATATTATTTTTTTATTAATTTTCAGATGTTAAACCAAACTTGCATTTCTTGATCATGGCCTAATTATGGGGCTGGATTCAAGTTTGCTATTATTTCGCTAAGAAATTTTGCATACATATTCATACAAAACATTGTCTGTAGTTTTCTTGCACTGTATTTGGTTTTGGTGTCGGGTAATACTGGCATCATAGAATAAATCGAAAAATCTTCCATCCTCTTCTGTTTGGGGGGAGTAGTTTGTGAAGAGTTAGCATTAAATCTTTAAATGCTTGGTGGAATTTATCAGTGAAGACTTAATTTTACTATTTAAGACTGGGCTTTTCATTGTGGGAAGTTATAAAATTACTAATTCAATCTCTTATTTAGGGTTATTTAGATTTTCTATTTCTTCTCGAGTCAGTTTTGGTATTTTGCATCTTTCTAGGAATTTGTCCACCATCTACATTATCTAATTTATTGGCATACAGTTGTTATAGCATTCCCGTTATGATTCTTTTTGTTGTTGTAAGATCAATAGTGATGTCTCTGATTTAATTCCTGATTTTAGTAATTTGAATTTTTCCTGGTCTATTTAAAAGTCTGTGTAAATTTTGTTGATCTTGTCAAGTGTTTTTCTAATTTACCATATATATATATATATAAAGAGAATAGTTGAGAGGGGAAAAGAGGAGAGGATATTCTGTAAAGTTCCATTCTCATATTGACTAGGTAAAGTATTACTAACAAGAGAGTCATAGTTTAATATTCTACTCTGATTAGCTAGAATCACAGCACAAATATAGGAAGAGATGAGTCATAGTTAAGATGATGTGATTTGAAGAATTATATATTGTTCATGGGACACCAGTGAGATTGACTGAAAATCTCTCTTTTCACGTTAAGTGATAAAGCTCACAGAGGTTCAGGGAGAATGGGGGTCTCTCTTTATTTCAAACTGCACTTTATTTCATGGTGGCCACAAGTGTGCTGGAAAGCATACTGGACTAAGAGGCCCCTGGTGTGTTCTTTTTGGGCCTGAGAAATTGGACAGGATTACTGTGTGGTTGAGAGAATGGCGGCTTGCTCTCCAGGGGCTTGGTCACCGGCATGGTGATCCCATGTGGCTGAGAACCAGGTATTAGTATTGGTGGACAGCTGACTAGCTCTGTTTTCCTTTAAAAAATAAATGGCTGCTGTGTGTATAGGAGAAAACATGGGCATGGATATGGAGAACTTAAGTAGCTAGAGAAGAGAAGGGGATGAGTGATGGACAGACAGAGACACACTGAGCTGATGCGACAACCACCATATGGCAGAGACCTTTGGATTAATTGAGAGTCTTAGTCTATGCCATGGCATTTTGTAGCATATAATAGCTCTGCTCCAAATTCCTAATAAATCTGCAGTAAAATTTATTTTTTCTATTCTTTTTCAAATTATTTTGCCATTTAAATTATTACAGAATATTGAGCAAAGTTCCCTGTGCTATACAGTGGATCCTTGTTGGTTATCTGTTTTAAATATAGCAATGTGTACATGTCAATCTCAAACTCCCAGTCTATCCCTCCCCCCACCTTCCCCCACTGATAACCATAAGTTCATTCTCGAAGTCTGTCTTTTTCTCTTTTGTAGATGAATTCATTTGTATCACTTAAAAAAATATTCTGCATATAAATGATACCATATGACATCTTTCATATGATTTGTCTTTCTCTGTCTGACTTACTTCACTTTTACTGTGGTGTGTGAGTGTGTGTGTATGTAATACTGCTAAGTTTAGACTGGCTGGCAGGAACAAAGTTATGAAAGTATTTAATAGCTTTCACAGAGCTCTACGCCTCTGTGGAGATCCTCACCAGAGCTGGGAAGAGTGTATCACCAGCACCACCTGCTTCCTCTATAATTAGTACAGGTCCCCTGTTAGTCTTTTTTTGATACACTGGAACTCCTTTTACAACATGAAGAGAAAACTTCACTCTTAAGAGCTTTTGACTGAAAACAAGGAAGTAGATGATCTCCAGAGTCATTGCCGTAGAGTTACAGAAAAAAATGTGAACACATTAAAGAAAGAAATCAGAAGACATATCTGAGTTTTTGAATTTTCTATCACTTTTGTTATTAGCAATAGTAAGAGAGAAACAGAGGGGGGCAGTGAACACTCAGGAGAAACAATCTAAAGTCTTAAAGAGGTGAAATTTATTTTTGCAATTTATTTATCCTGTGACTCCATTCTTTAGACTCCCTTCTTGTCTAGTTGAAGCTTTGGCACTGCCTACATCTTTCCATCTGCCTTCCTTTGCATCTTGTTATTCAACATGAAACTCGGGAGGCACAGCAGTATCAATAATCTGATAAACTGATCCAAGAAAGTAAGACTAAGCTGTCTGTTCTTCTTTTGACTGGAGTGTTTAATACATTCTGTCCTAGGCTGTGTGCAAAGAGGGAACCGACTGTAATAACAACCTTGTATAACAGATGCTTCCCATAACTGACTCTTAAGATTAACCAATGGTCTTTGCACACACATACGGTAAATACGTACGCTCCTCTATAAACACATACTTGGGGCACACTGGCCACTCCAGAAACTCTGCTTTGATCAGCAGAGCTGTTTATTTACTGAATATAAGTTGTATTTAAATTGTATTTGTCTGCCACCTTGTTTGTGTCAGATGTACTTGTTGTAATTACACAGATTAGTTAGAATGTTACATAAACTGATGAACTATTAATGTAATATACAAATAGTTATTTCTAGGAAGACACATTTGGATTATTTGAAAAAGAACTTTATTCATCCTTTGCATTGAAATATTTGGGTCAAATTAGGTGTGAGACAACTAATAATGATTGCAAGGAAAATTCATAAACAATCATATTCTTCACTCAGTTTCACAAGTAACATTAGTGTATTAGTCCATTTAAAAGAAATATAAACTCAAAATTATTGGATGAAGCCTCGGGTGTGTGTGTGGAAAACAACACTGAACTCCAATAATGAAACTGCACAACTCAAATTGGGTCTTGAACCCATTGTCTTTTAATTGAAGTCACACACTGGTCTCAGGACTTAAGGAAGCTCAAATTCTTTATGTCTCATCACAGAAAGAATTCAGTGAGAGATAAAGTGATAGGTAAGAAGTAGATTTATTTAGAGAGGTATACATTCCACAGACAGAATGTGGTCTGTCTCAAAAGGCAAGACAGCCTTGGAAGAAACACACTCTATAGACAAAGTGTGGGCCAGCTCAGAAGGTGAGAGACCCCCAAATATGGGTGGTTACTTTTTATGGGCTGGATAATTTCATAGGCTAATGAGTGGGAGAATTATCCCAACTATTTTGGAGAAGAGGTAGGGATTTCCAGGAATTGGGCCACCACCCACTTTTTGGTCTTTCATAGTTAGCCTTGGAATTTTCATGGTGATGGAGGGTGTGTGTCATTTAGCATAGAATAGTATTACAATGAGTGTGTAATGCGTCTCTAGGGTTCACTGGAAGTAGAATCTCCTGCAATCTTGGACCTGGTTGGTTCTAACCAGTTTATGTTGTATCCTCAATGGGTGTGTCAAACTTTTAAAAGCTGTGTTCTGTCCTCTTCTTTCCTGTTTCAGTAAGAGGACATATACAAAAGAAAAAAAAAAAAAAGCCCTTAGTCTTATATCAAGATATTGGTAAATGGATACATATTAATTTAAGTAAAAAAAAAGTTTAGATTATGGGTTTTAAGTGATTCTACTCTCTGTTATTTTTGAAACTGAACAGGACACTAGGGGTACCTCTTGGGTACAAATCCTTTCCTTGTCTCATTTCTTGTTTGTACGAAATAGTCTCTTTAAGCCTCTGAGAAATTTGCTGAGTTCTAAAGGGCAGATTCAAACAGCGTCTAATTAGGTTAGTGAGGGGGTGCAAAAATGAAGGAGGAGCAGTCAAGGGGGAAAAAAAAAAAATCAGAGTCCTGATTCCTTTTCAAGGAATAGGTATAACACTATATCTTTGAATGTACCAAAGTATATTTATAGGAACAGTTTATCTTTGAATGTATCCAAAGTATATCTATAGGAACTAAGGCCTTTACCTGGGTGGAGGATAGTAATTACATGCTGAGACCCTAGGCTGGTTGGAATCAGAAAGTTGATGATTGAGATTTCTGGAACACCTCCCTGTTATTTCACCACCAACCAATCAGAAGAAAGTCATGTCCCATGCAGCTCTCACTTCACATTTTTCCTATACAAATTCTTCCCCTAAAACCATCAGAGTTCAGGTTTCTGAGCACAAGCCACCCATTCTCCTTGCTTGACCCTGCAATAAACCTTTCTCTGCTCTAACCCCTGACATTTAAATTTGTTTAGCCTCTCTGTGTGTCAGGTACACAAATTTGCCTTTGATAACAGATGCAACATTTGAGCATCATCTCCTAGTGAACCTGACCCCACAGTGTTGGTGGAGACAGGTAGCCGGGGAAGAAGGAACAAAGTTGCTCAGTGTCTAGAATGATTTTAGAAAGTCATCTTTGACAGAAGGAGGGTATCAGTTAAGCAGTCTTTATGATGGTCTGCATTTATTTCAACACTTGATGGTAGACAAATATTTCCTACATTTATCTTTTCTTCTTATATGAGTTTTTATTTGCCTCTCACTTGGCAAAATAAAGATATTTTTGAATTGTCATACTGTTGGTTTTTATGAATGTAAATAGAGTTTTTTTTCCCCTTTAGTGTGCCCATCAATTTTGGTTCCCTGTTGTGCAGAACATTTTCTCCGTTTTGGTCATTGAGGTGATAATTCATCACTGTGTTTCACATTCACAAATGAACAGAGAAATGGGATCCAGAAATTTATTTCACTATACTCAAAGTTATAGTTATTGGGAATTTTAAATTTCTTCACCTGGAAAATTTAATAAAAAAATTAATTAGTGAAAAAGAATGTAGGAAGTATGTACTTAATGCTAACCACCAACTCCATTCAACTTGAATAGTCTCATTTCTTCAAAAGTTTAGTCATAAGGCATCACTTTCAGTCTTTCTCTGATTAACACTGAAAAAAGAAACTGGTGCCACTACTCCTTTCCCTCAACTTTCTAGGTAGATGTTTTGCAATTACAAGAAGTGTTTGTTTATGAAGTATTTAAGGGGTTGACTGTGATGCAAAGTAAGAATACTTTATGAATGCTAGCAGACAGGAATCACTAAGACAATAATTGAGGGTGGAGACTCATGAGGGACTTTTATCAAAAGAAAAGTTCTGAAAGTTCTGAAAAGTGAGTGGAAAGAACTCCAGGCAGGAGAGAGAAATATAGCTCATAGTAGGAAAACTACCAGTGAAAAAGCAATTCCCTGATCGATGACATTGCAGTGAGGGAAGGGCAACTCTTAGCAGGCTTGCAAATAGCAATGAGAGCCAAATTAGCATGCACCTATGCTCACTTTCCTATATCATCTTCATTGTCATCAGCATGTCATTGCTAGTATGTGCTAAGCACCTTATTTGATCTCATTTAATGTTTACAGCCTTATTTAGCAGGGGACTGGGACTTTGAGATGTTAAATAATCTCCCAGGACCACACTGCTATTTTCAGGACAATGCAAATCTGTATGATTTCAAACCCATTCTCTTCAGTGCTATAGTAATATGTCCCAAAGTACACAATTTAGAGATGTGGTATACCTTGGAATGAGCCAAACTCTAAAAGTTGGTTTAGACCTAGAAAGATTCTGAAAACCATCCCAGTAAGAGAAAACTGAATTCTGTCTCAGAGAAATAGACTCCATAAGCTTCTTTAACTCCAGTGCTAGACAGTCCTTTTGTACTGGGCAGAGACACTCTTTAATTGTCCCTCTGTTGCATTCCCATTGGCTCCTAAGTGCTCATGGTAATGGGGAGTAATGATGTGTTTATTGGTCAGTGTCCTTTAGTAAGTGGGAAGTTTCTAGGAAAAACAAAAACAAAACCAACTTGATGCCATGTCCATTTCCATAGCACTATCATAGTGTCTGGTACACGACTGGTACTCAATAAATACTGACAAAACAAATGCATTGGTGAATATTTGTAGTTTTTGTTGTGGAGCAGGAGTCCCAGAATTGTATCCATATGGGACTTCATTAGAAATCTTCTAGTTAAATTCCTTATGAAAAGTTCCCTGAGTAACGAAAGCTCTTGAACGTTAAGCTCATTCCTTCATGCGATAGTTTAAGTTCATTATCTTTTGTTGAAGTCAGTAAACATCAAGAATTGCTACTCATTGGTTTTCAGAGGAGCCTACACATATATGTAGAAAGGACGCACAAATCTTAAATCCTTTGTATTTTTATTGTTGTCTCATCTGCATTAGGGCTTCCCTAGTGGCTTAGTGGTTAAGAAAGCTACTGTCCAATGCAGGAGCCCCAGGAGACGTGGATTTGATCCCAGGGTCAGGAAGATCTCCTGGAGGAAGAAATGGCAATCCATCTTAGTACTCTTGTCTGGAGAACCCCATGGACAGAGGAGTCTGGTGGGCTACAGTCCGTGGGGTCGCAAACAGTCAGACATGAGTGAGCGACTGAGCATGCACATATGCACATCTCCATTAGCTCTCTGAATGGTTTTTTAATGTCTTTACAAATTCTTCTGCCTGGATTAAGATCACAGAATGGGATTTGGAATGTCAGCAAATGCCCATTGGCACTGAGTCTCTTGAAAGTCCTTCCTTATTTGCTATAATCTGAGAACATACTCCTGTACCTTCCATGAGGGCAAATGCATATGTTGATATTATTTCAATGAAATAAATAGAAAAGAATAATTTTTCAGCTTTTTTTTTTTTCAGGGAAAAAGTGTTTGCTTATATGAAGACTTTAATATTAAAATAAATGGGTTGACTTTGAGTTTAAAGAGAAATTTGTTAAAAAACCCAATTCAATGTGCCCTCTCATTATTTCAGTCAATAAAAGCAAGTAATAATCTTAAACATGTTTTTTGCTCCTTTTTCTCTTTGGTCCCTTTCTTGCTTTTTTTTTTTTTTTTTTTTCAGATAACACACAATTGACTCATCTGATTGGCTACAACTATTCCTGCCTTGTTATCTTGCTATGAGTTACTAAGTGATTCTACATTAAAAAAGCAGAATCTCAGCCACTGCTGGCAGCATCTTGATTTACCAACCCGGCTGCTGAACAACAAAAGGTGTTCAGGTAGGAAGTTTTAGAAACTTTAGGTTTTCCTGTCGATGCAGTTTAGACAACAGTTCTATCCGGACACATCAGCTTTTATTTTTGTGATGTACCAGCAGTTGATTTGAAGTAGTGGCATGCTATGAGCCTGAATTCAAAGATGTGACTTTGATCTTGTTTACCAAGCAATGAAAAAAAAATAAAAATCCTGAGCCAGTTTTGAGTTGAAACGAAAATGATTCTCCACACTTCACTTCTGCTTGGTTTTTGAAGCCCGGTTAATTCTAAACCGTTTATCTTGTAGACTCGTTACCTTTTCAGCTGTTAACCAGCATCTCTTTTAAGTCAGCAGCTTGGGCCAGAACCACAGTGATACCAAGTTTTGCTTACGGATACAAATTGTTCTTAAACAAACTTCGGGAACAAAGAGTTTGTTTAATATGACACTCTGCTTGTGGTTTATAGGTGTTAGAAACATTTTCCCCAATAAGGGAACACCCAAAATAACATGTAAAATAACACTTTGGTAATTATATAATAAGAATGAATGGATGGATGAATTTTAGAATTTACAAACACTAGACCCTCCAAAAGCTTAATCTAGTACCATTTTGAGTTATATTTCCATGTGGCCTAAGTAGAGAATATTTTATGTGCTGCAGTGTTCCGGATCAAAATAGTGATATTCAGGCAATATCTGACTTGATACTAAAACAAAACAAAACAAAACAAAAAACCCAAAACAAAAACACTGCCAGATAATTTGATCAAGTCCTGCAAGTAGCTTTTTAATACTTGGATTAAATAAATTTGCTCTGCTATGAGTCATCCTTCCAGCAAGATGAATTAAACTGGTCAGTTAAGAGGAGATTAAGGTCTGTCTAGTCAAGGCTATGGTTTTTCCAGTAGTCATGTATGGATGTGAGAGTTGGACTGTGAAGAAGGCTGAGTGCCAAAGAATTGATGCTTTTGAAGTATGGTGTTGGAGAAGACTCTTGAGAGTCCCTTGGACTGCAAGGAGATCCAACCAGTCTATTCTGAAGGAGATCAACCCTGGGATTTCATTGGAAGGAATGATGCTAAAGCTGAAACTCCAGTACTTTGGCCACCTCATGCAAAGAGTTGACTCATTGGAAAAGACTTTGATGCTGGGAGGGATTGGGGGCAGGAGAAGAAGGGGAAGACTGAGGATGAGATGGCTGCATGGCATCATGGACTCGATGGACTCGAGTCTGAGTGAACTCCAGGAGTTGGTGATGGACAGGGAGGCCTGGCGTGCTGCGATTCATGGAGTCGCAAAGAGTCGGACATGACTGAGTGACTGAACTGAACTGAACTGAACTGAAGAGCTGTTTATAGAAGCAATTTTGTTCCTAAGGATAATTCTTAATCAATAATTAAGAATACACAAGGAGGAAAATAAAGAACACAGAAAAGATGCTGACATCTGAATAGCCAAGTAGAAGGGCCTTTGATAGTAGCATTTTCTGTCATTTTGCTTCTGTCTGATTGAAGAGGAAATTCCGTGATGATTTTAATCCACGTGCCCTGTAAGTGTTCCAGAGAAGCCTTATATAATTAGAAAGAGGTCAGCCAGTGATGATAAGTGAAACACACAGGTACGACCCACTCCCATCAAAGTAGTTCAGGCAAGTGTCCTGCTGAGCACAGTGCTACTTGTATAAGCAGGAGCTCAGCTCTCACAACAAAAATCTATGTAATGTTTGAAAACAAGGAGGAATAAAATTAGAGTTATATAGCTCTTCTTCCACAGTGATGCAGCATGAGTTGTAATACAGTCAATGAATTTGGGTAGAATGACCCGGCCAGTAAGGCTTCAAGCCAAGATGGAAAGAGAGAGACAAACATAGTAACAGAAAAATTACCTTTAAAGGAAAAAATCTTTAGCGTGGCACCAAATGCTTCAGAATGTTGGTCAATTATGTAAGCCAGAAGGATGTTTAATGAGGTGCTATCAATAAATAAAATATTTCCAGGTTAATATTTTTAAAAGAAAAAAAAATCCTGAGATGGTATAATTAAGAGAACCACTAATTTTACAAATATTTACAATTGCTTTAGAACTAAAAACATTCATATGTGAATTTGGAATTAATTATTGCAATTCACCAAATCTAGATGACATTATTTGGAAGGTTCATGCCAATTTCATAGATGTTAACTTGTGGGAACAAAGTTCATCTTTTAAAAACTGTCCTTTGATTAAGAAGCACTTTTGTCCCTCTAGTTACTGTAAATGTTTGTCTTTAATATTTGTGAACTATAGAACGGTACTGCTTGGAGAATATCATATTTTTATTCTTGTCCTTAATTCAGAGAGGATGCCATATTAATTCATACAAATTACTATGTACCATGCCATGAACTTGTAAGATAAGGGGCACTCAAGTTGTAAAAGCACATGACTCATATGTGCCAAATCTTATGTACTATCAGGAGTTGTCCCTTTCAGTCCATGGATCACCCTATTGTCCCCTGAAATACTGTTGGGCTGCGTTTCCTGGAACTAGCAACAGTTCTAGAACTCCGAATTCCCAACTGACTTTAATGTTCTAAAAGTGACGGGGAAGAGTCAGAGTGGGACTTTGTCTCCCTGGTGCCTTCTTAATCTATCAAGGCTAATGCTCTGTGAGAAGGGGTGGTCCCNTCTAGAACTCCGAATTCCCAACTGACTTTAATGTTCTAAAAGTGACGGGGAAGAGTCAGAGTGGGACTTTGTCTCCCTGGTGCCTTCTTAATCTATCAAGGCTAATGCTCTGTGAGAAGGGGTGGTCCCAGATACTTACCGCATGGGGGTAGTTCAGTATGTGGCTGGAAGGGAAAGTTATAATGAGTCAGAGGCTATGGTTCTTCCAGTTGCCTTGCCGCTGGCCCCCATCATCTCATTTAGACAAACGTGGGGACTCTTTGTCTACATGATGCTTCCCATGGATGGAAGGAAGGCCCCAAAGGTATTTGCAAGGAAGACTAAATGTTTACCGACGGTAGGTATCTGAAGCCCGCAGAACATCAACTTTCGAAGACTTGCCTTAACAATCTGTAAGTAAACAGTATGCTATCCATCAGCACTACTGTGAGAACAGTTAATGCAGGTGACAAGAAAAATGAGACAAGGAAGACAATCTTTGTCCTAATCTTTTACTTCATGAAGGAAACTTCTCAGAAAAATAAGAAAGCAGATAGCAGATGTTTTAGGTCTGGATGTCTAGATGTCTTAGTACTTTTCAATTTGCTATAAAAATAAACATTTAGGGAGCTAATAACTGAATGTATCAGATTACATGTTTGTTTAGGTGTAGTGGTTTTTTGGAAATGGCAACCCTCTCCAGTGTTCTTGCCTGGAGAATCCCAGGGGCGGCGGAGCCTGGAGGGCTGCTGTCTTTGGGGTCGCACAGAGTCGGACACGACTGAAGCGACTTAGCAGCAGCAGCAGTGGTTTTTTATTTAAAAAAGTCATGCTTATTTTATTTTGGCTGGACTGAATCTTTGCTGCAGCACAGTCTCAGTAGTTGCTGCATGTGGGCTTAGTTGCCCCAGGGCATGAGGGATAGCTCGGTGACCAGGGATGGAACCCATGTCCCTTGCATTAGAACGTAGATCCTTAACCACTGGACCACCAGAGCAGTCCAGGTTTAATGGTTTTGCCACTGAAATTAAATTAAAATGTGTTCTGCATTTTGGAAGGATGAAGGGACTAGAAATCTATATGTTGCTTCATTTCTGAAACAGTTAAAGCATTGCCCTGGATTCTAAAACCAGGACTGTGGCTTGGAAACGATCTTTGATATTATCTGAAAATCTTCAAAACAAAATGCAAGTGTGGCCGTATTTTTTTTTTTTTCTTTTTCTAGCTGATCTGCCATATGCTTGTTTTAGGTGTCTGTCTGATCGCACTCAGATGTGGGTAAGTGGTGGGGAGGAAAAAATAATGTTTCTTAACTCTGAGGATAAAAAGACCTGAAATTAGATGCACTTCACATACTTTGGTAATCTGCCCCACATTCTCCGCCATGATGTGGGATATATACTGCTAATTCGGTGATTATTTCTTTGGGGGAAAATAAACTTTGCGAAAAAGGACAGTTACAGATAAGTGACAACTTCTGTGCTCTATGAACAGAACCTGATGATACTACTTAGTGAAGACTTCAAGGAGATTTAATCAGTTATGGAGCCTACCCTTCGGAGCTACTGATTTTGGGACTCCCAAATCACATCCTCTCTGGTCATTATTGACATATCAATCATCACTATGATGTTTGCTTTTTTTCTGCTGGAAGCAACCAAACTGGAAAGTGCCATGTAAACATCAGCGAGCTAAGAAAAGCTTCTTGAACATTCATATGAAAGTAATTTTGAAGTAATTAAGACAAGAAGACCAAGTTCTAAGTATATCAGAGACTGCTGTTGTATAATTTATTCCTTCTTGGGTAGAGCCTCAGAATGACATTATTGGGTTGAAGACTTCTAATACTCCTAATTTTAATAAATGTTGTCAGATCACTTTACAGGAAGTAATTCATGTTTCTTACCAGGATATATTAGAGTCAATATAATGTTTTAAATACTTGCTATTCAATGTGTGTTCAAGGACCAGCAGCCTTGGCATTACCTTAAAACTTGTTAGAAGTGCAGAATCTTAGCCCTACTCAAGTTTGACTCAGTCAGAATCTGCATTTTACTAAGATCCCTGGGTGATTCATATATACTTGACCATTTGACAATTTCTGTTTTTAATCACTTGCAATCTGTGTTAAATTGACAGGGGTTGTATTGATGAAATATCATCTCTGGAAGGAGAATTAAGACACTGGTAATGGTAATTGACTCTTGGGTGGAGCATTGTGGGACTGGCATAGAGAACTGAGATGGAAACTTGTTCATCACCATAGTCTCATCAGCTTTGAACTTTTCCACATGCATGTATTATCTAAATGCAGAATATTTAAGAACACCTTCTTACAAATTTAACGACTACTTTCCACCCACAAATCTCCAGGGAGATGGTTGCCCAGTGGTTCCACATTTATTCCTCACACACTCCTGCTGACTTTGTCATGTTAGTGGCCTTCAGTTTAACAGCATGATAGAAAAAAACTTTCCAAGCCACACGACTTGCTTTTTGAGGATATGAAAATGTACTGATGTCAGTGGGGGTTTATCTGACAAGGGAAACCTCGACAGGGCAGACAGAGTGAGTCAGTGTAATGGGGGTACCTTTGAACTTTTTCTGTAACATCCCCATAGTCTGAACTGTGATCGTCATCCCAGTGTTCATGTTGCAATAGTATACAATTCTCCCACAAGAGAAAATTGCACTTAAAGTTTTGTGACTGATTTAACTTCTTGAAATACAAGAATTCTTGGGTTTCTTGTAAATCAGACAGCTGGCAAGCTGGTTTGGAACATCTCAGTTTCAGAGTTCACACTGGATCTGCTGACACCGGGATGGCCGCAGGTTTCAAGGAGAATGGGAGGCAGCTTCACCTTGGGAGGTTGGAAATGGACCATCCTCACTGCCCTCTTGGTGCTTGGAATCTTCTTGTGACAAGAATCCCCCTTTTCCTCAATGGTCCATTGTATACAGTGTAATGTGTTTTTGGAAAATGTTTTATACAGGCTACAGTGAAAATATATTNTTATTGTGATCCACACAGTCAAAGGCTTTGGCATAGTCAATAAAGCAGAAATAGATGTTTTTCTGGAACTCTCTTGCTTTTTCCACGAAGCGGATGTTGATCTCTGGTTCCTCTGCCTTTTCTAAAACCAGCTTGAATATCAGGAAGTTCACGGTTCACGTATTGCTGAAGCCTGGCTTGGAGAATTTTGAGCATTACTTTCCTAGCATGTGAGATGAGTGCAATTGTGAAGTAGTTTGAGCATTCTTTGGCATTGCCTTTCTTTGGGATTGGAATGAAAACTGACCTTTTCCAGTCCTGTGGCCACTGCTGAGTTTTCCAAATTTGCTGGCATATTGAGTGCAGCACTTTCAGAGCATCATGTTTCAGGATCTGAAATAGCTCAACTGGAATTCCATCACCTCCACTAGCTTTGTTCGTAGTGAAGCTTTCTAAGGCCCACTTGACTTCACATTCCAGAATGTCTGGTTCTAGGTGAGTGATCACACCATCATGATCTATTGACCAAATAAAGCTCATATTTTATCCAGGTTTCCTTAGTTTTTACCTAATGTCTTTTTTCTATTCTAGCCGCCCATCCAGGGTACCACACTGCATTGAGTCATCCTGAGTCCTTAGGGTCCTCTTCGCTCTTAACAGTTCGCCAGATTTTCCTGGCTTTTGATGACCTTGACAGTTTTGAGGAGTGTGGTCTGTTGTTTTGTTGAGGGCCCCTCAATTTGGATTTGTCTGATGTTTCTCTTATGATTAGGGCTTCCCCGACGGCTCGGCGGTAAAGAATCTGCCTGCAATGCAGGAGATGCAGGGTATGTGGGCTCTATCCCTGGATTAGGGAGATCCCTGGGAGTAGGAAGTGGCAACCCGCTACAGTATTCTTGACAGAAAAATCCCATAGACAGAGGAGTCTGGCAGGCTACAGTCCAAAGGGTCTCAAAGGGTTGGACACAACTGAGCGACTGGAGCGCACACACACTCATGGGTTTGAGGGAGAAAGACCACACAGGTCAGGTGGCCACTTTTATCCCATCAAATTGAAGCTATGTGTGATCAGCATAACTTAGCCGTCTTGATGTTCATCTTGATCAGCTGGCCAAATTAGTGTTCGTCGAGTTTTTCCAGAAAGAGAAAAGTTACTCCCTTTCCCGCCTTCATACACTGTGCAGTTTGGAAAGAGGCCAGTCTGTGCAGCCCACAATTAATGAGTGGGGGTTTGTGTCCACTCCCTCTTTAAGGACTGAGTGTCTACATATATTGTTTGGAGTCTTTCTGCATGGGAGATGTACCTGTCCGCTCCCGCTCACTTATCGACCCCACCGTTTACATCTGTATGGACTCGTGGATGCGCATGTAATACTTTGGGTTAGAATCCGGTTCTGCTTGTTCTGTCAGTTCTGCTTCTTCAGGCTGTTCTAGCTTTGGCCACTGGGACTCCTGTGTCCCTTTCACATACTGCCATCCTTGCGTTCCCTTCTGGTTTGGTTTGGTTTTGAGCCCTTCTTTACTTTTTAGCCCTACAAGAGAGCCCAGACTCATCTGCATGATTTCTTTATTTCTGGCTAGGCTGGGTCCTTGTTGTGGCATAGAGGCTATCTCTAGCTGGGGCAAGTGGGGGCCGCCCTGTTGCCGCGGTGCGTGGGCTTCCCAGCGGGGTGGCTTCTCCTGTCGTGGAGCACAGCCTCTCGGCGCTCGAGACGCAGTAGCTGTGGCGTATCGCCTTGTTGCCCCACAGCATGTGGGATCCTCCTGGACCAGGGATTCTTAACCACTGGACCACCAGGGAAGTCCCTCGTCCTGAATATTTTAAATGCTTGTTTCCATAAATGGTGTCTCTATGAGAATGACTATTTAATAACTTAGGACCTAGAACAAATAGTTCACTTGGGGAGAATAGGAATAGACGTCCAGTAAAATTTCCCCAGGGCACCTGCTCCCCTTGCCCTAATTCTTAGCTTCGTGGGAACCATGAACTAGGGCCAGAAACTTCAGAATCTCCTTATGCTTCCTTTTCTGCTCAACCACCCTCTTTCTTGTCAATTTGAATTTTTTACATGCTTGCCTTCCTCCCCACCCCACGGCCGATGCTCAGCCCAGACGCTTGTGCCTCACAGGACGCCAGCAAAAGCCTTCTCTGCATCGTTTCCTGCGTCCACTTGCTTTGCTGACATATCTATCCTTTTCCCTTCTGGTAATTGCCATAAAACATCTGCTAGCTCTTCTTTACTTAGGATGGCCCCCACTGAGATGGACATCGAGGGTCTTTCATGGGCACTCTGCCATGGCTACCCTGGCATAATGGGCCCTGAGCATGAGGCTTAGAGTCTAGAGTGCCATAACCTCTATCATTAGCCTGATGAATCGGGTGTAAGGTTCACTTCTTCATGCCTAGGCACTCCCTCTGAGCTCTGCTTGTACCCTATGATAGCCTGTGGTGTTCTCCGTCTGGTCCCGTAATTGTCTCTCCCTCTAGCTTGGAAGTCCCTGATAGGAAGGGACCTGTCTATCTTATTAACCTTTTCCCCCCTCATGGTGTCTGGCTTGGGACCCCACATTCAGAGTCAGTTTTATGTCACCTGGATTATTGCTGCTGCTGCTAAGTCACTTCAGTCGTGTCCGACTCTGTGTGACCCCATAGACGGCAGCCCGCCAGGCTCCCCAATCCCTGGGATTCTCCAGGCAAGAATACTGGAGTGGGTTGCCATTTCCTTCTCCAATGCATGAAAGAGAAAAGTGAAAGTGAAGTCGCTCAGTCTGTCCGACTGTTAGCGACCCCATGGACTGCAGCCCACCAGGCTACTCCATCCATTGGATTTTCCAGGCAAGAGTACTGGGGTGGGGTGCCATTGCCTTCCCCGCAGTTCTAATGAGGTGGGTGAAATTGGAGCCGATTATACAGAGTGAAGTAAGCCAGAAAGAAAAACACCAATACAGTATACTAACACATATATATGGAATTTAGAAAGATGGTAACGATAACCCTGTATGTGAGACAGTAAAAGAGACACAGATGTATAGAACAGTCTTTTGGACTCTGTGGGAGAGGGTGAGGGTGGGATGATTTGGGAAAGTGTCATTGAAACATGTATATTATCATATAAGAAACAAATTGCCAGTCTAGATTCAATGCAGGATATAGGATGCTTGGGGCTGGTACACTGGGATGACCCAGAGAGATGGTATGGGGAGGGAGGTGGGAGGGGGGTTCAGGATTGGGAACACATGTACACCTGTGGTGGATTCATGTTGATGTATGGCAAAACCAATACAGTACTTTAAAGTAAAATTTAAAAAAATAAAATAAATCAATCTTTTAAATCTAGTTACTCCAGATGTCGCCACCTTGTGGGTCTAACTGGCTTTATAATAAGCATGGTAATTTAAAGTTCTCTGGCCCTTGAATTGGAGAAGGCAATGGCACCCCATTCCAGTACTCTTGCCTGGAAAATCCCATGGATGGAGGAGCCTGGTAGGCTGGAAACACCCACTCTCTTAGGACCACCAGCCTCCTGAAAAATGTTGTCCAGGTATTTTGGAGAACTTTTGGGAGGGTAGTGGTGGTTTTTACATATGCTCACAAGTAAACCAGGTGAGCCACCAAAAATTTTCCATTTCTTAATTTTCACTGACTTTGGCCCCTTCCTCTGAGCATCACCACTCTTGTCAGGAATTTCTTTCTTTTATTTTTTTCTGCAGACAGTAAGTCCAGAAGGCTTCCCTCATGGCTCAGTTGGTAGAGAATCACCTGCAATGCAGGAGATCCCAATTTGATTGCTGGGTCAGGAAGATCCGCTGGAGAAGGGATAGGCTACCTACTCTAGTATTCTGGCCTGGAGAATTCAATGGACTATAGTCCATGGGGTCACAAAGAGTTAGACACGACTAAGCAACTTTCACTTTCACAGTAAGTCCCTTCCTTATGCACAAATTCTGTTCTGAGAGTGCATTCGTAAGTTCAATTTGTTTGTAAGTTCGACAAAGTTAGCCTGGGTACCCAACTAACACAGTTGGCTATATAATTCTGTACTGCAATAAGTTTATAATACTTTTCACACAAACAATACATACATAGAAAACAAACACAAAAAATAAAGCATATTTAATATTGGAGTACAGTACCTTTAAAAGTATAGTCATATGGTACAACAGCTGGCCTATAGGGACTGGCACATACGTTCAAATCTTTGAGAAGTTTGCATCCTTGAAAGTGTGCAACTTGATGGTTGGTAGGTAGGGGACTTACTGTATCTCCTTTGTCCTGGGAGGCATCTGTCTCCAGATGTATCTGGGACACTGGAGCCCTGGCAAGTGTGGGGAGTGGAAGGGGTTGAGGCTGCAGGGTTTCTTCTGGATGGGAGCAAAGAACTTAGTCTTCTTTTGGTGTTATTGTCCCTCAGAGGCCCTGTGTCCCAGGGTTCTTGTGAAACAGCCCCTTTAGCGTGTCCTTACATTTCCCTGTCTTGAGTTCATGGCCATTTCATTGTTATTGAATCTAGTTTCTCTAGCTCTTTCTATGTTCCAGGTACATTTTTACCTTAGGATTTTATCTTCTACCAATGGATTTCTTCCTCCCAGAAATCCAAGTTTATGTTGGGGTTCCTGCTCTATCCTCAGTGGAAAAGAAACAATGGTTTATTACCAGGACCTTTCTGGGATTTGGCACCTAAATAAGAGGTTTCCATGGCCAAACAGATGCCACCTACTCAGTTCTCTAGGAGCTTCTGGGGTAGGGGGCCATCGGCGGTTCAGTCACGGGCTCCATGGCAAGGCCAGTTCTTCCCTTGCTTCAGCCATTTCTCTTGCCCTCTCTAGCATGGAAGTGGAGATGTTCCATCCTGTGTGGGGGAGAACAGCCTCACTGCCTCACAGAGAAGCTCACGGAGAAGAGATTGTGCTCCGTCCTCCGGGCCCATGGTGCTTCAGAGCTGCTGCTGTGTGTTCAGCTCAGCAGTGGGGATGTTTGATGTTGGTGGGTGGATGCGTAGGTGCTGGGGCGGAGGTGAGGAACCAGAAGATGGGAGAACGGGGGAGTACCTTTGCCCACAGCACCCCTAAAATTCGTAATGAGCTTTTCAAAGGATACATTTTATTTTTATACAGTATTATTTACTTTCCCCAAAGAGTGAAGGTGGTGGCAGTAAGAGGGGACAGGGTGACATGGTGGGCATGGAGAATACATCTCCTGACCCTGCTCTTCTATCTTTGGGAATTTCTGTGAAAAGAAGGGGGGCGCCTTACAAAGTGAGTCTGCAGCCAGTTTCGGGAGAGACCCACAAGCTGTGGTTTCCGGAACGACAGTGTGATCACAATTGATAGCTGCGTTGTAGTAATCACCACTTCAGTGGCCTTGTCTGTTCCTAGACGTAGGGGGAGGGGTGGGGACAGGAAGCGGTGTTGGTTCTTCCATCTAGATTCAGTCTTGCAGGTGAAGTTGAGAGTTAGGTAAGAAGCGCATGGCTAAACCACCCCCTAATCAAAGGAACTCGTGGGCAAATGCTGGGGGAGATGGCTGGAGGCTCTGGGTGCTTCTTCTCAGACCTGCCCTAGTTCACCACCTCTTTAAGGCTCAGCCCCATCTATCTCATGCATGTTTCTCTTCCACCATTCCATGTTTAGCATGGATAGGAGATGCAGGCGACAAGAAGGTGGGCTGCAGAGAGGGTCGCATCTCTGATCTTGGTCTAGCCATGCACGCCTAGCTTCCCAAAGGGTCAAATGTCTGGTAGCTCAGGACTTGCAGAAGGACCAGCTGGAGAACCTTGGTCACTTACTGTCTTTATTTTATCTTTTCATCCACATGGTTGGAGTGTCCACATAATCTGGGTGGGACTGTGTCAAGGCGGCTGTGTATGGTTGGGCAGTTTGTGCACTGTGAAAATGCAACCAGCTGAGAGAGAATGGGGCCTGGGCTGTATTAGCCCTGAACTAGGCCTGCCATGGAGCTGTATCAGGCTGCAGGAAGGGATGTCTCCTGCACTGTGCCTGGTGGGGAGTCAGATGAAGGTGCTGTCACGAGTTAGTGGTGGCCCCGGGTGCAGGGTTTAATGGAAACTGTGAAGCGTTGAGTTTGGCAGCAACCTCCATTCTTGCTGCCACAACCAACCCTCTGATGTGCTTGCAGAGAGATTGCCTCTAGGAAACCTGATGGTGGAAAGCTGAGGCCACAGACCACACACATGGCCCACGAGGGTAATCATTCAGCTTATACAAAGTTGGCCCACACAATGTTTTAAACTATATGAATTAACTGTCAATATTTACAATGCAAGAGATTTTGCATGAGGATCAGAACTCCTGCCTTCCCATGGTAGAGCCAGGTGACATGTGGTTGCAGGCAGTTAGGGTGTGACAGTCCTCACCATGCCCCGTGGACTCTCCAGCACTGAGGATGAGACTTCATTGATGCTTATCATAGTACTTATGTTCTGTTTTCTTGAGTAGTAGAATTAAGAGACAAGTGAAATCTATCCTGGGCTGTCTTTGAAAAGTGGGAGCATTAAAGGCAGACTAAGAAGCCGCTTAAAAAAAATTCTGTTGATGTATTTTTTAAATACCTGCCAAGTCCCTCGGGCATTTGTGATTACACCCTGCATCATCATGTGAAATCACCTCGTAAACACATAGTAGAAAAAATTGGAGAAGTTCTCCTAAAGCCCATGCTCTTCCATTGGGCTGTTATATTAAGCGACTAGGCTGACAGAAGCAGCTTGGCTTATCATGACTCCTCTTCAGTGGAGTTTAGGTTGGGAGGTGTGTTTGGGGGATTTACCTGTCGCTCTGATGGCAGCTGGATGGCATCGTCGACTGGATGGCCATGAGTTTGAGCAAGCTCTCAGAGTTGGTGATGGACAGGGAAGCTTGGCATGCTGTAGTCCATGGAACTGCAAAGTGAGTGACTGAACTGAACTGACCTGTCCCTCTGCTCTCCGTGTTTGTCAGGATGGAGGGTTTTCACCCTCTTGCTGAGCTGCGGGGCTAGCTGATGAGTGGAACACACAAGGTCAGGTCAAGTGTCAGATAGAAAGATACTGTGATCAGATATATGGAATCTAAATGGTGGGGCAGGGAAGGACAGAGAAAATTCAAACACAGGTAAGACAAACCAGGTGGCCACAAAAAAATCAGGTATCTAGGTCAATGGTGTCAGATTTCATAAGCCAAGTCGCCTGATGGCCAAGTTCTGTTTGTAGGGAGGCGATGCTCAAAGGGCAGAGGGTTGAAGAGACCAGTCCTTAGCTGAGTGGACCACTGGGAATTTGACACCTGAGTTCATACCTTGTGTTGCCTCTACCTGATCCACGCATGGCAGAGAAGTGGTGTGGTCCAAGGGTTAAGGGCAAAGACCCGGAAAACTGATTCCTTCCCTCCCAGGTAGGAATCCTAGCCGCTTAGCTATGCGAGTTCGGTGAGCTCCTTACCCTCTTTGTCCCTTATTTCTCCTGTTTTATAATAAGGATAGGTACATATCTATTTTATAAGGTTACCTATAGATGAGAATTGAGTTAATTCTTAGAAAGTGCTTAGAAGAGTGGCTGGCACATGTCAAATACCCAAGAAGTATTTATTACTACCAGCTTGCTGTCTTTCCCACCTACCTTAGGAAAATGCAATATTCAGAAACATGGTTATCAGCTTGGAGGAAGTCACCCTCTGAAAGAAATGAGAGCATCGTATATTTAGAGTCACTCCATTCAGAAAGGAGACGTGAAGTTCTCCTGGAGAGTGAGAAGCTAGGAGATGGCTTCCTGTTCGGGGCACTCTTCCTGGACACTTGTGCAAGGAGCCTGGTTTGTTTTGTTTAGACAGAAAAAGGAGTAGGAATGGGGGAGGGGCCTGAAGGAGCCCAGATGGTGGGGGTTGCTGGGCTGATGTGCTTGGAGTTAGACTAGGCTCCCAGTGCTAAAAGGAGCTGATTATAATAGAAGTCCTGGTTCTCATTAGTTTCAGGCAGCCTCCCTTCTCCAGAGCTGCAGGGGGCCACTTGAAGAGGAAAGTGACCCTCCTTACACACACACACACACACACACACACACACAATACTGACAAGATGAAATTGGTTCTCTCCACAGATCTAGAATATGGAACATATAAGATTATAGGAGGGCTTCCTAGGTGGTGCAATGGTCCAGAATCCACATGCCAATGCAGAAGGTTCAAGAGATGTGAATTCGATCCCTGGGTCCAGAAGATACCCTGGAAGAGGAAATGGCAACCTAGTCAAATATTTTTGCGTAGAGAATCCAATGGAGAGAGGAGCCTGGTGGGCTACTGTCCATGGGGTCGCCAAGAGTCAGATATGATTGAGCATGCATCCAAGCAAGATTATGGGAATATCTTTGCTATAAAAAGTTACTCTCCATTTGCTAGAATTTCTGTTAAAGGAGACATTCCTCTTCATTCATTAATCCATTTCATATTTATTGAGTATCTAATATTTATTATCTCATATTAATAAGTATGAGAAATCATGTTGAGGGAAGCTGTGTAAAATTGAGTAGAAAAAGATGATAACCATAGAGAGATAGAATCAGACTCTAAATAGCATCCTAAGAAATGTGGAATTTGATAGTAAGGAGTCAGGGTGGAGAAGGCAATGGCACCCCACCCCAGCACTCTTGCCTGGAAAATCCCATGGATGGAGGAGCCTGGTGGGCTGCAGTCCATGGGGTCGCTAAGAGTTGTACACTACTGAGTGACTTCACTTTCACTTTTCACTTTCATGCATTGGAGAAGGAAATGGCAACCCACTCCAGTGTTCTTGCCTGGAGAATACCAGAGATGGGGGAGCCTGGTGGGCTGCCGACTATGGGGTCGCACAGAGTCAGACACAACTGAAGCGACTTAGCAAGCAAGCAAGGAGTCAGGGGAAGGTTTTTAAGCAAAAATGAGACATGCTTAAGTAAAGATTCAGAAAGATTATTTGGGGAATAATGTAGAGGCTGGGTTTGAACTATGGAAGCTTTGGGTGAAGACATGAAAATAAGGGGTCAAATTAGTGCTATTTCCAGAGTCTAGAAGAAGGATTTGGAGGGATTTTGAAACAGGGTGGTGAGTGGGCATTGAAAGGAAAGGAGAGATGTGAGAGATGTTTTAAGAAGTGATAGGTAGGGGGAGGAGAATGAGAAGGGAAGGATGGAGCCCCAGTTCTGAGAATGGGAGTCATCCTTCTGAGAGATGGACGTTGGGGTAGTAGAGCTGAGGACCTGATTCAGTAGAAAGAATTGCAGTCAGGGTAGGTCAAAGGGGTCAAATTCTAAGTTCCTGTCATAGCCGCCAGCTTCCCTGCTTCTTGGTACCCTTCCTCTGTCAACACTTCTTGTAATATGGAGCTTGTAGTTTCTCATGGTCAGCTGAAATCTGCCACTAGTATTGGTTCATCCTTGGGGACCACAGAAAAGGTACCTCAGCTGGACAGCTTTTCAAATAGTTTGGAGATGGCTCCTTTATCTTTTACATTGGAAGCTTTTCTACTTAAGGCTAAAGCGAAAGGGCTTTGAATTTCCTCCCTTCTGAGCATATGTATCAGTTCCTCTGCATAAATAAATGGTGCATATATTCAAGTGTGTGGCTACAAACTGCACACAGAATTGCAGGGGAGGTCTAACCAGCTCTGATCAGAGGAAAATCAGCATCTGCTTTCCTACCACTGATGCTCTGTGGACACCAGATTATTCGGGGGACTCATCACACAGCAAATTAGATTCAATTTACTTTGACTAAAAACCTTCTGCTTTTTATTTTTAAACACTGATAAGTCAGTCATACTTCCTCTATCTTGGGCTTGTGCAATTGGATATTTATACTCCAGTTGAGCAAACTAGGTAAGACAATGGCTTTGGGGGTTCATACTGGGTTCCTAATCTATGTCTATAATTTACAAGCTTGTGACTTTGGGAAAGTTATATGATCTCTCTAGCTGTCATTTTCATTAGGTATAAATGTCCATCTTAAGAGTACTTACTTCACAGTTATGAGACTAAATGAGATAATGCCTGTAAAGCATTCATCACTGTGCCTGACTCACAGAAAATTTTCAATAGTATTAGTTCTTATTATTTATTGTTACCATTATTGATCTTCTAACTTTGTTACTGGGTCCTCTTTTTCTTATTAAGCATGTGTGTATGTGGGTATGCTCAGTCACGTCCTACTCTTTGCAACTCTTTGGACTATAGCCTGCTGGGCTACTCTGTCCGTGGGATTTTTCAGGTGAGAATACTGGAGTGGGTTGCCACTTCCTTCTCCAGGGGAGCTTCCTGACCCAGGGATCAAACTCACATCTCCTGTATTTTAGGCAGATTCTTCACCCACTGAGCCATCAAGGAAGTTTATTAAGCATTATTTAACTCTAATTTCTTGAAACACTGTGTCAACCACAATTACAAGTCATATGAATTCTCTCTGTCTTTGGATTTCTTTGTTGATGGTTTGTATCACAGAAGTGAGTAAGACAGCCATAGTCAGTTTCTCCTATATCTAACTAGTCCTAGTCCACCGAGGGAGAGGGAAAACGAATAATTCATGTTATGAATTCTGTGTTCATTAAACCCACTCCACCATTACACACCCACTTGTCATTCAGTCCTTATTTGTTTACCTTGTTCCCAAGAATATCATGAAGATGTCATGGATAACCCTGTAAAATGCCACATCGTTATGCAGAGGAGAGCAACCAGGATAAGATTCAGATTCATTCCATAGAAGCAAGACTTAGAGGACAGAGTATTATTTAGTGCCAAAAAAGAGGAGATAGTATAAATGTAGATACTGAAGAGGGTGACAGCTTGGTGGGTGAGTTGGATGAGGGTGGAGAGAAAGTGGGCCTGGGTAGCATGAACATCCAAGGAGGCCAGTCTTATGTTGGCAGGAAATGATCCTGGAAGCAGCTCTTTCGGGCAGTCCATGCCGATACCTCCTTGACCTACAGTTTGTAAGAAATGGTAGCCCCCTTTCATGTTTTTCCCATTAATTAATCTAAAATACCAATTTTTGTAAAGAGAAGGAAATGGATCTTTGAAATAAGTGGACATGGATAGCTAGGCAAGAAAGAGGAAGCTATCCAGTCAGGAGAAGAAAGAGAAGAGAAAGTATGGTTAAGTAGTGGACTTCCCCAGCTTCTCTGCCGTCATTCAGGTTAAATGTGTGGAAACCAATGGAAGTGGTGAAGGAGGCATTTTATGCTTGTACCATAGGTTAACAGTCATTCTGCTTCCTTTACCATCTTTTGCCCAGCTGATCTCTTCACTGAGACATCACTAGTGCAATATTTATTTTAGAAGCGAACAGCATCAGCTTCCCTTCCTTTTCATAGGAAATGCTATAACATTATTTTTTTAGACAGTTTTAAAATGGGTGATCCCTGGATTTTGTCATCTAACTTAGAGCAAAGTGCAGTGATGTACATCAGAACCATTGCCTGGGAGAAAGGTTGGCTCAGCTGTTCATCATGTGACAGATGGCTTCTTGAAGGCTGGCTTTTCAAGACTGGTGTTTGGGTTGAATGTCCAGAGTCCTGAAATGGATAGCCTCCTTTGGGAGATTTAAAATCAAATGAACTCTATAGTTTTGAATTAGATGAGGACTTGCAGGGGAGCACAGGTTCATCATGGGAGAGGGCAGACGAAACACCATGAGTTTCCCAGGAGGGAGAGTGAAGAGCCTTCCTGCCTCAGGGTCCCGAGACCAAGACACGTTATGTCACTTTTTAAGTGGACAATATCCTTGCACTATATGGTAGGATTACATTGGAAACTGTCTTCTAACATCTGGACAACAGAATACAAGAGCATATGTTAGAGATGAATTTAATAGGGTTATGTGAAAATACCTGTACTTTAGGTTTGTTTTTTTTTTCAATGTGGGCTCTGTTAAGATAGGTGAAAAGGTGGTTAAACTAAAGCACATGAAACGAGGGCTTAGAAGTTTTCGTTACTTGTAAATTTAATATAAGTCATCAGTTTCTTTTGGTCATCACAGACTCCTGGTGTGTGTGTGTGTGTGTGTGTGTGTGAGTGTGTGCATGTGCACACATCCATACACAATGGCTTTGACACTCTGGGGTGCATTAAGAGGGATGCTGTGGTGGTGTATCCAGAAGAGAGCAACCCAGATCAGAGACTTCAGAGACATCTCAGGAAAGCAATAGCTGGGGGACATGGTGATGTGGAAGGCAAAAGCGATGCCAGCTGGTTTGAAGATGGCTGGGCATTCACTAGAATTATGAGACCTGGAAGGCCCTCGGGAAGATGAACTCCTAAACATTTTTTCTTTATTTGGCAGAATCCCATGCAGCCTCTGGTTTAAGTGTGAAGTTCCGTCCTTGCCTGCTCTGGAACCTGCACAATGCAAGAGCTCCGTTTACATTCATCTCTGGGTCATCTTCCTTCCCCAGGTCTGCTCAATCCTGATGATGATCGGAGTCTCACATGGTGGCAAGTGCCAACCTGGGAGACCTTTGTGGGGGTTGCTCTCCCACTGTTTAGATGAGATAATGAGCCTCAGGAGGGGAATTCTGCCATTTCCTCCTTCACACTGGGCAAGAACATTATTATAGCAAGAAATTATAAGGAAATAAACAAGGAATTGCTACAGAGCCATTGTCTCTGCTTTTCATTTCTTTCCATTGCAATATAAGGTTGACTTGTCTAGTTCAGTCTTTAATAAAAAGTGGATTAGTTGAATTCCTGCGTCCTTATCACAATATGTTTTTTGTTTGAATCCTATTTGTAGATACTCTTCCATTTGTTTCTCTAGAATAACTAGAACTACATTTGAACCAACTAAATTGAAATTGTGAAATCTTTAGCTGGGTTTCCTCTCCACCTCCCAAGCTTCTGTATCACCACCCCACCCCCATAATCCTGAAGGCAAGGGTTCTGGGAATGGAACTGACAAGAAGCAGATTTAGGCAACACATCACTCTCCAGAAATAGAATACCATTCTCATTGATAATTGAAATCATCTTTGGATCACTCATTGTTTTAGTGACCAATCAAGATGTGATCTGCCTACACATTTTGCACAAGTGTATTCTAATGCAACTTAAAGTTGGCTATGCTTTTAGTCTTAGGTTTGGGAGCATAGCAATAAAGAAAATTAACAACATCCCTGATTTCATGGAACTTAAACCTAGTGGAGTGATAGACAAACGAGAGTAAACATACAATTTATCAGTTGTTGATAAGTGCAAGGGAAAAAAATTAAAGTGGGTTTGAGATGTATGGGGATGATAGGATATTTCTATCTTGTATTATGTGTTGAGGGAAGGCTTTACTGACAAAGTCTCACTTGAACAAAGGCCTGAAGGAAATTGGGGATAAGCCTTGATGATATTTGGGAGAAAATCATTCCAGGAAGAGAGAAAAGCAAGTGCAAAGGCTCTGAGGCAGGCATGTGTCCTCTGTGTTCCAAAATAAACAAAATCTACTTGTTGCTTATGAAGAGTGAGCTGCGGGGAGAATAGTTTGCTTATGAAGAGTGAGCTGTGGGGAGAATAGTGGGAAATGAGATCGGACAGGCAGCAAGGGGTAAGATCCAGGTGAGAACCTGGATGAACCTCTGAACGACATGGGACTCTAATAGAAGGCTAGAACAGTGGGGTGACTTGAAGGCTCCCTCTCCTTGGCTTGGATATGTTGAGTCTGTGATGATGATAAACCATTCAGGTGGTAATCAAGTCCATAGCAAGAGAGAAGTTTGGATTTCGGGGAAAGAGGATTGGAATAGAAATTTCAACTTTGGCCTCATAAAGTCTTGGAAAAGTATGAGTCTTCCAGGAATTGACTGGATAGAGGAGGCTGAGTGCTGGGGCCTTCAACTCTTAGGGGCTGAATAGAAGAGGCGTGTGTGAGGTCCAGCAAGGATTCTCAGAAGAAGTAGCCAGTGAGGGGATCCAGAAGAGTTTCAAAGAGGTACAGCCACTGAAAAGAGCATTATTGTTCACTTTGCGGAAATATGGATGGACCTAGAGGTTGTCACACTGAGTGAAGTAAGTCAGACAGAGGAGAAGAAATACTGTATGACACCCCTTATATGCAGAATCGAAAAGAAATGATACAAATGAACTTATTTACAAAACAGAAACAGACTCGCAGACTTAGAGAACTTATGGTTGCTGGAGGAGAAGAGATAGTTAGGGAGTTTGGGATGGACATGTACACACTGCTATGCTTAATGGATAACCAACAAGGTCTTACTGTATGGCACAGGGAACACTGCTCATTCGATGTGGCAGCCTGGATAGGAGGGGACTTTGGGAGATAATGGATGCATGTGTGTGTATGGCTGAGTCCTTTTGCTGTCCACCTGAAACTGTCACAACATTGTTAATGGCTATATATTAATAAAATAAAAAGCTAAAAAATACAACAAGACAAAATCACTTTCTTGAGGTAAGCATCACTGAATTAGATTCACTAATTTACACAAGTAAAGAGCTATCATTGTATATCAATCTCTACAAGACACATATTCTATTAATAAAGGACTATGAATAGATAACAAGACCATGACTACCAGAAGCTGAGACAACAGCCTTCTCCTTGACTGGTGAGACGCACCTTGGGATTTCACAGAGCAAGAACTATTAATACAAACTCTATGAAGCCATGCTGCCCTGATTTGAGCTTTGGGAGAGTTTTTAATGTATCTGCCTAGTGCAGATACTTCTCACAGGGACACATAGTGACGTATGTGCTTGTTAATTTTTGAAAATACTGTTTTGGTGTCTTCTGTTTTCAGAATCACTTCAAAAGGCATTCCTTCTTACTTTGGATTTTGGCTCAGAAATTTAAGGTTTATTACAGAATATTCTTTGAATTAAGGAAGGAAGAGTCCCTTTACATAGGCGAGCAGGGGCCATTTCTTCACTTACAGTGACAATGTATACAACAAACACCATGTTTACATGGGTTGTTGGGAAGATTCATTGCCACTCCTGTGCCTTCATTTCTTTTCCTCTGTAAGTCTTGAAGGAGACCTCTCTTCATCACTTCCTTGTACATGCTCACTCCTTTGGAGAATTATCTTAACATCCTAAGAGAAGAGATTCAAAGAGAAGTTACAACTCTTAATAAATGAATTAGAAGTAATGATTATTAATAATATGGGCTTAATATGTGGCAGGATTAAACAGTGAGTATTTATTTTTTCCTTTGAGAAAATTGTTCTCTATTTAGTGTGAATCCTGCCTTGCAACTTATTAATTTTGCCAATGGAAAGATATCAAAGATCTTAGAGACTTCATTTTCCCATCTAGTAGTTCAGTTTAGTTCAGTTCAGTTCAGTCGCTCAGCCGTGTCCAACTGTTTGCGATCCCACGAATCGCAGCACGCCAGGCCTCCCTGTTCATCACCAACTCTCAGAGTTCACTCAGATTCACGTCCATCGAGTCCGTGATGCCATCCAGCCATCTCATCCTCTGTCGTCCCCTTTTCCTCCTGCCCCCAATCCCTCCCAGAATCAGAGTCTTTTCCGATAAGTCAACTCTTCTCATGAGGTGGCCAAAGTCTGTCTCTTATACACATCTAAAGGAACTCGTGGGCAAATGCTGGGGGAGATGGCTGGAGGCTCTGGGTGCTTCTTCTCAGACCTGCCCTAGTTCACCACCTCTTTAAGGCTCAGCCCCATCTATCTCATGCATGTTTCTCTTCCACCATTCCATGTTTAGCATGGATAGGAGATGCAGGCGACAAGAAGGTGGGCTGCAGAGAGGGTCGCACCTCTGATCTTGGTCTAGCCATGCACGCCTAGCTTCCCAAAGGGTCAAATGTCTGGTAGCTCAGGACTTGCAGAAGGACCAGCTGGAGAACCTTGGTCACTTACTGTCTTTATTTTATCTTTTCATCCACATGGTTGGAGTGTCCACATAATCTGGGTGGGACTGTGTCAAGGCGGCTGTGTATGGTTGGGCAGTTTGTGCACTGTGAAAATGCAACCAGCTGAGAGAGAATGGGGCCTGGGCTGTATTAGCCCTGAACTAGGCCTGCCGTGGAGCTGTATCAGGCTGCAGGAAGGGATGTCTCCTGCACTGTGCCTGGTGGGGAGTCAGATGAAGGTGCTGTCACGAGTTAGTGGTGGCCCCGGGTGCAGGGTTTAATGGAAACTGTGAAGCGTTGAGTTTGGCAGCAACCTCCATTCTTGCTGCCACAACCAACCCTCTGATGTGCTTGCAGAGAGATTGCCTCTAGGAAACCTGATGGTGGAAAGCTGAGGCCACAGACCACACACATGGCCCACGAGGGTAATCATTCAGCTTATACAAAGTTGGCCCACACAATGTTTTAAACTATATGAATTAACTGTCAATATTTACAATGCAAGAGATTTTGCATGAGGATCAGAACTCCTGCCTTCCCATGGTAGAGCCAGGTGACATGTGGTTGCAGGCAGTTAGGGTGTGACAGTCCTCACCATGCCCCGTGGACTCTCCAGCACTGAGGATGAGACTTCATTGATGCTTATCATAGTACTTATGTTCTGTTTTCTTGTAGTAGAATTAAGAGACAAGTGAAATCTATCCTGGGCTGTCTTTGAAAAGTGGGAGCATTAAAGGCAGACTAAGAAGCCGCTTAAAAAAAATTCTGTTGATGTATTTTTTAAATACCTGCCAAGTCCCTCGGGCATTTGTGATTACACCCTGCATCATCATGTGAAATCACCTCGTAAACACATAGTAGAAAA
>SJYX01011629.1:0-24358 GCA_006410675.1 Oreotragus oreotragus
AAAAAAAAAAAAGTCCATATTTAAACAAACTTGGTCGCTCCTAATGCTAAAAATATATCTATATTTGAAATGACTGCTGCTGCACAACCGTACACATCCATGGTTTAGGCTTCGTCAGCATTTCTATTATGAATGCATTGAACAGGCCTGTAATTCAGCTATAAAGATATGGCATAGCTTTGATATAGAAATTCTCCCATGATTGTATATTAAAACAACAAAAAGCAGTTCATGTATCACTTAGTTTGAAAAACTATTCATTGACTCAGGGCTTGCTGAAGGCCTCATGTATTCAAGGTACTCCACGATTGACCAAAAAAATCATGCCCTCATCCTTGGAGAGTTCATTCTTCAAATTTATAAGACAAATGACAAGATTTCTATTTTTGTAGATATTTGGGTGTATTTTGGCTACCAAACCAAAAGCAGGTGAATATATGGTCACACTTTAGAAAGGTAAATATGGATGTTAATATTTTATCTCATTTCATTATCATAGTTTGTTTTTAAAGACAGAGCTGGTCAGTTGAGGTTTAGGAGGTAAGGCAAGAAATTCTGTGTCCACACAGGAGATGAAGAGAAATAGAAGAATGTGACACTGAAGTCTGCATGACAGTAAACCTCAGTGCCTAAATTTTTACTGGCCTTCTTGTCACGTATATTAGGTAAATCATACTCTTTTGTGGCATAGAGAACAGCTTGAAGTTAAGGACTTCCCTCTTCTTATTTGGCTTTATTAAAAAACAAGTCCATTAAACTATATAGCAGTATCCAATTAAACAAAAACAGATGTATTTGAAGGCGTTTGTTTAGGTTGGGAGATGAGAAACAAAGGAAGCACTTTTAAATTGGAAACTTTTTTAAAGGAGAAAACTGAATTTCATTACATTAATTGCTGCTCTTCCTGTCTTTTTTTTTTCCCATCTTACACTGGATACTCTAACAGATATTACATAATTGCATAACTATTCTTACTATGTGCTGACATGACATTACGACAGCCCTGATAGGGTATATCATAATGAAAACGTAATTAGAACAGTCATGATGTATTATGGCAATGATCCACATCGTCACTGAAGTGCATTGGAATGTACGGAAAACCCATTGAGATGTGCAGATTTTCGACATAACACAGCACAACCATGAAGTTTCATAGCATGGAGGAGGAAATTGCCATTATGCCCATGCCGCGGGCAGCACGGGTTGTATGTAATACATTTCTTAGATATCTGTTAGAGAAAGTTCTGATATATATCCATGGAAGGAAATTTTTGAGAGTGGCATTTGTGAAGTTTGTGTTTTAAAAAAAAATCGACAAGAAGGACTCTTTGAAATATGGACCTAACTGCATAAATTGGGTAGTAGACGTTTCCTATAAACTCAGTATTCCCATAAAATATTTAGTGAAAAAAAAAAAAAAAAAGGGATCCAAAAGGTTTTCTTAAATTGAGGAATTCACCAAATATGCCTCTAAAGTAGGAAGACCATTTGAGGATTTTTCAGCCAACTTTGCCTTTTTTTTTTGTTCTCTGTATTTGAGCTTAGATTACATAGCTTATGTTTTATGTAGTTGCATCTTTGCCCCCCTGTTCTCCTGGGATTCTCTGCTTGAGGATCTTATATCTGAGTCTCTTTCTGGCAAGTGACAGCTTGCTCCTTAACTTGGTGTTTTTCAGTCTTGGCACTTCTACACATAATAATGTGATTGTTATGGCTGATCTGGTGAATGTGGGCCCCCAAAGCTCAACTTTGTAAAACAGAGAGGAATTTTAGACTTTCTTCTAAGCCAATCCTCAACCAGTGCTTCGTTATCCAGTAAAATATCCCAGCCAGGTAGTCTTCTGGTCTCTGCTGGATAACTGGTTAGTGAGAACCTGCTATCACACAAGCTTCGGTCTTTGATTCCAGACCTGACCTCTGAGGTCAGACGAAAGTAGTGTTTTCTGGTTAGTCCTCTCACCATTCCACACTTGCTAACATGTTCTTCCCTTTCTTCTGTCATCTTCAACTCTTACTTATCTCTCGGCTGAATATCTCCAGCCTCTTCAACAGCTTGCTCCCTGGAGGAGTGTTGCTTCTTTTCCAGAACTTTCTTAAGTGCTCTTCTTTAGATATTTAATACATTGCTTAGGTCCCTCTTGGAACATGGAACCCAGTGAGAACAAGGACTGCAGGTTTAGGCCTAGTAAAACCACAGTTAAACTGATCTATCTGCTACCATTATTTTTTTTTTTGACCCTGTGTTTGTCTCAGTCCAGCCTCAAATCATATTTCATTCTTTTTACATTCCTTCCACTCTGTCTGTTGACTCCTTGAACCTAAAGTCAATTGAAGCCTAGTTACCTCCATTCTTTGTGCACTTTCTATATTTTTATTTTTTTGGTGGGAGGAAGGGATGGTTATTAACTAATTCTGTCTGACTTAATACTTGCCCTATCTCCTTCTTAAATTTCATCTACATTGCCAGCATGTTATGTTTCCTTTGGGTCTAATATCTCATCTAAAAGAGACTTTTAGAAGTACTTGCTTGCAAGTTCAGATATCTCATCTAAAAGAGACATTTAGAAGTACTTGCTTGCAAATTCAGATCCAGCTAGAGACATAGACTGGCCTGGACAGTGTTAAAAAGTTTAATTCAGCATATAAAAATGATAATTTTCATATAAAACTATATATTCTGTCTTCTCTTCAGATGAGTACCTGACCATACAGAAGCCATATTGAAGCCATATCTCACATAGGAACAGAATTGAGTAGAGAAATTTGTGCTTTTCTATCCTCCATAAAATCCACACCACTTCCTCTTGTTTCCCCTTGACTGGAACTGAATGTTAGTAATTATCACATTTATGCATTTTCTTTTAGTAGAGGAAATAGTTCTTCTTTTCTGTGACCCTAGCAATAGTTAAGAGTATGAAAGATAGAAGATGACTTATCTATACTCACATTCTTTACATTAGAGCCAGGAAATGAGGTGCTAGATCTGGTTAATTCTGACTTGTGAGAGCTGATTGTTAAATATTAAGGAATCTTGCCAGCAGTAGCAACCATTGGTAGCTTGGAATCTACCATGATGGGAGTATTTACACCAGGGAAATCATTCCACGAGGAAGCCAGTTTACTACTACCTGTAGGTGCTTGAGTTTATGATATCAGAGCTAAAATATTTATTATTCTTTATTGACCAATGAGATTAGTATAATTTGGCAATCTAATCAACATGCCATATACGAATGTTATTATATATGTTCTCTAATAAAAATAAGACTAACCAAAAAATGACCCCATGGCGTGACATATCCATTAAGTAGTGATCTTCACAAGTAAATGTTCAACAGGTTCTTAGCAAAATTCCTAACACTTCTGTACTTCTAAATGATTGCATCCTCCTGCTCACTTTATACTTATAAAAATCTAATAGAAGCATATATACTTGATCCAGGAATTCACATCCTTGCTGTAGAGATTTAAGTCATTAGATTTGGGGTGTATGTTCTTAGCAATTTAATTACGTTTAAAATCTGGTTAGTAGTGTAGTAAATAACTGGTATTGCTACAAAATTACATTGAGAAGGTAATAGGATTGAATTTCTACACAAGTTGACACTCAATTAAAATTTCCATATATCCAATGAGTTAGCCAGTTCTTAGCTGAGTAGCTAGAAAAAATGCCTTCCTCCTTAAGCCAAACATTTCAAAACAGGCAAAATTTATAATGAAGTCAAATCAAGACTCAGTGCATCAACTAATATTGAGTTTGGCTTATCAAATACAGATCAAAACCAAGGAAGTGACTAGAGAGCACTTACGATTTTTCTTTCTTAAATTCTTCTATTTTTTATTGACACTGGGGGAAAAATAACACATTAAAACCTCCTTACTGAATTACTGTCCTAAACCAATAGATCCATGGGGCTTGTTCAACTAAAAGCCACAACAGACTTTGTAATGCAATGATGTAATCTTGGCTTTGTGTCATTTATATTCAACCTAAAAAAAACAATTTTCCTGAATAGACAGGCTGACAACAATATTGTTCAGTGTGGGTTTTTATTTGGATTCCTTCCAAATGGTTCACATGCCTTCACCGTAGCACATCATGCCTGCTTACATCTTTTTTTTTTTTTTTTGCCCGAATTCCAAAGTTTTCCCCTTTTACTAGCTCTCTATTTTTCTTTTAAAGTCTCAGTTATGTTTGTAAAACTAACCAGCTCCACCACAAAATTAGGATGTATCTTGCAGAGTGCATTCATTTTACTTTTTGCATATTTTTCCTGAGGTCATGTCAAGGTTAGTTTGAATTCCATCCTACATTAAGACTTCTTTCACAGCTATTTAGCTCGGCAGCCTACTCCCCGCTGGGGTCTGCCCCTTGGGCACGTCAAAGCTTCAGACCTGACAAATCACACACAGATGAAGCTGTACAGTTTTTTAAACGGTTTCATCAGTAACTTTTTTCCTTTTTCACTATCCTCCTTCATGTTAAGATTTTTTTTCCCCCTGAATTACCGTTTCAGGAATGTTGATTTCTATTTGAGACAGTTTGTTTTTACATGAGACTTACAAACTAGCAATATCATTTATTTTATAGTAAATCAGACCGGAAGCCTTCTACTTACCAAGACGGCAGACTGAAAGAACTATAGACCATTCTTAACTAGGATAACTATAATTTCATTATTAAGATCTATTTGCAGCAGGAAGCTTAGTGTTGTGAAATGTGGCTGACATTTCACAGGGTCTACCAGAATCAGAAAAAACTGTCAACCATAAAAATGCATCCAGTTTATAACAAATTACGGGTTGAGCCTGGAAATGTTTCTCAAATGGTTAGCAATATGCTCTTATCACTATTTTAGCAAATTGTGACTAATGGTGCAACTCCATTTCCTGTTTAATTGATGAACTGAAAATGCTTGGTTGCTAATGAGTGTATTAGCAAACAATGTCCCCTTCACAGGCTTAAATAGATCAGGATTTCTTAAAAGTAGCCTACTGTCCTTATTTTCATATAAAGAAAAATATTGACTGCCACAAAATTGCTAGATCAACTGAAGAAATGGTGTAATTATTGCTGTATCATCATTTTGGCAATATCCAACAACCAGATTATAGTTCTCTAGTTCTCACACTAGAAGATAGTTATTTTCTTTTGCAAATCATGGGCTTTTATTACATTTTTATTCAGGACAAATAACACCTGAAGATCTTAACTGCAGACCAAGCAGAAAACTTAGAAGTGAGAGGGGGGAAATATGTATTTGAATGATTCTCGTCTCCTGAGTCCTGTTTTAAACTTAGCTCAGTATGAAAGTACGCATCGAAGGGTTCTGGTTGAACCATAAAAGATTGCTGGTTGAAGCTAATTAAAGACAGGTCTAAATAGAAAAAGAAAAGGAAGGAGGATCAAAGGAATTACATTAGGTGTCAGGATGTTGTTTGGGAACTTTTATTAATATTTAGAATTTTATAGTTACAATCAGGGAAAATTTTAAATTCTAAAAATGTCCATTTTGTGTCATAATTTCATATTTACGTTATTTTTGCAATAAGATACATGTCAGCAGGAAAACATCTTGAAGAAATCATTTTGGCATTGGCGCATTAACACATTATGGTGAAAAGAGAGGCTTGTGCTTTTCACGCAGTGCATTTCAGTCTTCAATTAATGTGAAAGCACTACAATGCCTATGCAACTTCTCTTGCCTAGTGGTGCACCATTTATCATTGCAGTTTTACATTGACCTTGACACCCACTTCATTAGAATAAAGATTGTCTACCATTTAGGTTACATTGTTCCTCTGCACAGAGACCCCATGCAAATTTCTGTTCAGATAGAAGAGCTGCGAGGCTGTCAGAGGTCATCTGCATTAAATGATTGCAGCTATTTTCCAACTGCTTCTTTTCATTCTACTCAATTCAGGCTAGGAGGATCAATCAAGTCCTCTGCCTGAAACAGTGGGACTGCTGGGAATATAACTGTTTTTGGTAGTAGTGGATATGCCCTAAACAGTATTAAATATTTAATATAAACTCATTAAAGGCCATGCAAAGGCTTCAGAAAGATATCAAGTTTATAGAAAAAGCTAAGGGGCTAGAGAACCTTTTAAGAAATAAATAGAAGAATAATAAATTTTGTAATTTCAGAGTCTGATTACAGTAGTTGTTAAACTTAGTAAATCTTTTTTGTAGGAGACTTTTTTCTCTCATCCTTAGGGAAGGAACAGGAGAGACAGACTTGGTATTCTTATGCAGTATTTTACTTAAAATCAGCACTGAAAAGTTCTCAGTTATGGTGGTTTTATTTTTGTTCTCTCACAGGGAATTTTGCTCTGAGTATTTATTAGAAAAAGCTTAGGTATTTGTTATGTAAAAGGAATGATTGGAGAAATAAGTTGCCAGGTTTCCTACTTAAGTTTTCTGAGTGATATAATTGGAATTAAATTATTAATGGGAGATACTTTAAAAAAGATTGTTTTATGATCTTCTATTAGGGAATTTGCAATTCATTTTAATATTTGTAGTTTGATTTATATTAAAGATAATGCAATCTATGTCCAATTAACAATACATGGCCAATGTAATGTGATTTCCAGATCATGCAAATGGAATAAGCTAGAAGAGGGGGGAAAACTCAATTCTTAACCTCAGATGTAATTTGCTGTGCGAGTTCTGGCAATTTTAAATGACATTGCACTTTTTAATTTTTCCAAAGGCTCAGCAGCAGATTTATCCCAATCAAGAAAGCCTATTATTAATTTACAAGGACAATTGTAGGAGTCTTTATAATTTCTCTGTGCAATTATTCGCCATAAATTGCTAATGGTAAAATACAAGGAGTTTGCAAGAAATAAAGACCATTATTTGTCTTGGGCTTGAACTCTCTTCTTCAGTTTTGAACATCTTCGCTAAGTGCTGGTGATAGTGGCTCCATGTGAAACATCACATGCATCCTGAGATGCTGGATGCTGGAGTTCTGAAAAAGGGGGCAGCGCAAGCACTGCTGCAGAGGGGACACTGGCCTTTAGCAGATTCCTGCAGTCGGCATGTATAGCTGAGCTGTGGACCCTGGACTTTCATATAAAAAGACTCTTTGTTCACCACTGAATGGCATTAGGCATGGACTTGCTGAGGGGCCACCATGAAGCCTCACATGAGGAGGGCAAACACTAGCCCGAAAACACAATATGGGAGTCATGGATGGACACATCCCTGCACTTCTGTGCAAAAATGCATATTTTCATAAATAATTTTGCCAGTGGTTTGGTGTTTTGGTGTGTTCCTAGCATAAGCTTTCTTATTGATAGACTACAGTATATTTTCTTTTCTCAGTGTATTTTCTTTGTCTGTCATGTCTTTATGGAAAAGGCATATATGCTGGATATACAGGTATTTATGGTATTACTTTGCACTGGGAAAGATAATCATACTGTTATTCTAAATAACTAGATCATTTTATCCTTGCTTTTACTCTTCCTCATATAAAATCACATGAAGCCTAGTTAAAATACAGTATAAGATGTAAATACGCAAACCCTGGAGACAGAATCTGACAGCCCTATTCTAATAATCAAGAAAGTTCTTTGGTTTAATTCTTGTGTTTCTTATAGCCAAAACTTCGCTCTCCGCTCAGCAATGTCTGGTCTCTTTTCAGCATAACCAACAGAAGCACCATACAAAAGTCTTACAATGGATGTCTTAATCTCTCTGTGTGCTTTTAGAGCATTATTTTGAATTCCATCATGCTGCCTTTTTTCTTTCCTCTTCTGAAGTTTTATTACAACAGCAGAATTCCCAGGGAGCTTTGAGGGCAAGGTTCACATAATATAGCCCTGAAGTTTTGCTTAGGTGGAATCCATCCCCCAGTCCTGGCCATCTTTTGATGATCTTTCTATTTCAAAAAGATTCACTGGGTAGAGTCTTGTAGCATTAGCTGTATGTAGTTTATTTTTTATTTTTTTATTTACTAGACAGTGAGCATCGACATCCCTTTCATGATGCTTTCTTTCTCTGACCTCACAGTGACAAGGCATCTTGTTCTCTAACATTGAGGGAGGCAGAAAAATGCTTGAGTTGCTCAATGTGTGCCTTCTATACCAGTTTCAAAATGGCTTATTCTTCTGGTTTCCATGGTGACAATTAACACTGTTTCAAGGCATTGTTCCAGTCTCCATTTGGGCAGAATTTTCGGTGTGATTTTTAACAAAAAAAAAAAAAAAAAAGGGAAAAAAAAGGTTTTAGGAGGGAAAAAAAGCCTTTAGCATAACTGTCAAAAAAGTTGTCTCAATCAAGTCTTCATGCATTTCTAATTATATTTACTTCAGAAATCCTGTTTTGGCTAACTTCATTTTATAATTCAATTTTAGTATTTGTGCTTTTAAGAAGTAAGCACTGAATAAGAATTTTCTAAAAACTTCTTTAATTCTTAGTTTTTAAAATAAGCTAGTGTTTGTGGTTATATTTAACTGTTTTAAAGTTTTCTTTATATATCTCTATACACACACAAAAGTGGATTTAGGATAGGAGTGGCCTGTGTCTTTAATTTAGGTCATTCACAGATCTATTAGGAGGCTTCATTAGTCAAAATTGAATTGGCCAAGCAAATACACTTAATAATGTAAATATGCCCTTTCAATAGAGTATATTTTATTTTTGACTAGACAGAGAGGCCCACAGCAGGTGCTGTGGGGAAATTAAATACTGGATGCTTATTTACCTTAACACTCAAGAAAAGCCATCTGACTTTAACTTTGTTAATCTCATTTTTGACTATTGGAAGAGTTGTCTGTATCATAACGTCCCTAGACTACAGGACACAACGGGGCAGCCTCTGCTCACTTACTGCTGTGGACAGAATGAATATGAAGATGAAATTATTTTCTCACCACAGACTAAAGTAGCCCTGTTTGATAGAATGACCAAGAACTAGATAGAGCTGGCAGTTGATTGTCCCTGTCTAATGCTTCTGAGAATGTTGAAGAGAGAAAAGCAAAAACATACTCCCATCAACAAAAATATAACCCTCTGGCATGATGACATATACAGCGTGAGGCCTTAAATTGTATCAGATTCAAACTTCAGAGTGCTTCAAAAACTAAAATAAACATTTCACCTTAAATTATGTGACATTCTGTTACCTCTCATGGACATACCAATACATACCTAACAATTAGCTGGATTCTCTTAGCGTTTATAGTTTGAAGGCATTGTCCATCAATCCTCTCTCTCATCAATCTGTTTATTCAGTAGGTTATGTGGTGACAAACAGCGTACATGAAGACAAGTTTGTTTTTTTTTAAACGTAGTAACTTTTTATAATAGCTGTTGCAGTGACTACCAGTGCTAGATTTCACAGAGAAAATTAATTTATTATATCTAAAAGTACATTAATTGCTTTTTATGTATTTCTTATTACAAGACTATGTTTTTTTGTGGGACACGTCTAAACTGTTGCCTTTCATGACTGATCTGCTGTGTAGTTGCTGTTCAAAGTTGGGGTAAAGAGAGAGGGTGAGTATGTTATAAGTGAAAGTGATAACTGGTCGTGGAGAAGGCAGTGGCAACCCACTCCATCACTCTTGCCTGGAAAACCCCATGGGCAGAGGAGCCTGGTAGGCTGCAGTCCATGGGGTCGCTACGAGTCAGACATGACTGAGCAACTTCACTTTCACTTTTCACTTTCCTGCATTGGAGAAGGAAATGGCAACCCACTCCAGTGTTCTTGCCTGGAGAATCCCAGGGACGGAGGAGCCTTGTGGGCTGCCGTCTGTGGGGTCGCACAGAGTCGGACACGACTGAAGTGACTTAGCAGCAGCAGCAGCAGCAGCAGCAGCAGATCGAGGCGTCTCCTGGGTAGCCCAGGTGGAGAACTCCTTCTGTCAATTAATGCATGTGACATAGGTGAAAGATGTGAATAGGATTCTTCTGCTTGCTTGAAATACTCGTTCCTCCAGTATGATGTCAAAGAAGTCTTACCAAATTAATTATGTAAACCTTTGTCAGCAACATCACTTTTAGTTGGGAATCGGATTGCATAAAGCGGATTGTCCTTTCCTCCGATCATTGCTCTGATAAGTAAACAGTTAGGTTTCCAGAACACTTGTTGAGTGTTGAGTCCAGGGGACTCAAGCAAACAGTGTGTTTTATAACTGTTGGAGTAATGTGGTCATGGTAATTGCCTGACATTAGAAAATGAATTCAGAACTCCCATGTTTCACAGGCCAAATTCTGAAAGAACTCTAAAGCAACCCTTGATTCTTTTCATTATACATATTCATGTAATTTTGGATACTCTGACTCCCTGATCAACATTCATTAATACTATGAAATGCTTTAAATCACGTCATTTAAAACATTTTGTTCTGTGATCCACAAATGACTAACATTTGGAGAAGTTTACATAATACAAATGAGGTGCATGTTTAGTGTAAATGAAAGATTAAAATATGAAGCTAAAAGTATGCAAACATATGCAGGAAAATGCTGAGGGCCTATTAACTAAAACAAGGATTTTATACCTTCTTTTCCTTTAAGCTGCTTCTAATTGTATTGTAGTTGGGGATCTTGTGAAATATCATGTTCTCAGGTGAATAAAATCACCCAAGTTCTTGGGGATGTTTTGAACTTGCTGATTTCCTACCTTGCCAGACAAAAGCTTTTCTTATTAGATCTGATAAGATGCTCATTTTAGCTCAGTTAGGACAACGGACCTTGGTAACCTAACTTTCCTGTTTTGAAGAAAGAAGTTTAGGGATTGTCAGTATACATTTGGAAATGTGCTAAAGTGGTAAAATAGGTTTAATACTTTAACCAGAATCTAGTTTTTTTCTGTTCAGCAGTGTTTTTATGTGCACATTTAAAAACTACATCCACAGTCATTTATAGTTGTCCATAATATAGGACTTTCTAACTATGAAGATGGAGTTATTTGAAGAGAATCACCATAGTAACTGTCACATTAAATAGCACTTACATTATCGCTTGCAAAACATCTTTTAGGAGACACTCACTTGACAGTTTGTTAGAAAACCATGTATATCAGGGGATGAGAGTTATGTAATTGATTGTGATGTTTGGGGACATTTTATAGTAATCAATAAGGAAGCATAGATTTGTAACCATTCTTAAATAGGTGTTTTTTTCCTCTCCCTATATATACCTCTTCTCCAAGCCTACACAAGAATTTTTAAGTAAAAAAGAAATGAAAAAAAAATTAAGAATTCAGAGGACTTATAGGAAAAGGAAGAAATTACACATTTTTATATATCAATTTATTTGTACCACTCTGAGACTGGTCCCTTAGAGGGCAGAAATGAGTGATGGGCAATACTCCAGAGCAAATATTGACCAAGACTAATTGTAATATTAAATCCCCCTAGACCAGGTATTTTCATTTGGAATATTTGGAATATTTCAAGATAAAGATCAAATATGTATACAAACTTTAGAAAGACATAAAGCTTATTCAACTAAATAGAATACCTTGGATGTTTGTGTGTGTGAAATATATATATATATATATATAAAACCATTTTCAGCATTTTTCTCAACGACTCAATGTTTAGCTTCACCATAAATTTTATTGGAAACAAAAACTTTTAACACCTGTGAGCCTCACTAACTCTGTGCTTAAAGATTTTCTAAGAACACCTCTTTCCCTAATGAAATCTTTTTTCTCTTCCCGTTTTAGCGTTACAGTGTGGAAATGTCCATCAGGGACCTGAAAAAGACGGAGCTGCTTAGTAAGGTTGAAGCTTTGAAGAAAGGTGGCGTTTTACTACCAAATGATCTCCTTGAAAAAGTGGATTCAATTAATGAAAAATGGGAACTGCTTGGGGTATTTGCATTTTTATTACTGTTTGTAGGTTATGTGTACATTTTTTGTGTAGTGAAGTACTCTATCTGTCTGATTTCTAATTTGAGGCACAAATATCTCTCTCTTTCAATTCACTACCTACATTTCAAACAAGCTATTCATGCTATTATGGGGGAAAAACACTGCTTTTCCTCTTCTGTTGATTTTTTTTTTTTACTCTGAGCTTGTCTCCTTTCAGATTTTTAATAATTTTGGTTCTTTAATACATAAAACAGTAAGTAAAATATGCCATGTATTATGGGTAGGCACCAAGTCAACTATAATACAGTATATCTGATATACACTGACTGTCATGCTTGAATGAATGTTAATAGAATTTATTCCAAAGGTACATGTTAGAGACATCCACTGTTTAACTATTTACTGTACCCTTCAGATGAAAAGTGGAGTTGTCACTACAGCTTTCAAGTCACAGTAAAGCCACCAAAACAAAGATGCAAATTTGACCCAAATCTGAATTGCAGAATTAAACTGGCCTCTGTTTTGTGCCTCAATTTCCAGCTCACTTTTAACAAAGGCCAAAAAAAAAAGTTTCATGTAATTCATTTCACGCCATGATGGGCTGGGTCTCAGCCAAGCACTGAGATGCAAGAATCTGGCAAAAAGGCAATATAGAGATTCTGTTACCCAGAGACCAGGATGGCACTGTGCAGGGGACAGTTCTGTCCTTTTGTTGGAAGACAGCTGAGAGAGAGAGGTTAGACTCAATTTTTTCATCAACTTCTCTCTTAAATTGCCTTCACTTCAAATCAAGGGTAAGCTAAATTTGTCAATTACTTAAATGATTAATTCTAACAGCTAAGTATGGGTGGTGTCAGTTATGGAGCATGATTTTGCATGCCTTCCCTTTCCTGACTTTTTTTTTTTTAATTTTTAAAGGAATAATACTCCAAAAATATTTTGAATAAAAAGCTCTCCATGTACCTTGATGACTTGGAGGAATGCCATGTTCAGTTTATGCCATGCTTAATCTAGGTGATTAAAAAACTGCAAGTAGAAATCCTTGCTTTCTCATCTAAATTCACCACACTCTACAGTTGTACAAAGTAACTTAAAACATTAAAAGTTTTTATTCTGACTTATTGTTACATTACTTTTCAATTATTATTAATGGCTTTCATTTTTATTATATGGTGATTTAGATCCGAACCTACTAAATTCTATAGCATTCATTGATCCCATTCAGGAGAAATGTGGTTAGTGTCTGACATTTTAAAGACTGTTTACTAAATAGATGAGAGCAGCAACTTTATTTGCTCAGTAGATAAAGTGATGGTTTGTCTGTGCTATATTTTCACATATCTGTTTCTAAGTTGATAAATAATAATAATTTTTTTGGAAAATTGTTTGAAGTATGTCATATATATAGCTCCCTAAACAAAAACTTTAAATCAAGATAATATTAAAAAAAGAACCAGAATGTTTCGCTATCCTTTATGAGCCAAACACCTTTAAAATGGTTGCCATTTTGACAAAAATATCATTCGAATGCAATATGCTGAGTGTTGTTATGATTTCTGGGGAGAGAAGGGTGGAAGGGAAATTTTAACAAAACCTGTGCCACACTACCACCACCAGGCATACTGCTTTAATTGGCATGATTACATTTTAATTGGCATGAAAAAAATTTAAAGACAAGGATTTTAACTTCTAACAATGGTAAAATAGAGGGATATGGTTTTTAATATTACTTTCATCTAAGGTGAACAGTGTGGAATGGAAATACATTAGAATGAAATGTCAGTGGTGCGTACAGTTTAATCTGGGAAATTTTGTCCCCTGTGCTGCATATTACTCTGTCTCAATTGCATATTAAACAACCCTATCAAGGCAGGCATTGGCATCTGCTGTGCTGACACAAATTGTGAATTAAATGAAATTGATGTCCTCTGTCGTATATTTATGAAGACGGACCATTCTCTGAAGTATTCTGTTTATGAAGAATTTATGATTGCAAACTGTTCCAGAACAAAAAAGTGGCAATAAATTCTTTTTTGTGACCCTACCCTCCAAGGGCATTGATTTCACCTCCTGCTGCTACTTTTGTTACAGCATAAAAACAATAGCTAAATCTGGATTCCACTGAGGGTCTTCAAATTATCAATATTTGCACCATGAAAATACAAGGGTGTTGCCAGGAAAGGCTATTTTTCTGTTACGATCTCCTAAAGATACTATTTACAGAACAGTACACAGCAGATGAATGTTGCTTGACTTCATTCTATTTGTGTTTTAAAGCTGATATTTGTAGGTTTAATTCATCCTTATAGATTAACTCCTTTTGATGCTCCAAACAGAGTGTTTTTCACCAAAAAAAGGCAAAAAAGCCTTCTCTGACTATACTCCAAGCTATAGTGGTTCATCTAAGCAGAGTTCTAGCATAGTGGATTAGGACTCATTTTAACACTTATTTTAGAAAATCGAGCATCCGCAAATGCAAAGTGGGAAGAATTGAAAGGTTGAATGATTTCCAGGGCAGGTAAAATCGACAACTAGCACCAAGGAGGCTGCCGCCCCTTCTTAACAACGCTGAATCATAAGGTTTGGGGAACTGTACTTCACAAAACACCAAAAAAAGAAATTTCATTCTCTTTTGTGCAGTCTTCTCTTGGCCTCTTTAACATATTGATTAAACTCAAACTTCTATCTCCTGAAATTTTTAGGCAGAGAATTTTTACTGTAAACTCCTGTCATGAGAATTCAAATGCATTTTTATCAGTGACCATGGTGAACTTTTGGGTCAGAGCTCCTTTCTGTTCGAGGAAATTATCAGTGGATGAGATCTTCTTAAGCCTCTAGTGGTAGTCAGAACAACACCCATGGCTTGAGAATCAAGTTCTGAATGGAACAATGAGCTCATCTGAACTGAATGTCAGTCGTGACGTGGCGGCTGCAGCAGACACCTTCCAGGTGGGCTCTTGTCACCAGCCAAACTGTAATATGTATTTGGTACCTATGCTAATCAGTGTTTTTTCTTTTTTTTCTGTTGGTGTTTTTGTTTTTAATCTGGTGCATTAGAAAACCCTAGGAGAGAAGATCCAGGACACAATGGCGGGCCACAGTGGGTCGAGTACACGTGACCTGCTCTCTCCTGAAAGTGGAAGCCTGGTAAGGCAGCTGGAGGTCAGGATCAAAGAACTGAAAGGGTGGCTGAGAGATACAGAGCTTTTCATCTTCAATTCCTGTCTGAGACAAGAAAAGGAAGGAACAATGAATGCTGAGAAACAACTGCAATACTTTAAGGTAATAAAAAAACAATCAAAGTTGATAAAAAGCTTTCTTTATGGTAGGGATGAAATATTTATCAAGTACATAAAGTATTATATCCATGTATCTATGTATCACTGTGCACTTAACTGTTTCCTTGAATTTATAGACACCCTCCACATTTCTTATATGCCAGTGTCTATGTATTTATAAAGATGAACATTAAGCATATCAAATACACATTGTGTAGGGGAAATCTCTACTGCTTGTGGGTTTTGTGCACTGCCTATTGAAGGAGGGCTTTGATAAATTAAAAGCAGACCAGCAGACACTCAAGACTACCAAGGACTTTGAAAGGCAGACCTACATGTTCTATAATGTGGCTAAAAAATACTTCTGTAAATTGATATGATAAAAGCACATGATTTAGTTGAAGAGTATTAATGCTAACAAAAGGAAATATAATTTTTACATATGAAAGAATTAGCTACTTATGGAAGGAAGAAATAAAGTAAAAGAGGTTCCTACATTAGAGGCATTTTCCTCCATAGAAAAACGTCAGCCTTGGCAACACAGCCGTGTGCATGTTTGTGGTATGTCCACGAAGTGTTCCCCTTGTTTGTTCGCATGGTTTACACAATATCTATTCAAAAGCAGCTTAAAATTCAAATGCTGGCTCTTACCAGCCACACTAGCCTGTACTACTTGAGCCCATAAATTCAGTGATTATTTGGGCTCTGGCCGGTGTCAGCCTAAGGCTTTTGGGTTGCAAACCTGAATTTGCTGGCTTGAGAGGTTGGAAAGAGGAGAAAGGGGGAAATCAAGAAGGAAAGAACTTCTTGACACCAAGCAAGCGGTTCTTCTCAAAGCCTTCTAGGACCAGGTTTTCTTCATTTCATACTTTCTGCCCTGCCCTCTTCGAGAAGTCTACATATCAGAGAATGTAGTCACATGTAGCTCACCTTCCCTTGCCAGACAGGCAGGCCCCCCCTTGCTCACCTGCATAACCCAAGAGGAGGCTCCTGTCCAGGGTAAAGGCACTGTATTTCTCAGTAAACCATCTGTATCACATACTTACACATTGCTTTTTACTTGAATTCCTTGTCTGCCATTGAGTTGAAGTTAAAAGTCTCTTGCCAAGGCAAATGGGTTTCACTCTCTAACATCTGATATCTGAAAGATTTGTTATTTGACCTCCGCTTGTTTAACTCTAACTGTGCCCCCCCCCCCACCGCCCCCCCGCATTTCAGGGAGATGGAGTCTTCAGATATTTCTCTCTGTGTTATTTGAACTTTACAAGTACCTTGCAAAGCATCCTGGTCATCAATAGGCTAGATGTTGTGTAACATATTTCCTTTCCGTTCTGCCTGTATTGCAGCTTTAGTGAACTGGTTAGTGGCCCCAGTTAGTTTTATGACCTTGGTCATATTTCTTGTATGATCCCTGGTGCCTCAGTTTCTTCATCTATGAAATGGTGTGCTGGTAATATGAATCTCACACAGTTATGAGCTCATATGTGTAAATCATTCTTTCTAGTTTTTGTAATGATGCATTCATAAAGGATGAAATTTCTTAATATTGTTAAGACCAAAGATGTTACATAATAATTGGAAACAGTAACAGGAAGTTTGTTATTACAGTTATTTATATACCTGCCTACCTACCTACTTGGCTCATACATAGGTAACTGAAAGCCAGTTTTTTCCATATCCACTATTATCATAAATGGAAGCATAAGCAGTTCTGCATTGATTCACTGATGCTGCCAAATGACGTTAGCTTTATGCTTTAGGTTTATACAGTGTCATCAATGTCATTTTCAGCTAGGTCCTAGTAACAAATTTAAAAGAGATTAAGAGAGACAGAGATATGTCTCTTAGCTTCCAAATCATTCGGGGAAGGCAATGGCACCCCACCCCAGTACTCTTGCCTGGAAAATCCAATGGACGGAGTAGCCTGGTAGGCTGCAGTCCATGGGGTCGCTAACAGTCGGACAGACTGAGCGACTTCACTTTCACTTTTCTCTTTCATGCATTGGAGTAGGAAATGGCAACCCACTCCAGTGTTCTTACCTGAAGAATCCCAGGGATGGGGGAGCCCGGTGGGCTGCCGTCTATGGGGTCACACAGAGTCGGACACGACTGAAGTGACTTAGCAGCAGCAGCAGCAGGAGTTCCAGTCATTCACTAACTAATACTTTCTGGCCACTAGGGAATATTCACTACACCTAATTCATTATTTACCACATGTACTTTAGTGCCTAAAAATCATCATAGAAGTTTTCTTTTAGAAGTACTAGAGATACTTTTTGCTGTTTTATTTTTTTCTTCAAAGATAATTTTTCTTTACAGCATTTTTATGTTTTCAGTATCACTATTCATTAAACTACTTTTATGCCCCACTTTCACTTATTTGGCTATTTTTAAAAATATATAGTTATTATTACATTATAGTTAATAATAATATAGTTATTAATAATAACTAAATGATAAATGATAAAAACAACACTTTGCCATCTGAGCCACCAGGGAAGCCCAAACTAATAATACAGTTATTATTAATTTTAAAATAATAAATAATATTTCCTACTCCAAACAACAGATAGGATCTTGATGGTAATATATAGCTCATCTTGTGTTTTCCCCAGCCCTGTTCCATCCCCTGCTACCCTTACCTAAGATAGCATGATCCTGAATCCCACATTCTCTATTTACTTGATTTCCTCTGGTAGGAAGGAATATTTTTAATTTTAGTTGCTTTTAACTTCATTAAAAGGTAATCATGCTATATGTTATCTTTTAGGATTTCTTTTTCATTTTAATGCCAAGATTCATTCATCTCATAGAGTGTGGCTGTAATTCACTTACTTTGACATTGTGTGATATTCCATTGTATGTGAATGTATCTCAGTTAATGTTACTAGCAACATATGAGGTTGGTATTAGGATCCCGACTTTGCAAATGTGGAAACAGGCACATGGAGATTAAGTTTTGTGTGTCTAAGGCCACACTTGGTAGAATTTGGTTTTCTATCCAGAACTGTCTGACTCTTCTAAAGCCCATTCTTTGAACTTCTATGCAAAATTGGTATTTATTGGTATTTACTAAATGCCTTCCCATGCCAGGTGACTCAAAGGGAAAAGCAAGACAGAACTAAATGTGATTGTTTCTTGGTGGTAGTTTTATTAGTCACAGTCTTCAGCAATTTGGCCAGAATAGCAAATTGCTGTAGCTATTAATGATCTGCTGCTGCTGCTGCTGCTAATTCGCTTCAGTCGTGTCCGACTCTGTGCGACCCCAGAGACGGCAGCCCACCAGGCTCCCCCTTCCCTGGGATTCTCCAGGCAAGAACACTGGAGTGGCTTGCCATTTCCTTCTCCAATACATGAAAGTGAAAAGTGAAAGTGAAGTCGCTCAGTCGTGTCCGACTCCTAGCGACCTCATGGGCTGCAGCCTTACCAGGCTCCTCCATCCATGGGATTTTCCAGGCAAGAGTAGTAGAGTGGGGTGCCATTGCCTTCTCCAATTAATGATCTAGAGAGGTGAAAATATTTGTGTTTTTGTTTTACATATTTGTACAATATCAGTATCAATTTTTTTTTGCCATGTATCACTTTTAAACTTGAAGCTTTTAAAACTTTTTGAGATTATGGAGTCCTGATGATTTTCTTTTATGACCTGGAACTCTAGTCTCTTCTAAAGTTTTGACCTCGAGGAATTTGGTCAGATAAGCTAAGTGCATCTAGCATGACGGCACTTTTTTTTTATTTTTTATAAAGCTTTATGGATATTTGTTGTAATAAACGTGTTTCCTTGCCACAATTATAAGTATTTCTGAGCTATTTGCTCTTTAGAGCTTAGTGTATAATTAATTAAGTGTTCTGGATATTACCACGTTCATTGGAAAAATGAAACTAAATGTTTGTAATATAATAATATTGTAATATAATGTTTATAACCTGTCAAAGTCATAATTGGTAATAGACATATGCAGAATACGAACTTTTTACTTACCCCAAATCCAAAAACAGCAGATAACCTCTGCCTTGCTAAGTGATAAAACCACTTAGATAAGAGAGTTATTAAAGAACCTTTGCATGTCAAAAACTCTTTGCCACGTTCCACCTCTTCTTGTGGGTTCCCAAACGTCTTCTGCTGTCTTTGGTCACACAGAAGACAGGCTTTATCCACAGGGTTTAGCTTTATGATTCTCCGTTCTCTAAAGTCTCAGGCTTTTAACAGATTGAATTTCTTTATGTGACACCCAGAGTAATGATAGATAGGCCACAGTGCACTGCCCAGGAGAACAGGGAAGGAGGGTGCTGCACATGAAAATGAAAATCCGTCGCTTTGTAGACACAACCGTTTCCTTCTCAGAGCTTGGTCTGGGATGAGAGAAAGGATCAGGGTCTTACGTTTTCAGAAAAAGAAAGAGAAAAAAAAAAAAACAATTGTGGAATTTATTCTTTTCCTTTAAGGCAGTAATGTGATAAATGTGGGATTAGACATGAGGCAAAATTCTACCTAAGAAAGAGTCAAAGCCCTGGATGGGAGAGACAGGAAGATGTGAGCCCAGGGACAGAAAGGCAAAAACGCTTCAGGAGTGAGCACACTGTGACAACAAAATGCGGAGAGCACATCAGTGATTTAATGAGGCCAGCTGGAAAAGGGCCCCTTAGAGCTGTGTGTGTGCGGCTTCAACGCCATGGGCTGAAAAACATTGCTTTTTAACAGTGACCCTTCAGAGAGAGAGAGAAAAAATAATTCCTTAATCATATGTTCCTTGTACCCCATAACTAAATTCATTATTCTAAAGACTCAAATTGGGAGAAATTATCCATTACCAGTTAAAGGAGGCTGCAGCACTGGACTGGGTCCAGAACCAGCCTAGGAAGGATAAGTTTAGACCAGCCAAGAGGCTCAGTCACTGACAAGAATGAGTGGAATAGATATGATAACCTTCTCAATGACTGATGTCCCAAATTTGCTTGCTAATTTAAATTTGACCAAGCACTTTATGCATGTTATTATATTTAAACCTTACCCTAACGATATAAGTTGAAAATTGTGATCACCTTCTTATGTGTGTTTTTATTTATTTTTATGAGTGAAGAACTTGAGATACAGAAAGTTAATGTGAATTCAGACAGCAACCAGCAGTGAAGATAGAGCAAAAGCCGTGGGCTTTAGGTTCAAATTTTGGTATTCTCCCGTTCTGTCATTTGCTGACCCTTAAATACACGGAAACCTTGTTTTACCTTAAATCAAGGGTTAGCAAACATTTTCTGTAAAAAAGCAGATAATACAGTCTCTGTCGCAGTTCACCTCTGCTGTGCTGTGCTAAGTCAGTTCAGTGTATCAGATTCTTTGCGACCCTATGGACCATAGCCTACCAGGGTCCTCTGTCCATGGGATTCTCTAGTCAAGAGTACTGAAATGGGCTGCTAGGCCCTCCTGCAGGGGATCTTCCCAACCCAAGGGTCAAACCCGAGTCTCTTATGTCTCCTGTGCTGGCAGACGGGTTCTTTACCACCTGTGCCACCAGGGAACCCCATTCAGCTCTGCTGTTGTAGGGTAAAAGCAGCTGCAGATAGTATATGGTGTGTTCAATAAAACTAACTTACTAAACTGTTTACAAGAGCAGTTGGTGGGCTAGATTTGACCAGCAGACTTTGGCTTCCTGACCCTGCTCTAGATCACAAAAATGACCAGAAGCATGGTGATGGGTACCGTCTGCATGCTAGAACTGCAACAGGAGGAGCAAAACATTCTTTTAGTAACTGTGACAATGACAACCAATACTTAGCGCTCATAGGAGGCGAGCCACAGTTCCTAATTTTTTCCATTCACTTATTTAACACTCATCATGGTCTTGAGACAGTTGGTTTACTATCCCCTATTTATGGATAGGAAAACTGAGGCAGGGAAAATGGAAGTTACTCAAGATCATACTGTTAGTCAGGGGTAGAGCCAATAGGCCAATAGTCAGACCTAGAAAGTTTGTTTCTGAATCTGCCACTACTTTGTAGACTCATTAGTCCCTGGGTTAAAGAACTATTTCCGGAAGAGAAAAACACATTAATTTGTAGCTTACTCTGTTGTTCCTTCCATTTCTGATTACATGGATAGCCATCTATAGGATGTTGGGTTGAAACCCCATCAGGAGTTATAATCCCTAGCTATAACCTGAAATCAACCCCCATAAGCAGAAGGCAGGAAAAGACAGAAGAAAGAAGCTTGACTACTCCAGATTGGTAGTTGGCAATTTTAATAAGAAAGGAAACAGGGGGTTTGTCATGGGCAGCCATGAGACAAGTAGATTTCCATACCTGCCAGAATCTTAAAGGTTTATATAGAGGCTTGACCTGAGTTCAGTCATATATGGAGTCCATTTAGTCTTATCAACCACTCTCATCTCAAGGCCTTGTCCTTGGGACAGCTTCTAAGAGAGACAGGGGTGGAGACAGAGTCTGGTTGCCTAGGTTCAGCTTGAAGGTCAAATTGATAGTCATGCGAGTCAGTGTTTTAAATTTTGGAAGTTAAAATTTTTAGAGTAGGGTTTTAAACAGAATTTCAAATTAACTAGGAAGTTTGCAGCATTACTAAGTAATTAGCTGAAAGGGAATATCACTGAGGTACTTTTACAAAATAGATAAATAAAAGAGCTAAACACAGTTCACATGGTTTAAGAAGTATTTTCCCAAATCTCACTCTGTCATTTCCAGAAATAAAAATAGAACCAATCTAGCCAAGAGGTTTAGAGGGAATTTCCCATGTCCACTATAATCAATCTCAAATGGCACCACAAATAATCACACTTCCTGTGTCCTTCAAAACTCTCAACATTAGGAGGTAAGGTTGTGGAACAGAAGAGAATATGCTGGAATTTTGAGATATGAGAAAGGAGGCCATGTATCCTATAGGATCATCTCTGCTCCTTTGTCCTAGAGCCATTCATTAGAAACTTGATAATGATACTGTTGGCAAAGCTGCAAACAAAGAATTACAGTAATTCAATCTGGCTGTAACAAAAGCTTGTAAAATGCCTTCAAAATCAACAGACCTCAGACAGGATTAAATCCTTTCTATGTGTCTTAAATACCTTTTTTTAAAGCTATTATATTAACCATATATGTTCATAAAAAAATACTGAAATCAGCTTTTATCCGATATTTTTCCCCACTGTATATATTTTTAAAAATCCATCATCTAACACTTCTTTGGAAATAATTTTAAGTAATTGGATCAATCTAGAATTGCCTTGTAAAGAGAAAATCATTGGCTGGATTAAGGTTGAAGTTCAAAGATAGATTTAAATAAATGTTATTCACACTAACCATAGGGGTAACAGGAAGATCCACAGGAAATTTTTATAGGCAATCCCAGTGTAAGCCTTCTAAAATAAAGAAAATAGAGTAAGTAAGGCCTAATTCATTCTGAGTACACCTTTTTCTAAAAGACACTGAATGATTCCTGAAGTGGGGCATTTTGCCTCTGAGTTAAAGATGCAGAGAGGTAGCTATGTACTCATTTCATATGTGTCATTTGTAGTATTGCTGTCAGATACGACTCAGAGGGTAAAGAGTTTGTCTGCAGTGTGGGACATCTGGATTCGATCCCTAGGTTGGGAAGATTCCCTGGAGAAGGAAATGGCAACCTACTCCATTATTCTTGACTGGGAAATCCATGGACACAGGAGTCTGGTGGGCTACAGTTGACAGAGTTGCAAAGAGTCAGACATAACTGAGTGACTAACACACACAAAGGCTGAGATGGTAATCTAGAAAGATGACAGATATGTCACCTGTCCTTACTTTATCGCTGCCTAGAAAACCACAAATAACTGTCTTTAGGCTCTGAAACCACAGTGATGAATATTTCTGTTCTTACTTGATTTCTTCAGTTCAGTTCAGTCGCTAAGTCGTATCCAACTCTGTGACCCCATGAACCACAGCACACCAGGCCTCCCTGTCCATCACCAACTCCCAGAGTCCACACAAACCCATGTCCATCGAGTCGGTGATGCCATCTAACCATCTCATCCTCTGTCGTCCCCTTCTCCTCCTGCCCTCAATCTTTCCCAGCAGCAGGGTGTTTTCAAATGAGTCAGCTCTTCGCATCAGATGGCCAAAGTATTGGAGTTTCAGCTTTAGCATCATTCCTTCCAAAGAAATCCAAGGTTTGATCTCCTTCAGAGTGGACTGGTTGGATCTCCTTGCAGTCCAAGGGACTCTCAAGAGTCTTCTCCAACACCACAGTTCAAAAGCATCAATTCTTCGGTGCTCAGCTTTCTTCACAGTCCAACTCTCACATCCATACGTGACCCCAGGAAAAACCATAGCCTTGACTAGATGGACCTTTGTAGACAAAGTAATGTCTCTGCTTTTTATTTNGTTCAAAAGCATCAATTCTTCGGTGCTCAGCTTTCTTCACAGTCCAACTCTCACATCCATACGTGACCCCAGGAAAAACCATAGCCTTGACTAGATGGACCTTTGTAGACAAAGTAATGTCTCTGCTTTTTATTTTTTTATTTTTTTTCATAGTTTTAAAGGTTTATTTTTCTTTAAAACCCTCACCTAGTAAATATCAACTGGTTGATTTTACTTGTGAAATCCAAGCAGTTTCATTTATTGGTTAGTAATAAAGATTGTAACTAGGAAAACCATCTAAATTATATATTCTTCAGATGACCGTAATTAACCAAGTAGCTGATAATAAAAGGCAGATGGGAAATTAAGTAAGTATGGATCTATAACATTTTTGCCTCTGAGAAGTTTGGAAAGATAAACTTTCCTTTTTTTTTTTCTTTTTGTTTTCATTTTTTCTCTTGTTTTCTTTTAATTTAATTTAATTATTATTATTATTTTACTTTACAATATTGTATTGGTTTTGCCATACATCAACATGAATCTGCCATGGGTGTACATGTGTTCCCAATCCTGAACCCCCCTCCCACTTCCTTCCCCATACCATCCCTCTGGGTCATCCCAGTGCACCAGCCCCAAGCTTCCTGTATCCTACATCGAACTTAGACTGGTGATTCATTTCTTATATGATATTATACATGTTTCAATGCCATTCTCCCAAATCATCCCACCCTCTCCCTCTCCCACAGAGTCCAAAAGACTGTTCGATACATCTGTGTCTTTTTTGCTGTCTCGCATACAGGGTTATCGTTACCATCTTTCTACCAGGGTTATCATTACCATCTTTCTAAATTCCATATATATGCGTTAGTGAATCCCTGGTGGCTCAGAGATTAAAGCGTC
>SJYX01011630.1:6366-120540 GCA_006410675.1 Oreotragus oreotragus
TGATTCAAAATATGACTGTGAGCTTCCTAGCAATCAAGAAAAGGGATAAAAAAGTCAAAAGGGTATTGACTTTGCATATAAGTGCAAATTTATAGAAAATGAGATTTATGTCACTGAGGTCTGAGTCACACGTGGAAATGAGTGATCTGTTTAATTAACATTTTTAACATGCGAAAGGGCTATTTTTAAAGTTTGTTACAAGCAGTCTTTCTCTTTTTGTCCTTCTTTCATTCATTTTTGAGATGCAAGAGCGTCTTTGAGTTTCATATAGCAAAAAATAAAAATAAAGAAAGAATAGATGGACCATTTAACTCAACTATTCATTTCTGATTAGGGTAAGCCATTCATGTGTGTGTGTGCATGTGTGTGTGCGTGAACAGGCGCGTGCTAAGTCGTTTCAGTCTGTCCAACCCTGTTCGACCCTATGGACTGTAGCCTGCCAGGCTCCTCTGTCCATGGAATTCTCCAGGCAAGAACACTGCAGTGGGTTGCCCTGCCCTCCTCCAGGGGATCTTCTAGACCCAGGGATTGAACCTGCAATCCTTATGTCTCTTGCATTGGCAGGTGGGTTCTTTACTACTAGCACCACCTGGGAAGCCCGAGTGTTCCGTTAAATGCTACTAAAAAGAAGTTGAAAGACATTTTGGATCTTCAGCTCTTGTCATAACTCACAGCCTTTCAAGGATGGAGAGAGGCATTAGTCTGAATTTACTGATGTAGGAGTCCTATTGGATCACTGACTACCTTATTAGAGGCCAGTTGAATCTTAAGAGGTTATATCTGAAGACTAACAGATCTTCAGATATCAACACATTTATGCCACCCTAGTGCTTCTCAAGGCTGGTCCTACTATTACCAGCATCTATGAAAGTTGACTAGAGTAGTCACCAGCCCTACCCCAGATTAAGGAGTCCAAACCTACAGTTTAACAAGATCCCAAGGGATTAGCATGCACAAAATTTGCCATTCTCTTAAACTGTTCTGACTGCTATTTTCTCTATCTGAACCTTTTTCCTTTTTTTTAAAAAAAGTAAACAAGATTTAAGTTTAAATGAAGATGGCTTTAAACCTTTATAAAATTTCCAGAGAGTCTCTACATTCCCAAAGATTAAGAACCACTGCATCATTAGGTCAAATGCCCATACCCAATGTAATGGCACAGACTATTCTAGGAAGCGTTGGAGTTAGTGCTTCCATTTTCTTTGGATATACACCCAGCAGAGGAATTGCTGGATCACACGGTAGTCCTACAGATAGGTTTTTGAGACACCTCCATACTGTTTCCTATGTAGCGGCATCAATTTAGATTTTTACCAACAGTAATGAGGGTTTCATTTTCTGAGAGGAGCCCTAAAATCGATGAAAGAATTTGATGCACACCGCTGCTAATAAATATTAAAAGATTAGAAAATTACACTCTAAATATATATAAGTGATCAAGATCCATATAAGCATATATCAAAAGTCTACAATGCACAGTAACCATGCATGTGATGTCAGAATCATCCAGGTGATACAGAAACAATACAAAGCTCAGAGTGTTTAATGGGGAGATTTTTAAATCTATAAGAGACATCATTTCTATGTAAGTTTAATAGTTCTTAAGCACATAAAAATAAGGGATGGTTTTTTATTTGTCTAATTTGTAATAAAAACTATACTTATTCCAAAATGTGAGAAATCCAGCATATAATTTTACCTACCCGTAATGGAGGGTAGTACGAGGGATTATTATTAAATTGGAACCGTGCATCCTAGTAATAGCCACATGATGAGAATAGGTGATTTCTCACAGAGACAATAACGATTAAAACTGGACAAAATTTTTAAAAATATCTGGAAACGATTTAAAACAACAAAGAGCATTTTAAACAGGAGAAGAGCATGTATTTCAAGGACTGCTACTGTACCAAGAAGAACTGTGACGCTGGGACTCTCTTACCTGAAAGGGTCGACCCACACCACACAGGTCTTCAAAGGCAGAGAAATAGAAATCTCTTACGGTATCAGAGGGCAGGCATGAGAGCTATTTAAAGACCCAAGAACGGACTTCTCTGGCGGCCCAGTGGTTAATACTTCATCTTCCAAAGTCTGCCTGCAATGCAGGACACCTGAGTTTGATCCCTGAGTCAGGAAGATCCCCTGGAGAAGGGAATGACAACCCACTCCAGTATTTTTGCTTGGAGAATTCCACGGACAGAGGAGCCTGGTGGGCTATACAGTCGGGGTCACAAAGAGTCTGACGTGACTGAGCAACTAACACTTTCCAGTACAGGGGATGTGGGTTTGATCCCCGGTCAGGAAGCTAAGACTCACATGCCTCACAGCCAAAAGAAAAAAAAAAAAAAAACCTAAAAAAAAAAAAGCAATATCATAACAAATTCAATAGAGACATTATAAATGGTCCACATTAGGAAATCTTTAAAAATAAATAAGTAAATGGAACAGAAGATTAAGGGGGACATCTTAATTCATGAGGATCACAGAGAGAATGAGTGCCAAATAAAATTTAAGTATAAAATCTGCACCAAACTTTGGCTGACTGCTAAATTATGTAGGTATGAGATATTCTCAGAGAACATGCCTAGAAAATCCCAATAGCTTGAGGCCAAAAATTTTTTAAAACTGAACAAAGATATATCAGCTGCTGTATACCACAGGAAGAGCAAAATCAGTTTGAGCACAGCCAAGTCCACAGAGTCTCAAGAGTTGGGCAGGACTGAGTTACTAAAGTACAGCAGCCAATTTTACTGCCTGTTAGAACTGACAGAACAGATTCCAGAATCCCTGTAACACAGTGCCCTCAATGTTCAGTTTTCAACCCCAAACTGCCTAACACACAAAGAGCCAGGAAGTATGGCCGTTTTGAAAGAAAACAAACAAACTAGTAAAAGCTAGTCAGTAGAGACTGACTCTGAGTGTATCTAGGCACTGGGTTTAGCAGGCAGAGACGTGAAAGCAACTAATACACATGTTTCCAATAGAGACTGTCCCAGTGTCCAGGCACTGGGTTTAGCAGGCAAAGACAGGAAAGCAACTAATACACATGTTTCCAAAGAACTAAAGTAAAACACATTTGATGAAAAAAAAAAGAAAATATGGTATCCCTGAATAAAAATGAATTGTTAACAGAAAGAGAAGATATAAAAAGGAATTTTAAAAATTCTATATTTGAAAAGTGCAACAACTGAGATGAAAAAAAAATTAGCAGACAGGTTCAACGATAGATTTGAGACAGCAGAAGAAAGAATTGGTGAATTTAAAGAAATATTTCTGGAAATTTTCTAGTCAAAGTAACAGAAAGGAGAAATATTGAAAAAACACACACAAACACACACACACACACAAAAGTACCGCAGAGACATAAGGTCAATATCAAGAGCCCAACAACTGGACTCCCAGAATGAGAAGATAAAACTGAGCAACCAATATTTAAAGACATAATATCAAATTTCCCCTAAGTTTGTTGAAATAATCCTTAATTTTTATATTCAAGAAGCTCAACAACCCCAAAGGAAGATATGGGTAAAAACAAACAAACAAAAATAACAATACCACACAAGCTACTAAAACCACTGAAAGCCAAAAATAACAAAGACAAAAGCATCAGCACAAAATAACACACTGCAAGGAAGGACACAGTAACGAGATTAGCATCTGAAGCAAAGCCAGATATTGGATTAAATATTTAAACTACTGAAAGAATTTTTTAAAAATTACAAGTGTCACAAGGACTTTTTCAGATAAACTGACACATTCCATTGCTACCAGACACAATTTAAAGAAATGCTAAAGAAAAAATCTTTTAGGCTGAAAATTAAAATCAGCTTGTGACTTGTATATACAGGAAGGGATAAAGAACACTGGAAATTATATACACAGTTGTCTCATCCCTGTATCATCAGGGGACTGGTTTCAGGAACCCTGCATATACATACCAAAATCTGCAGACAGACACATCCCACAATCAGCTCTCCATATCCACTGTTCCACAGCCACAGATTCTACTAACCCTGAATTCAACCAGACACAGACTATGTCTTACTGTCTATGTTTATTTTAAAATATTTTTAAAAATCCACATATAAGTGGACCAAGTCACTTCAAACCCATGTTGTTAAAGGGTCAACTGAATATATATAATTTTCATTATGCTACTTTAAGTCATCCAAGAAATGAGACACTTAGGTTTAGATGTGATAGATTATTTTAAGGAAACGTTTGTGAAGAATCATTGGGGAGATAACTTGAGTAGGCAGAGAGTCTTCAGACTGCAGCGCAGGTCCAACATTGGCGAATAGAACAAAAGAGGAATTGGGTAGGAAAGGCTTCAGGCTAGAGGGCTTGTCTGACTAATCCCGCACTGAGCAGAAATGTGCCGCCACTACGACCTCCAGCTTGACGTAAGTATACATATCGATGGGGCTTCCCAAGTGGCGCTAGTGGTAAAGGAGCTACCTGCCATTGTAGGAGATGAGAAAGAGGTGGCTTCCATCCCCAGGTGGGGAAGATCCCCTGGAGGAGAAAATGGCAACCCACTTCAGTATTCTTGCCTGGAATTTTCTATGAACAGAGGAGCGAGCCTGATGGGCTACAGTCATTCATGAGGCCACAAAGAGTTGAGAACAACAGAATGACTGAGCACACACACAAACACACACAAACACATGAACACACATACACACAAATATATGCACACACAGACATACACACATACACACAAACACAGGAGAACATGAACACACACATACACACAAACACACACACCCACATGCACACACACATAGGTGTCAGCTCAGTCCAGTTCAGTCACTCAGTCATGTCCGACTCTTTGCGACGCCATGAATAGCAGCACGCCAGGCCTCCCTGTCCATCACCATCTCCCGGAGTTCACTCAGACTCATGTCCATCGAGTCCATGATGCCATCCAGCTATCTCATCCTCGGTCGTCCCCTTCTCCTCCTGCCCCCAATCCCTCCCAGCATCAGAGTCTTTTCCAATGAGTCAACTCTTCGCATGAGGTGGCCAAAGTACTGGAGTTTCAGCTTTAGCATCATTCCTTCCAAAGAAATCCCAGGGTTGATCTCCTTCAGAATGGACTGGTTGGATCTCCTTGCAGTCCAAGGGACTCTCAAGAGTCTTCTCCAACACCACAGTTCAAAAGCATCGATTCTTCGGCGCTCAGCTTTCTTCACAGTCCAACTTTCACATCCATACATGACCACAGGAAAAACCATAGCCTTGACTAGGCGGACCTTAGTCGGCAAAGTAATGTCTCTGCTTTTGAATATACTATCCAGGTTGGTCATAACTTTTCTTCCAAGGAGTAAGCGTCTTTTAATTTCATGGCTGCAGTCACCATCTGCAGTGATTTTGGAGCCCAAAAAAATAAAGTCTGACACTGTTTCCACTGTTTCCCCATCTATTTCCCATGAAGTGATGGGACCGGATGCCATGATCTTCGTTTTCTGAATGTTGAGCTTTAAGCCAACTTTTTCGCTCTCCTCCTTCACTTTCATCAAGAGGCTTTTTAGCTCCTCCTCACTTTCTGCCATAAGGGTGGTGTCATCAGCATATCTGAGGTTATTGATATTTCTCCCGGCAATCTTGATTCCAGCTTGTGTTTCTTCCAGTCCAGCGTTTCTCATGATGTACTCTGCATATAAGTTAAATAAGCAGGGAGACAATATACAGCCTTGACGTACTCCTTTTCCTATTTGGAACCAGTCTGTTGTTCCATGTCCAGTTCTAACTGTTGCTTCCTGACCTGCATACAGATTTCTCAAGAGGCAGGTTAGGTGGTCTGGTATTCCCATCTCTTTCAGAATTTTCCACAGTTTATTGTGATCCACACAGTCAAAGGCTTTGGCATAGTCAATAAAGCAGAAATAGATGTTTTTCTGGAACTCTCTTGCTTTTTCCATGATCCAGCGGATGTTGGCAATTTGATCTCTGGTTCCTCTGCCTGTTCTAAAACCAGCTTGAACATCAGGGAGTTCACGGTTCACATATTGCTGAAGCCTGGCTTGGAGAATTTTGAGCATTACTTTACTAGCGTGTGAGATGAGTGCAATTGTGCGGTAGTTTGAGCATTCTTTGGCATTGCCTTTCTTTGGAATTGGAATGAAAACTGACCTTTTCCAGTCCTGTGGCCACTGCTGAGTTTTCCAAATTTGCTGGCATATTGAGTGCAGCACTTTCACAGCATCATCTTCCAGGATTTGAAACAGCTCAACGGGAATTCCATCACCTCCACTAGCTTTGTTCTTAGTGATGCTTTCTAAGGCCCACTTGACTTCACATTCCAAGATGTCTGGCTCTAGATTAGTGATCACATCCTCATGATTATCTGGGTCGTGAAGATCTTTTCTGTACAGTTCTTCTGTGTATTCTTGCCACCTCTTCTTAATATCTTCTGCTTCTGTTAGGTCCATACCATTTCTATCCTTTATCGAGCCCATCTTTGCATGAAATGTTCCCTTGGTATCTCCAATTCTCTTGAAGAGATCTCTAGTCTTTCCCATTCTGTTGTTTTCCTCTATCTCTTTGCATTGATTGCTGAAGAAGGCTTTCTTATCTCTTCTTGCTATTCTTTGGAACTCTGCATTCAGATGCTTATATCTTTTCTTTTCTCCTTTGCTTTTCGCCTCTCTTCTTTTCAGTGCTATTTGTAAGGCTTCTCCAGACAGCCATTTTGCTTTTTTGCATTTCTTTTCCATGGGGATGGTCTTGATCCCTGTCTCCTGTACAATGTCACGAACCTCATTCCATAGTTCATCAGGAACTCTATCTATCAGATCTAGGCCCTTAAATCTATTTCTCACTTCCACTGTATAATCATAAGGGATTTGATTTAGGTCATACCTGAATGGTCTAGCGGTTTTCCCTACTTTCTTCAATTTAAGTCTGAATTTGGAAATAAGGAGTTCATGATCTGAGCCACAGTCAGCTCCTGGTCTTGTTTTTGTTGACTGTATAGAGCTTCTCCATCTTTGGCTGCAAAGAATATAATCAATCTGATTTCGGTGTTGACCATCTGGTGATGTCCATGTGTAGAGTCTTCTCTTGTGTTGCTGGAAGAGGGTGTTTGCTATGACCAGTGCATTTTCTTGGCAAAACTCTATTAGTCTTTGCCCTGCTTCATTCCGCATTCCAAGGCCAAATTTGCCTGTTACTCCAGGTGTTTCTTGACTTCCTACTTTAGCATTCCAGTCCCCTATAATGAAAAGGACATCTTTTTTGGGTGTTAGTTCTGAAAGGTCTTGTAGGTCTTTATAAAACCGTTCAACTTCAGCTTTTTCAGCATTACTGGTTGGGGCATAGACTTGGATAACTGTGATATTGAATGGTTTGCCTTGGAAGCGAACAGAGATCATTCTGTCGTTTTTGAGATTGCATCCAAGTACTGCATTTCAGACTCTTTTGTTGACTATGATGGCTACTCCATTTCTTCTGAGGGAATCCTGCCCGTAGTAGTAGATATAATGGTCATCTGAGTTAAATTCACCCATTCCAGTCCATTTTAGTTCGCTGATTCCTGTAGACAGGTACATATATCTGTGTAGAGATCAACAGATAGTTATAGATAGGTATAGATCTTTCCCTAATAGCTCAGTTGGTAAAGAATCCACCTGCAATGCAGGAGATCCTGGTTTCATACCTGGATTGGGAAGATCTGCTGGAGAAGGGATAGGCTACCCACTCCAGCATTCTGGTCTAGAGAATTCCATGGACTGTATAGTCCATGGGGTCGCAAAGAGTTGGACACAGCTGAGTGACTTTCACTCTCACTTTTCACTTTCAACAAATCTCAATAAGTTTAAATCAATTATACACAGTGCGTTTTTTGATCATAACAAAACTTGAGATCAATTATAGAAAAATCTGAAAGTTTTCTAAACACTTGAAATTTAAATAATATACTTCTAAACAACCAATGGATGACAGAGGAAATTACAGAGAAATATTGAAAATATTTTTAATTCAAATATACATGAAAATATAAAATGTCAAATGTTGTAAAGATAAAATATATAAGAAATCCATGTGTATATGGGAAATTTATAGCTTTAAATTATTTATTGGATCAGAGGAAAATATCTAAAATTATTATCTAATCTTCTGCCCTAGGAAACTAGAGGAAGAGAGGAAAAGTAAGCACAAGGTAAACCAAAAAAAAAAAAAGAAAGAAAAAAAGAATGGCAATATTTTTAAATCAACAAATAATATAGAAAAATCACTGAAACCAAAAGTTGATATTTGGGAAACTAACAGGCTTCTAGCTTGACTGATCAACAAAAGAACACAGACTATTCTAATCATTAGTATGAAGAATGAAAGTAAGAAATCATTTAGAAGCTATAAAAATTGAAAAACAATAAGCTAATAATGTGTGCCTAGTCTCTCAGTCATCTGACTCTTGGTGACCCCATGGACTGTAGCCCACCAGGCCCCTCTGTCCATGGGGATTCTCCAGGCAAGAATATTGGAGTGGGTTGCCAAGCCCTCCTCCAGAGGATCTTCCCAACCTAGGGATCAAACCCAGGTCTCCCACACTGCAGGCGGATTCTTTACCATCTGAGCCACCAGGGAAACTCAGTTAATAATATGAACTAATAATATAATGTTATAATTTGAAATAATGTGAAATAATAATATGAAGTTAATAATATGAACTACTTAAAGCCAACAAATTTGGTGATATCAATGAAATGGGCATGTACACAAAGGACAATTCTCAGGCTATGATGCAGTAGCCTGTATAAGGCCAGTCTCCCGCTGAAAACAAAGAGCAAGAAAAGAAGAAAGAAAAAGTTTAAAATAATGTTTAAAAGACATAGTTATTGCAGGAAATGAGACTTGAGATTTCAGGAGTCTGGAGTGAAGAGAATCATAGAAAGTTTAGACACCACCCAGTATCATTATACCTCAGGGCATTGCCTATGTTTGGAACATAGGAGGCAGATGGCCTTGCTAAATGGCGAAGAATCCAGCAGAACTTTTGGTGAATTCACAAATCTGAGAAGAAGAAAAAAAATTATGAATGTCAAGGTAACCAAGTCCTCAGTTCAGTTCAGTTCAGTCACTCAGTCGTGTTCAACTCTTTGCAACCCCATGAACTGCAGCACGCCAGGCCTCTCTGTCCATCACCAACTCCCAGAGTTCACTCAGACTCATGTCCATCGAGTCGGTGATGCCATCCAGCCATCTCATCCTCTATTGTCCCCTTTTCCTCCTGCCCCCAATCCCTCCCAGCATCAGAGTCTTTTCCAGTGAGTTAACACTTCACATGAGGTGGCCAAAGTATTGGAATTTCAGCTTTAGCATCAGTCCTTCCAAAGAACACCCAGGACTGATCTCCTTTAGAATGGACTGGTTGGAACTCCTTGCAGTTCAAGGGACTCCCAAGACTCTTCTCCAACACCACAGTTCAAAAGCATCAATTCTTCAGTGCTCATTTTCTTCACAGTCTAACTTTCACATCCATACATGACCACAGGAAAAACCAGAGCCTTCACTAGACGGACTTTTGTTGGCAAAGTAATGTCTCTGCTTCTGAATATGCTGTCTAGGTTGGTCATAACTTTCCTTCCAAGGAGTAAGTGTCTTGTAATTTCATGGCTGCAGTCACCACCTGCAGTGATTTTGGAGCCCTGATCTCCTTTAGAATGGACTGGTTGGAACTCCTTGCAGTTCAAGGGACTCCCAAGACTCTTCTCCAACACCACAGTTCAAAAGCATCAATTCTTCAGTGCTCATTTTCTTCACAGTCTAACTTTCACATCCATACATGACCACAGGAAAAACCAGAGCCTTCACTAGACGGACTTTTGTTGGCAAAGTAATGTCTCTGCTTCTGAATATGCTGTCTAGGTTGGTCATAACTTTCCTTCCAAGGAGTAAGTGTCTTGTAATTTCATGGCTGCAGTCACCACCTGCAGTGATTTTGGAGCCCAAAAAATAAAGTCTGACATTGTTTCCACTGTTTCCCCATCTATTTCACATGAAGTGATGGGACCGAATGCCATGATCTTTGTTTTTGGAATTGGAATGAAAACTGATCTTTTCCAGTTCTGTGGCCACTGCTGAGTTTTCCAAATTTGCTGGCATATTGAGTGCAGCACTTTCACAGCATCATCTTCCAGGATTTGAAACAGCTCTACTGGAATTCCATCACCTCCACTAGCTTTGTTCGTAATGATGCTTTCTGAGGCCCACTTGATTTCACATTCCCGGATGTCTGGCTCTAGGTGAGTGATCACACCATCGTGATTATCTGGGTCATGAAGCTCTGTTTTGTACAGTTCTTCTGTGTATGCTTGCCACCTCTTCTTAATATCTTCTGCTTCTGTTAGGTCCATACCATTTCTGTCCTTTATCGAGCCCATCTTTGCATGAAACGTTCCCTTGATACCTCTAATTTTCTTGAAGATATCTCCAATCTTTCCCATTCTGTTGTTTTCCTCTATTTCGTAGTCTTAGAGAGACAAAATTCTCATAAAAAAATAGAGTTCACAAAAATGAACACCATTATTGATTTCTTCTTGAAATATGTGCTGAATTTTTGAACTATCAAGACGAGGAAAATAGCTAGCAAAACAGAAGCCTTTTAAAGTGAAGAACAGATAATTTCAGTCTTTTGGAGCTAACTAGACAAAAACTGGAGATCGGAAACCACAATTAATAAACAGCTAGGTTGGGGTACTAATAAACAACCGGGGATCTCAGCTGGGAACCCCTGGAAAGAACTTTAGCCAAAGAGTATGCAAATCAAATAGATAAAACTTGATGAGAACTGCAACCCTATGTCGATCCAGTTTCTAGTCAGATTGATGTGATCTACCACCAGTCTACTTTCTACCAAAGCGAAAGTGAAAGTCACTCAGTCATGTCTGGAATTCTCCAGAATACTGGAGTGGGTAACCTTTCCATTCTCCAGGGGATATTCTCCACCCAGGGATCTAACCCAGGTCGCCCTTATTGCAGGCAATTCTTGATCAGCTGAGTCACAAGAGAAGCCCGAGAATACTGGAATGGGTAGCCTATCCCTTCTCCAGCAGATCTTCCCGACTCAGGAATCAAACCAGGGTCTCCTGCATTGCAGGTGGATTCTTTACCGACTGAGCTATGAAGGATATGGTGAAAAGCTGCCTGGTATAGTAAGAACAGGGAGCAAAAGAAGACATACAAAAGGAAGAAAATTACTAGCGACTCATATTTAGAGGTATCAGAAATAGATTTAAAAAAAGCTATTTTTCTAAAAGTCTTCTGTGCACATTTAGATATAAAAGTTCAGGAAACAAGATACTTAAGATTTGTGTGTTACTGGGAGGAGCCTGGTGGGCTACAGTCCATGGGGTTGCTGAGTCGGACATGACTGAGTGACTTCACTTTCAGTTTTCACTCTCATGCCTTGAAGAAGGAAATGGCAACCCACTCTGGTGTTCTTGCCTGGAGAATCCCAGGGATGGGGGAGCCTGGTGGGCTGCCGTCTATGGGGTCGCACAGAGTCGGACACGACTGAAGCGACTTAGCAGCAGCAGCAGAGGGAAGTTGAAGAAACCCAAATAGACAGAGAAATACACCATTTTCACGAACAACAGGATTCAATATTTTTCTCATATTGATCATTGCAATCCCAATCAAAATCCCAGCAGTTATTTTTAAATAGAAATTGGTAAGTTAATTCTAAATGTATGTAACAAGCCAAAAGACCTAGAGTAGTTACAACTTTGAAAGCAAAGAACAAGGTACGAACTTACCCATTACTTGATTTCAAGTCTGACTGTATAGTTTCAAATAATTAAGACAGTATGCTATTAGCAGAAGAATAGATTTATAGATCAGACAATAGGAGAAAGGATTAAGAAAAAGACTCACACTTATGTTCAATAGAATTTAGAAAAAGTTTTAAAAATAATTTACTGGAGACAGAGTATTTTCCATAAATGTTGCTATGAACAACTGTGTATCTCTATAGAAAAAAATAAGCCTTGACTATGATAGTTACACAATTATATGTTCAAAATGGATCATATACACCTAAACACAAAAACTAAAAATAAGTTTTAGAAGAAACATTAAAAAAATTATGATTATGGAGCACATATTTACCATAATAGAAAAGACGGATTAATTAGATGTTTCTTTTTTTCAGAAAAAGGGGTTGAAAAATAAGAAACACAGGAAGAATAAACATGCACATACGTATACATATATGTGTTCTGACAATGGACAAGTGTCAAGAATATATAAAAGACTGTTCAATTCCATAAAAAGACAAAAAACTTCGAAACAAAGTATTAAAAGGACGTTTCATAACAGAATAAATACAGGTAGCCAAAAAGCAAGTGAAAAGGCACTCAGTAAGTTCAATGTAAATGTAAGTGTTTCTTTAAAATTAAAAACCAAGTGAAGCTAATTTGTGGTGTAGAAGCCGTGGTGGTGTTTACTTGAGGAATAGTGATGAGTGGAAGGGGGCAAATTTCCTGGTCTGGGTGAGGCTACATACATGTTCATTCTTGGTTTATATACATATGTATATTATATCACAATCAAAAGTTTATTTAAAAATTCAAAGTCTGGTTTTATAAGGTTAATAAAGCTATTGTACAGTTTATCTCCAAGAGTAAACCATCCGAGAATAGATATAAATATTTTGAAGATTAATAAAGAGAAATTATTTATATGGATTTGAATTTGTAGGTCTGCTGTCAGGCCAACTTGAGTTTTCATCTCAGTTCTACTAGACAATAAATAACATATGTCTCAGTTTTCTTAACTGGAACATTTATAATATTAATAATTGTACCTATTTCAAAAAGTTGTTTGAAAGAATAAATCAGATATTTTCTGAAGCATTGTATGTTGAAATATTATGTGGGTTGTGATCAGTAAATGATAGCTATTACAACAATAATTGTGTTACTTAATAATAACAATAAGAATAATATTGATATGAACCAAAATAATTTGAAAATAGAATACCCATAGCACGTAGAGGAGCAGGTTGATGGATTATTTTTAAACGTTCATAAACTGATCTGAGTATATATATGAAACAATATATAATACTGGTAGCATTTCAAGTCATTTGGGAATGAATGAATTGCATCATAAATCATTTTCAGATTTAAAGGCAGACAGCAAAAAGAAATAAACTTTTTGTGAGGCACACATGACAGACAAAGGGTGATATAAAAAACCTTTTATGAACCAATGATTAAAGAAAAAGATAAATACTGAACTGGAAAGGGAATCAGAGGACCCAATTAATAGAATTAATGTGCATATACATACATAATATAAAGTTTAAAACAATATAAAAGAAAATATATAATATGTCAGAGAAGGATTATGCTAAATCAATAAGATACTTTTTACTTATTCAATTGCCTATCAAATATCCTATATATTTATATTACCTTGGTAAAGAAATGTTCATTCTTTCCTTTGGGGAGTACATATAAATAGGACCTTTCTGGAGAATCATTTGGAAATGTGAATCTAAAGGCTTAACCTTGCACATCCTCATTGATCCAGAAATTCCTCTGGTTGAAATTTACCACACAGAAATAATGGTGATCACCATCAAAGATTTAGCTATAAAGAGAATAACTGCCTTCTTGTTTGCAATGTGAAACGTTAGAACAAAACAGTAGTTCAAGTAATAGGAAATTGTTTCATTCGTCCAAGGAAATACTTTTCAGCATTGACAATGATATTTGGAAATAATTTTAAAGGCAGGAGATAATTTTTGTAATATACTCTTCCATACAAAAAGCCAATTTTAAAACAATATGGATAGCATGCTTGTATTTCTGCAAAATAAACACATATACATTTACACAAAAGATTATAGGTAGAGCCAACAAAATGTCAACAATAGTTGCATCAGAGTGCCAAAATTATGAGTAATTTTATTTAAAATTCTGCTTATCTATTGAGATGTTTTCTAAAGGTTTTACAAGGTGTGTTTATTACTTTACAAGGAAAAAAGGAAGTTAAAATATTTCAATGCAGTCTACGTGAAAATAACAATGCCCCTAAGGTGCTCTAGTAGTAAAAAGAAGGGAGTAATAAAGGTTCTGTGCAAGGATAAAGATTATCTTTGAGTTCTGACACTTAAAAAAAGGCAGGAGGCATACAAAAATTGTGAAGACTAAACAGAAGACAAGGGAAATAGATGAAAAGGAGAGAAAGTTTTCAGCCATTTTGTAGCCAAATTAAAAGTGGAGAGATGTGGACTTCTCTGGCGGCGCAGTAGGGAAGAATCTGCCTGCCTATGCAGGTGACGTGGGTTCCACTCCTGGTCCGTGAAGATTCCTCGTGCCATGGAGCAGCTAAGCCTGTGTGCCACGACCACTGAGCGTATGCTCTAGGGCTCGTGAGCCACAACTGCTGAGTCTAAGCACCACTGAAGCCTGCGCAGCCTAGAGCCAGAAAGGCACAAGTACACAGCCCATGAGCAACTCCTAACGCTGCACGCACCTGGAGCCTGCGCTTTGCAGCAGGCGAGGCCACCGCAGAGAGATGTGCTTGCCCCACAGCTGGAGAGGAGCCCTTGCACTCTGCAACGAGGAAACGCCTGAGCCCGGAAACGAGAGCCCGGTGCAACCAAAATTAAGGAGATAAACACAATGTGGAGAGGTGTTAGATCCCTGCCTTCAGCTGGTCTGAGTGGAAGGTGAGGTTGGAGCCACAAGCAGAAGCCACATCACACTAATCAGTTGGGAACGACTATGGGTCAGCCCATTACACCGCACCTGGGAGCTCAGACATGGACCTGTAAGAGATGGAGAGCCCCGAGTTAGCAGAGAGAGTGGTCAGATCCGGATGTTAGAAGCATCCCTCTGGCCACATTGTAGGGGATGCGTGGCGCTGCTGGAGAGCAAGTGGAGGTCAGATACTTCAGATGCCGTGGCGATGGTCCACGCTTGGGTGAGGGCTTGCAATACCACAGAGGCTAAGGATAGTCAGAGAGGTGAGCCTGAGAGAAAGTTAGGGCATAGAACTAACCGATTTTGTGACGAGCAAGGTGTGGAAAGTGAAAGTGAGGAAATTATCAAGGAACTCCAAATATGTTATTCTGAACGTATGACACATAGATGGATAGATGAAGCCGTTTTGCCTTAGTTTGCCTATATGCCTTCTACTTATTAAATATATATGTGTGTGTGTATACATATGTGTGTGTGTGTGTGTGTGTGTGTGCATGCTTATTTGCTCAGTTGTGTCTGACTCTTTGCGACCCTATGAACTGTAGCTCACTCACCATGCTCCTCTGTCCATGGGAATTCTCCAGGCAAGAATACTAGAGTGGGTTGTCATGCCCCCCCCACAGGGGATATTCCCAACCCAGGGATCGAATCCAGGTCTCCCACATTGCAGGTGGATTCTTGACCATCTGAGCCACCAGGGAAGACCATATATATATATATATATACACACACACACACATACACACACACACGCATACACCAGTTAATTAAAGCCATTAATGTGTCTTTAATGAAACCAAACCAAAAGAAATAAGAAAAGGGCTTAAGGCAAATAGTAGAGTGAGAAATGAGAACTAAGAAACACAAAATTGACAAAGAAAAAATTTTAAAAATAGTTCAAGGTTGTTTAGGTAACAAGACCTCTTGGCTAAAGAGGAAAATATTGGTGAATCTATGATTCAGAGTATTAAGAAAAGGGCAGTGTTTGCTTGAGTGACACAGATTTTGACCCTCATGTAGAAACACCTTTCCCCACTCCCTGAATAGATATACATGTATATGTATTAATATCACATCTATGCAAGTTGATTTCTTCCATTCTTTGTTTCATTCTTATTAAAATTCTTACCATGATTGTTGCTGCTTGCTGATAGCATAACCATGGCATTATATAAGCTTTTGCTGATATTGTGAGGTTTCTGTTCAGTGGGAAAACACACTTACTGAGTGTGGACAGGACAGCACCCTGCTTGGCAAGCAATGAGCCATTTTGTGAGTCTTGAGAGCTTTCCTTGACGCCTTCAGCACCCACTTTTTATCAGAGCTCTTGACACATCCTACGGCAAGAAGTTGCTTTCATCAATTTCTTCCCCATCTGAGGGTGTGTTTTGAAGATGAGAAAGGGGTCTTATTACATAGGTGGATGGATGGATGGATGGAAGAATGGGAAGAGAGAAGGAGACATGTGAGTAGATAGGTGTGTGAATTGTGAATGCATTCAGTCAGCAAATATTTAGTGAGTACCTACCTACTATAAGTCAGAGAGAACCACGATCCAATTCCTAATTTAATCAAACACACACATTTTCCAGTCTCCCACACCAGTGCCTAACAGTCCCTGGTAGTCAGCAGGAATTTAACAAAATCAGCAGTCATCTAAATGTGAGCCAGATTTTGGTCTTCATCATCTGACTTCGCACATGTTGCTTTGCCAGTGAGCCTTCTGTTTCCACGTCCGCTTTGAGGGCAGAGGAAGGATGTTGGGAGAGGGTACCCAGGCAGATTTCTTTATAAGGGGAATGGGAGTGGGAGGCCGCTCTTCCCGTTTCTGATCTGAAAGTCTGATTGCTGCCTGGCCTGCAGAGTTATCAAGTATATGTATCAGATAATGGTAGTGAGAAAGGACTTAGAGGCCGAAGTGGTTTTTATTTATGGGGAAAGCCAAGTGCCTGGTGATGAAGAGCAGAGTCATCTAACTCAGAATTCTGGTGCTAAAAGTTGCCACATTCAACATTGGTCAAAATACATGACCTCTTTCTTTCTCTACGAAGTGGAAACAACAACTACCACCATTTATTGAGTAGGTACTTTATTCAAGGCACTGTAGTATAAACTCATTTCACCCTCACATTGCCTCTGTGAAAAAGACAATGCTCTATTTCATACATGAAAAAGCTGAGACTCAGAGAGACCAAGTAGCTTGCCCAGAGTCACACTGTTAGTAACTGGTGAGCAGCCTGTTTGCAGGACTGGCTCCGAGACGCCGCTCTCCATAAGTAACAGGACGCAGGGATGTGGCGCCCAGCTGTCAACGTGAAAAAGTGCTGTGGGATCGTTCAGGCTAAGAAGCAGCAGAAGTGAACTGCTGGCATCAGAAAGGCATCATTATGGTCATAACTACCGTTTCCTGATAGATGTAACAGAGTAGGTGGTCAGTTGGTCACCTCGTTTAATTATATCTTCCCACGTCCCTTTTGTGTGCTCAGGTGCCCAGTTGTGTCTGACTCTCTGCAACCCCATGAACTGCAGCCCGCCAGGCTCCTCTGTCCATGGGGGTTCTCCAGGTAAGAATGCTGGAGTGGGTTGCCCTGGCCTCCTCCAGGGGATCCTCCTGACCTAGGAATCAAACCAGCGTCTCCTGCCTTGCAGGTGGATTTTTTTACCAGCTGAGCTACCAGGGAAGTCATTGTCCCTTGCCTGGTAGTTATCACTATTATTTTAGGGGCCAACGAAGCGAGAGATTAAATAACTTATCAAATGTCCCACTAGTTAGGATGTAGCAGAAGCAGACCTGGACCTCCGTGACTGAGGCCCCTGCATCTTCCCTTCTGCCATTTCTCCTGTCCCCAGGTGAAGGACCATAGCCAGAAACGCAAGGCCTGATTGGAACTGGCTCTTAGCTCAGTCGATGCACGGTGGGGGCGTGGTGCATGATAAGGCTGAGGCATCAGCTAGTTGGCCTAAATGCAATCTGTGGAACTGGGATTCTACTTTGCAGACAATGTGCATGCATGTTCAGTAGCTCAGTTGTGTCTGCCTCTTTGTGACCCACAGACTGTAGCCTACCAGGCTCCTCTGTCCATGGGCTTTCTCAGGCAAGGATATGGAGTCGGTTACCATTTCCTCCTCCAGAGCTCTTCTCGACCCAGGGGTTGAACCCATGTCTCCTGCACTGGCAGGTGTTTGCTTTACCACTGAGCTGCCTGGGAAGCTGGTGAACCATTAATACTTAAGCAAGCCTATGACCAGAATTGTCCCCAAAACACCCCTTGAGAACCTCTGTCTCATCCTTGCTGGCTGGCGTTCCAGCCACCCCTATCCCCAGATGCATTCCTTACTCCCTGGCAAAAAGTTTTCTCTGAATAAGTAGTCTAGAGTAGTTTTGTCTTTCACTGATTTTTTCACACTATTTAGTGATAGTACTTCCCACTGAACATCGAGTGATATTTTTGTTTCAGTGCCTATTACTTGCCTTTTCATCTAGGTTGCAATTCTCGCCCCCCACCCCGCTCATCCCCCCTCAAAAGATAACTGGCATCATGTCTTCGTTTGCAGTTTACTATGTGTTAAGTGCCTTTCCTCATGTTTGGACACAGTGGATACCTTAAACAGTGTTAACTATTGGCGATATAATGGATATGGCGGTATTTTAAAAGGGCTGCCTTATCTCCAAAGGAGCAAACTAAAGGAGGGAGAAAGTTTCTTCTTAGTCAAGAGTAATTAGATCTGAACCCATCCCAAGGTGACCAACAGTGGCTGAACTGGAGACATTTATCGTTATCATGAGCCCGTTATTTCCTCATTTACTCAATGGGGCCAGTATTTCTTCTGAGAACCATACATCAGAAGAGGAAGGGAAGATGCTAGGCACTGTGCTGAGCATACAGGAGGGATTTACTAATGGCTTGGAGGTGAAAGCATGGTGAGATTTGGAATCAGAATAGTCTGTGTTTAAATCCCTGGCTCCACCTGGGTGCAGGCTACCGGTTACAGGCTGAATTGTGTTTCCTCCTTCCATGTTTTGAAGTTGTAACCCCAGTACCCTGAATGTGGCTGTATTTGGAGACATGACTTTACTAAAAGTAAGTAAAGTACAATGAGGTCACAGAGCTGGACCTTAACCCAATATGACTAGTGTCCTTATAGAAAGAGGAGATTAGGACGCAGAGGGAGGATGTCGTGAAGGCCCAGGGAGAAGACGGCCATCTGCAAGACAAGGAGAGAGGGCTCAGAAGAAGCCGACCTTGATCTTCTAGCCTCCAGAATTATGGGAAAACACATTTATGTTGTTTAAACCATGCAGTCTGTGTTACTTTGTTATTGCAGCCCTAGCAGACTTAACACACTATTTAACTTCTTTGAGGGAATTATGTTTAATATCTTGTAATAACCTGTAGCAGACTATAATCTGAAAAAATATATATAACTGAATTACTTTGTTGTACAGCTGAAACTAACACATGTTGTAAATCAACTATCCTTCAATTTTACAAAAGGGAGGCAGTGGTACTTAACCTCAGGGTACTGTTATTAAGTTTAGATATAATTTATGTAAAGCAGATACAGGTATTTTATGAATGATATCTGGAAGGTGCAGGGATGGCAGTAACAGTAAGCCCACAGGCCCACGGAAGAGATGAACTGGACTGATGATTTTGATGTGAAATGTAAACTTCAACCTCTGGAATCAAAGTGCCTAACTGTGGACTTGGCTCCACCATTGACTGTGTACACAATATTAATTATTCTCATCCTTCCAGGTCTCACTTTCCAGCTCTTTCAACATGACTACCTTACCGATTTGTCAAAAAGGATGCTTAATATCATGGAACACTTAGTGTGTGTTAGGAACTGTCTTAAGCCCTTTACCTGAATTTGAATATCCACAAAAATCTAATACTTTTCTCCCCATTTTTATAAAGTAAGGATTCTGCGGCACAGAGTGGGAACTTCCTCCAAGTCATAGAGTTCACAAAAGGTGGAGTCAGGAATCAAACTTGCACAGAAAAGCAGAAATGAAAAGAAAAAGTAGAATATTAGCTCATTAAACATGATCTTGTCTGACTTTATTGTTCCTCTACATGCTTTGTTATCCGTTTCGTATTCTACCCTCCAGAAAAATGGTCACTTTCCTTTCAGGACTAGGATCTTAATCGGCGAGAGTTCGGAGACCTGTCCGGTTCTGAAAACTGCATAGTGGCAGGAGAACTTCTTAGGAACCACCTTCTATACTCAGGGCCCTCGGGGTAGATGTCAGTACTAACCCCTGAGACCACAGTTCCGGTCCATCCCGGAGGTGTGGGGCCAGGTGACTTGGTCATCCAACACAGTACAGGCAACAATTGCATGTGTTACTATTGGGTCCAGAGCGTTTAATTGCTAGTTTGAGATCCTTTTGAACTCAATTTCCCTTTGACATCGTGACCAGCAACAGTTGTGAGGCTGCCTGCTCCAGTACCTGAATTCTGCAACAATCTTTATTACTCAAAACAGACATGCAGGTTAATGAGAAATTCTTGTTGATGGATGTCACTGAAGTTTTAGAGTTATTTGTTACTACAGCATAACTTAGTCCACCCTGACTGATGCATCCATTAATCAGTTTTAACCTTCTGTTTTTTCCCTCTGGACATTTTATCAGTTTGACCACACCCTCAGTTCCCTATGCCTCCTTTCTACTCCTCTGTTACATTCTTTCTCTTCTTACCTTTGAGTCTTTCCATCCCACACAATTGTTTTCTGCGGTGCTTCTTGGGGTGGGGCATATGGCCCAGGTGTCTCCCTGGGGGAGCCTAAATATAATTTAGGTTAGGTACAAAATCACTCAGTCTGCCTCCTTCCGTTTCAAATCAGGATGAGAGTGTGGGGCCAGTCCTAAATCCTGCTCATGAAAGGCAGACACTTGAGCCTGATTTCTGAAGACTTAGGTGCACTCTGGGTCACTGCAGCTGAATCCTGCGCTTCAGACCTCATCTTCCCAGTGATAAGGTTGTGTCCATCCGTGACTATGTGGAGTATGTCCATTTCAAAAGGACAAGAGGAGCTGATTTGTCCCTAAAGGGCCTTGAAAATCCACTGCACTAGCCTGAAATGGGTCAATAAATGAAATTAAGGTCAGAGACTTTCTCTAGAGAGACAGTAAATGGCATCTGAAGCATCCTTTATCCCCTGTCCCCACGATGCTGCTGCATATCCACCAGTAAAGGTACTGATTAGTAGCCAGAGGAAATGTCACTGCTGCCTGCGGTCCCAGGAACCATGGCTCCCTTTCCCAGGAGGAAATGGGAGGCCACGAAGAAATCTTGCAAGCCAGTCTGTGCCCATAATAGGCAAGGCTGTTTGTTTCAGTTCCTAATTTTATATTTGTGGTCCAAATCCTAGGGCTATGATGATGATCATAACTGGGGATTTCATTAGCGTGCAAGTATTTAAAGGCAGGGATTAGATCTTGTTCAGGTTATGTTTCAATACCTAGGGCAGTCCATGGCATATAATATATGCTTGCGATTTTTGATGATCTGGTGGATATACAAATGTCTAACCCAGTTGATCCTCAAGGAAATCAACCCTGAATATTCACTGGAAGGACTGATGCTGAGGCTGAAGCTCCCATAGTTTGGTCACTTGATGCAAAGAGATGATTCATTAGAAAAGCCTTGGATGATGGGAAAGATTGAAGGCAAAAAGAGAAGAGATTTAGAGGATAAGATGGTTAGATAGTGTCACCAAGCCAGTGAAGATGAATTTGAGCAAACTCCGGGAGATAGTGGAAGACAGGGAAGCCTGGTGTGCTGCAGTCAAGGGGTCACAAAGAGCCAGATACAACTTAGAGACTGAATAAGCTGGGTCACAAAGAGCCAGATACAACTTAGAGACCGAATAACAGCAACCCACTTGACCTGCTTTAACAAGAATACCACAAACTGTGGCGCTTATAAGCAATACTCACTTAGGTCTCAGTTCCAGAGGCTGGGAAATCCAAGACCACAACTCCAGCAGATTCGGTGTCTGGTGAGAGCCCGCCTAACAGATAGCTGTCTTTTTCACTGTTCCTTCATCTGGTGGAAGGGGCTCTGCTGGGCCAGATTTCTAAGGGCACCAATCTCACTCATGAGGGCTTGCCCTCATATCCTAGTCACCACACAAAGACCCCACCTACTAACACCATCACCCTGGGGGGTAGGCCTTCAACGTTTTAATTTTAGGAACAGATAAATGAGAAAACTGCCTAAGCTGCTCTCTGCATCCCTCTGCATTTTTCTCTCTCTACCCCCACTCTTGTGCGTCCCTGTCCATTGTCTGCAACCTCTATTAAGTGGTAAGTTTCCAGGGTGCTTATAACCGTCTCACCTGCATTTTCCACAGCGTCCTGTTCAGAGCTCCCCTGTAGTGTAAGTTCCCCTACATATGGACTAACTCCATTCTGAGAGTGCATTCATAAGTCCAATTTGTCCCTAAGTCCGACAATCAGCTATACAGTACTGTACTATAATAGGTTTAAAATAATTTTCACACAAATATTACATACATTAAAAAAACAAACAAAAAATAAAGCATTTTTACTCTTACATCACAGTATCTTGAAAAGTGCAGTACTGTGGCATAACAGCTGGCCTACGGGGCTGGCATACACGTTCACACCTTGCAACTTGAAGATCTGTAGGTAAGCGACTTACTGTATTTGTGGATGGTGATCTGGCCATATTTTATGTAGGGAGAGGAGAACACTGTTGGAATTGAGAAAAGGCCACTCACATAATGAATTAAACATGCACAAGCGTTGTTCACATGACTGCCCCTGGGCCAGGCAACAAGGTCACGGACACCAGTAAGGCAAGAGTCTGCTCTTCTTCCCGCAAAAGATCTCAAGTGGTGTGTGAGTGAAGAGAGCATGAAGGCAAATAAAAAAAGAGAGGGATTCTTCCCCCAGAAAAGAGAAGATGGCCTCTTGGGTGGCGACCCTTGATCTGAGGGTTGGATGGATGAACAGGAGTTTGCCACCCTGAGGGTCCATCAGAGGAAGAGCAATCCAAGCAGAGTTCACATCCATCTTAACGTCTGACCTTTCCCATCACCCTGGGTGTATGTATACATGGGGCAGACGTTGAGGGTTATGCCGGAGACATGCAGTGGGAACTTGGTCTTTCTGAATCTGAACAAGATGCACTCTGCAATATGGTTTGTTCTATACCCCAAAGCTTGGTCAGAGCTTGTGACCCCTGGGAGGGCTTCAGATTAATCTAGCAAAGTTTCTACCCTGTGGGCGCAGCATTTTCAGCTCTGTCTCAAGCACACTGTGTAATCTCAGGGAAGTCATCTTCATTTTTTTTCATCTGCTAAATTAGGGTTTTAAGAAAACCCTTCCCTTGAAATCATATTATAATTAATGACACAGCACCTGGCGGTTCATCAGCCTCTCAGTCCCTTGTTTTCTTTCTTCCCTCCTCTACAAAATGTTATGATGATGAAACGAGTCAACAAAGATAAACACTTAGAACAGTGAGTGGCACGTAGTCAGCATGTAGGAGTGTTAACTCTTACATTCCTACTTCCTTTTAATCCATTCCTTAACAGATACTGCCTGGTATTAATAATAATAATAACACATTAGAGCTTTTATTTTTATTATTACTCTAAACTTTCTTTCTGCCCTGATCTCAATAGTCAAAGGAACTGGTGGCCTGAGATTAGCAATCTTGTCTGAGAATTCTAACTCCTGATACATGGTCCTTCAGTCCCCAGGAGCATCCAGCAAGCTCCATGGCTAAGAGTGGACGGCTGGCAAATTACCCAAGCTGTGGGCACCCTGCTCTTCTGAGCCTCTGCCTTCCTCCTTGGCTGGAGGACACTGGGGGGTGGGGATGGGGTTATCTGCCTTTTTCGCAGGGATTCTGGCAACATAGGCTTTTCTGCTGCTAAAAATATGCAGCTCGAGATTCAAGGTGAACCAGATGCATTGATTTTCAGCCAGGACAAAGATGAGAGGGAAAATACTATTCGGGGATTTCTGCTTCGAGTTGAGGGCGGTGGGAGATATTAGGTTTTATTTCAATAACAAAACATATGTTCAATCTATTTAGGTTTCTAACTAGTTTGATGGACAGTTATTAATATAAATTCACTAGCCATGGTGTTTTGATAGGATAGGGTGGGAAATTTCCTAATCTGAGAGACAGTCTCTCGGGTGTCAAGGGGTTAACCATTCTTCAACTTGAACTTCAGCTCTCTGGGGTTCTTCGCTGGTGATTCCTGGTCTTTGAAGAAAACAGAGGCTCTAATCCCAGAGTTCTAAACTCAGGATTCTTTCTTTTCAGGGATTCTGTGCATCTGTGTTCTGAACTCGAACTATCTAGTAAAATTTTCCAGCAATAATGATGTGTAGTGAGGAAGTGGCACTTGCTCTGCTCTGGGTGTTTCTACAGGAAATACAGCATATTTTTATAATAAGGGCTGCAGAGACATAAGAAAAAATACTGCCAAGAAAATGTTACAGTGCTTGGTAGACTCAGTGAATAACAAAAAAAAAAAAAAGTGAATATGAAGCCAGGCATCATGAAAATAGTCATGATAACTTTCCAATGTTCAGAATCACCATTTACTGAGTTTCTGAGTCAGAGAATAAGCTAGATATTATAAAAGACTTCATAGCATCCTCACCAACAGGGTGCGGACAAATAACGCAATAGTGCCATTTTACAGATGAAGCTATTGGGGCTCAAAAGGATTCATCAGTTTAGCTTAGACCAGTTAGCTAGGAAATACAGACCAAATCCTCGAAGCTAACACTCTGTACACAGCAAACTCTTTCAGGTTTCCCTGGACGGAAAACTGGATTTCACACTTGGGTTTGGAGTACGCATGGTAGAGTTTGTCCAGGTGAGTTTCTAAATCTGTGGCATCAAGATCACCTGGGAACTTCTTAGACATGCAAATCCTCAGGCCCACTCCAGACAAACTGAATCCATAACCCTGGGAATCAGACCAGCAGTTTGGGCTTTAGCAAACTCTCCGGGTTCACCGGGGGCACTAGTGGTAAAGAACCTGGCTGCCAGTGCGGGAGCTGTAAGGGAAGCGAGTCTGATCCCTGGGTTGGGATCCACGGCAGCCCAGTTCAGAGTTCCTGCAGGAGAATCTCGTGGATAGAGTTGCTGGGTGGGCTACCGTCCTTAGGGCCACAAAAAGTCGGACACGACCAAAGTGACTTAGCACGTACACACGCACCGGGTGATTCCAGTGTCTTCTCTGGTTCCAGTAACATTGGTGAAGAGACAGTCTCAGAAAGGCAAAGTAAACTGTCCACATTCCCCAAACAGAGCCAGGCTTTGAAATGAGATTCGTCTTCCCTTAAACACATAATGTTACACAGGGTTCTTTCTCCCCCCACAGAGAATAACTTCTTTAATATCTGAGTATTAGTTTTTTAAGCTACCAGTGAAAAACAGTGGCCAAGATAAAGGTTCCAGAAATCAAAAGCATCTCTCCTATTTACTCGCTCTGTGGCTTAGGCAATTTATTAAACTTGTTGTGCTTACAACTCCTCCTCTGCTAAATGCCCATTCAGGCTGGTATGGCCATCAGTGAGAAACTGCATGCTAAGCACTTTGGCACAGCGCCTGATGCAGAATAGATGCTCAGTAGATGGTGAGTTTGTCATTGATGTTAATGCTTCATCCCCTTCCTCTCTAGATAAGATAGAGACTGTCCTTATCCAATACCCAGAGCATAGTAGGTACACAATAAATGCTCAATGCTTTCTGTGCTTCTAATAGAGGCATTTTTATTCTTTTTGACAGACTAAGTACCTTCCGAACTGCTGTTTCACCTCCTAGGTTTTCTCCCTGCAACTAATTCCCTTAAGGTCAAGCAGTAAAAATGGGTCCTGAAGAAATAAACTCCAAAGCTATTGCAAAAGAAAGAGCTTCAGTCAACCTTAGCATTAAACTCCTAATAAAGGAGTCTGCCCCATAAAGGAGTCGCCTTGCCACCCTTTCTCGTAAGAACTCAGGTGATTAACTATTACCCCCTGGAGAGGCATTCCCCCTGACAGACACATGCGCACCCTTTCTGAGCAGCCCTTGCTTTTCCGTGATGAAGCCCTAGAGAGTCATTGCATCCCACTTGGTAAAATAGCGATTTAATAAGATGCTTAATTATTTTTGAACCAACAACAATATTTTGCTGAATACTGTAATTGCATTTTCCATTTTGCTAGAAAATTGAATGCTGAGAAGCATGTGAAGTTGTCACGTCAGTGCACAGCCTGGAAAATCAACAGACTCAACACTAAAAGGTCCTTTTGCAATCAGCTGTAATACCCTGAATTCTGAGCAACAGGTTTTGCGGCCTCGCTGAATGTGACTCAAGAGGAAAAATTCATGCATATATAATTTGATCGGCAGTGTAGAAAGGGATGGGGAGTAAAGTTAGGCAGGCGTGAATTCTGTACAAGGATTCTCTGGTTACTGATATGTGTCTTTGTAACAAAACTGCACTATGTCTGTTAAGTCTTAATTTACTGCTCTCTGAGTTAAGAATAATAGTGATGCCTACACTGTTGGTTATGGAGAGGTTTAAAAGATACCACCACCGGTAATGACTGACACCTAGCAAGTATTCTATAAAACAGAGCCTTCCCTTTGCTCCAAGGAAATATCTTAGAGAAATTGATTTCAGCATTTAAAAAACAAAGCAGAGTAAGACAAACACAAATGGGAGAAAACTGCCCCCAGACGTGGCCTAGGCGAAGGCGGAGCTCAAAATAATTAAAGGGAAGTCATTCCGGTGCTCCGCGCATCTGTGCTCATCGCTCAGTTCACTGCCACGCTCCTTCTACACGGCTCCGTACATGTGTCCCCTACCCTCGACGCATAGCACCGATGACAAATTGCCTGTTCCCATGAATCACAGGGCTGTTAATCCTCCCTGCGTCTTCGTAAAACACATCCCTGCATTTCGCATGAAGCTGTGCTTTCTTTACAGATGTTTTAGTTGCCTAGTTACTGGCTGATACTGACAGTACCTGCTGCACCGCTTCCCAGCCCTGCTCTGCATGGAAGGTGCCCGAAGCTCTCCAAGGGCAAGCTTCTGCCCCACATGCTCACTGTGGTTTGTCTTCCCCTACTTCCTTCTGCCGGGCTTCTGCTTCTCCACTCCCCTTCAGAACTCCATGGGAAGTTTCCCAAAAGATAGGCTCCAGCTTTCTCTGCCCTTGGGACTCACTTTACATATGTCAAGATGTGTCCCCTTGTAAATGCCAAAGCCGTTTGAACTTCAGGGATGTGTCATAAACTAGGGACCAGGAACGTCATGATTTTGGAGTATTTTCTAAAAGATTCTGTTTTTCCACTCCGAAAACAAACCTGATCGTTATTTAAAAAATGAAAAATATTGAGATTAAGAAAAAGAACCAAACATTACATATATGTAGATGGACATCCATCTCTCTACCTACATTTACATCTAGAGATAGATGCCATCTACATATATATATATAATGTTTCCTTCTTTTTCTTAATTTCAACATTTTTTGGTAAGTGTTTCTTCTGGGGAAGGAAACAGCTACCTACTCCAGTATTCTGGCCTGGAGAATTCCATGAACAGTATAGTCCACGGGGTCTCAAATAGTTGGATACGACTAAGTGACTTTCACTTTCACTCACACTCTCTCTACATCTAGGTAGAGAGATAGACGTCTATCTACATATGTATAATGTTTTGCTCTTTGGATATAATATGTGAGGGTCATCATTATGAATGCCATGGCATGTTTTTTTCTGATTTTTTTTCTCTTTATAATTAAAAAATTATATTTATTTGTAATTTTATACTCAAATTCTTTTTTTTAGGCTACATATATATGGTATTTATTTTTTTTTAATTTTTATTTTTACTTTATTTTACTTTACAGTACTGTCTTGGTTTTGGCATACATTGACATGAATCCATCATGGGTGTACATGAACTCCCAAACATGATTGTTTATGGCAAAGGAGTTTACTGAATTCATGGCTTAGAAATAATTGAAATAGTTAGAAATTAAAGATTTAAGGAATGTTGTAAAGTTAGCATATTTTACTATAGCTTATAGAAGTTAGGAATTTTTAGAGACACTATAGCTAGAAGACTTTTTAAGAGATAGTGAGCTTAGGATGTTAAGGGCAAACAGGATTTAGGAAGATAAGTAGTAAACTGAGGAATGTAGCATGAGTTACAATGTAATCACAGTTAATTATAGGACACATTAGAGGAGAGGTGAAGTCGCTCAGTCGTGTCCGACTCTTTGCGACCCTGTGGACTGTAACCTACTAGGCTTCTCTGTCCATGGGATTCTCCTGGCAAGAATACTGGAGTGGATTGCCATTTCCTTCTCCAGGGGATCTTCCTGACCCAGGGATTGAACCTGGGTCTCCCGCATCGAAGGCAGGTGCTTTAACCTCTGAGACACCAGGGAAGCCCATGACACATTAGAGGAAGTAGATAATAGATGATAGGCTGATTCCAAGAGAATCACTGAAGCAGGAACTCTGTTTGAAGGGCAACAATGATTTATGGAGATAATAAATCTGGGAGAGGGGGAACTGAAAATGTCAAACCTCTGACCTAATGTTTTTGTAAAAGTATAAAAGAGAATCTTAAACTTGAAATAAATAGGCAGTCCAAAAGAAAACTGAGAGGCTGTCACACTCAGCAACACCGTTCATCTTTTCAGGTTGAATCCCTGGCTGCTGGAGCTGGACTCCCACAGCAGGTAAAAATATGTGAAATGGTCAAATGATATAAACTTCCAGTTATAAACAAGTCCTGGGGAAATTATGCATACAGTATGGTGACCTGTCTCTTATACACATCTCCCCCACCTCCCACCCCACATCATCCCTCCGGATCATCCCCATACATCAGCCCCAAACATCCTGCATCCTGCATCGAACATAGACTGGCAATCGTTTCTTACATGATAGTATACATATTTTAATGCTATTCTCCCAAATCCCACCCTCTCCCTCTCCCTCAGAGTCCAAAAGTCTGCTCTACACATCTGTGTCTCTTTTGCTGTCTTGCCTATTCTTTTAAATTATCCTCTCTATATACATGCTTTCCTTATTAGGCTCTCTCCATAAACATAATTTAAATGGAAGTGAGTGTTAGTCGCTCAGTATTGTGAGCCTCTTTGTGACCCTGTGGACTGTAGCCCTCCAGGCTCCTCTGTCCATAGAATTCTCCAGGCAAGAATACTGGAGTGAGTTGCCATTCCCTTCTCCAGGGAATTTTCCCAACCCGGGGATGGAACCTGGGTCTTCTGCATTGCAGGCAGATTCTTTACTGTCTAAGCCATCAAGAAAGCATTGTTTAAGTGGCTGCGTACTATTTCTCTAACTAGAGGAATTAGCTTTCTTAAATATTCCTCTAATGTTGTACATCTAAGTGTTTTTTTTTTTTTAATTTCTTCCATCATAAATAAATCTGTGATGGGTTACTTTGCCTAAAGATCTATCATTCCAACAGGAGGCAACAGATCATCAATAAGAAACATAATAAATAAATGATGTAGGATTAAGGATAAAAGGGATAAGAAGCAACAGAGTGACAGTTGCCACTTTAAATATGTGATGAGGGAGGGCCCCACTGAAACCAAAGACTAGAAGGAGATGAGGAGTCAGTCATGTAATATCTGGGAGAGGATCCTTCCAGGGAGAAGGATCAGAAAATGCAAAGGTTTTGAGGGAGAAGAATTGAAAGGTGGAGACAAAGATAATTTATTATTACTGTTCAAGGTCAACCAGATGGTCTGTGGCAGAACAGACCCCAGTTGCTAGAATTTCCACCAGTGTGGCTAAATTGTCAAACCTGGAAGCATCAGATGATCGAGAGTGACAAGGATGGTCTTAGCATTCCCTCAGCTTGACTAAACTTTAGACAGTTTCTTCCTGGCCACAGGCCCCTGATCTCCCTTAAATTAGAGCATTTATTTCAGAAGATGTACAGTCTTCACTCCATCTTTGCCCCTTTGAGCTGTAACTCTTCTGCTAGACTCTTGCAAGTTTCCCAACTCAGGAAGGCCTTTTTCACAGACCTGGGAGCCATTCCTTTAAAACGAAGCTCTCTAGGTGGCTGCCCCTACCTCTCAGCCTCTGTGGGCGGGTAGGAGCCTAACTTCAGTGGACATCAATTAGCAAATTTTTGTTGTTTTTTTGTTCAGTCGCTAAGTCATGTCTGAATCTTTGTGACTCCATGGACTGCAGCATGCCAGGCTTTCCCGTCCTCCACAGTCTCTCGCAGTTTGCTCAAATTCATGTCCATTGATTTGGTGATGTTATCTAACTATCTCATCCTCTGCCACTCCCTTCTCCTTTTGCCTTCAATCTTTCCCAGCATCAGGGGCTTTTCCAATGAGTCAGCTCTTTGCATCAAGTAGTCAAAGTATTGGAGCTTCAGCCTTAGTATCAGTCCTTCCTATGAATATTCAGCAATTAGCAAATGCAGATGGCTTAATCTCACTGACCAACACCTTCCTCTCCATATCATCCTCCAGCCCCTCTCCAGTAGCTCATCCGGATCTTAACCTCCTCAGGAAAGTCCTCCTTGCCTTTTAACTCTGTCTGCTGTAGTTTTTCTTTGACAAGAGGAGTTGTTTGGCATTTCTCTAAATGTGACCCTTAGAACTCTGGTCCTCAGAGTTTGTCTGCAAGTGTTCACCTTGATAGTCATAACATGTATTAACTTATTTAAGACTACTTCCTCATAGTTTGCATAGATCCAAACTCTCAATGGCATCTCTTATTTTTCCTTTACATCCCATATTCCATCCACCAGCAAAACTTGTCACCTCTGCCACCCATAAGATCTAAACTCAAATCTACTCTCCTCTCTCTGCTTTCACCTCTGCAGGGGTCATCCTATCATCACCACCATTCACTTGGAGTATTGTGATGGCTTCCTGTTTCCCCACTTACTTGCCTCTTATTATTTATTTATTAGAACAAGAAGAGAGAGGGACAGAGATATTTTAAAAGTGAGATGTCATCCCATCTTTGTTCATGAGTGGCTTTCCATCACACTTTCAGCAAATTCCAAAGTCTGCCATGGCTCCCAAGGCCCTGCCTAACTACCTGCAGACACATGGTTTCTCAAGCTACCCGGTTGCCCATTCTGAAAGAGTAAATCTTGTCATTCTCTATTACTGCAAACTGTTTTCATAACATATACAGAGATCTGTGTGTGTGCTAAGTCGCTTCTGTCATGTCCAACTCTTTGCGACCCTATAGACTGTAGCCCCTCCCCCTTCCCAGGCTCCTCTGTCCATGGGATTCTCCAGCCAAGAATACTAGAGTGGGTTGCCATGCTCTCCTCCAGGGGATCTTCCTGACCCAGGGATCAAACCTGCATCTCTTACATCTTCTGCACTGGCAGGAAGATCTTTACCACTAGCACCACCTGGGAACCCCATACAGGGATCTGACTTCATGCATTTATTTTCATTGTCTAAATCCCTCCCTCACTAGAACGTAAGCTCATTTTGTTCACTGTTTCATTTTTGTAGCCTGATAGGGTTCTGGTACAAAGTAAGCATTGAAGTATTAACAGAATGAGCAATGAGTAAGAGTCTAGGAGTATTACAGTTAAAAAAAAATTGCTCAGCTCTCTGGCCCACTCTTTCTCAAGCTTACTCATTCACCAAATCCTTTCCTATGCAACACTTTTCAATTTGCGACAAAATCAGAACACAAGGGTAGTGGTAGATTCAAAATAGATGAAGAATCTTCGACCTTGTGATCATCAAGAGGCAAGATCTATGCTGCTTCATTTGAGTTTGGATAGTCCCTGTGACTGCTTTGAACAATAAAATGTGGTGGAAATGGTGTTTTGCTAGTTTCTGGGCCCAGGCCTTAAGAAAGTGGTCGCACTTACCTCTTGTCCCTTGAAAAACTCTCTCTGGGAGCCCTTTGCTGCCATATGTAAAGTCTGGTTATCCTGACAAGGCCATGCTGGAGAGGCCACACATAGACAATCCAGTCAACAGTCTCAGCAGTGCCCAGCCTTCCAGTCATCCCCACAAAGCACCAGCCGTATGGGAGAGGCGGCCTTGCACTCTTCAGATGAGCTCTCCACCAGTCAAATACCACTGAATGATGACCAATGCCGCCATATGCAATAGGAGATCTGCCACTGAGTCTTGCCCAGTTGACAGACCCACATGTCATGCGATGTAATAAAATGATTGGAATTTTGAAACAACTTGAACCAATCTGTGTCTTGGGTATTTTGTTATTCAGCAATAGGTAAGTGGAATACTGATGTCGTACATGCCCTTCATTTTTTTCTTCCAAGTTTTAATTTTTTTTTTTTCTTATTGGAGAGTAATTGCTTTACAATGCTGTGGTGGTCTCTGCCACACATCAGTGGGAATCAGCCATAATTACATACATGTATCCCCTGCCTCTTAAATCTCCCCTCCTATTCCACCCTTATAAGTCGTCACAGAGCACCAGGCTGGGTTCCCTGTATTTCGACACATGCCCTTCATTTTTTTTTTTTGAATGGGAAAACTAAGACTTGGAGACAAGAGCATCACTTGGCTGAGTTCTCTTACCAATTCATGACAGACTTGAGACTTGAACCCCCGTCATCTAACCCTAGTCCAGTGTTCTTTCCATGGGCAAAAAGGGTCAGGAGTCTCTCTGAATCCCTGTGTTCCCTTCTCTCACATGGGCTGCCCTCTTCAGTTCAAGCTGACTTTTACTGAATACATTCTGGGTATCAAACAGCAGACCTGGGGTCAAACACAGTCTATAGGGTCACATCCTCATTTCATCCAGTCCCTCCAGCCAGAAGAGTTCTTCGGGAACCAGACTGTGCAGACCAGAAAAGAAGGATGTCATCAAGGCTATAAAATGAAAGGCAAGTCCAGCCAGAGTGTAAATTGACCAGAATATATTTCATTCTCCTGGCTGCAAGTCCTCCAGCTCTTGAATGAATATGTGCTTAACTATTTATAATTGACCTTTGCACAAAGGAACATGAAATTTTTATAGCCCGAAGCTTCATTTATTAACTTTACTGGAGTGTAAAATATTGCTGTTTGCCATAAATTTATACCAGGACAAACAATATATATGCTAATTAGTAGTCATGTCATTGTCTGCATGCTGTGGTGTTGGCTGGTCATTTCCAACAGGCAAAATAGCAGAATTCAATCGACAAATGACAATTGCATCGCTTGATACTTGCTGTTCAAACAGTGAAGTCTGGAGTGGTGAATTAATGGTGTTCATTATAACGAGTCCATTTTCTTTTCATTTCCTTTATAAATTAGTCTGGGTAACACGCTGAGTCCCTTTAAGAATGGCTCCTGGGAACCTGCTGAGATACACCTGCAAATCCACAGCTCAGCAGAATCCCTCCATCTCCCATCTTGGGGTTTTCACATATCTTCTGGAGTTTCAAAAACTTACTGATGCTTCAGGCTTGGAAGGGGGTCATCTCTACTGTTTTTTTTTTTTTTTAATTTATTTATTGTTAACTGAAGGATAATTGCTTTACAGAACTTTGTTTTCTGTCAAACCTCAACACGAATCAGCATAGGTATACATATATCCCCTCCCTTTTGAACCTCCCTCCCATTTCCCTCCCCACACCACCCCTCTAGGTTGATACAGAGCCCTTGTTTGGGTTTCCTGAGACATACAGCAAATTCCCATTGGCTGTCTATTTTACATATGGTGATGTAAGTTTCCATGTTACTCTCTCCATGCATCTCACCCTCTCCTCCCCTCTCCCCATGTCCATAAGCCTATTCTCTATGTCTGTTTCTCAATTGCTGCCCTGTAAATAAATTCTTTAGTACCATTTTTCTAGATTCTGTGTATATGTGTTAGTATATGAGATTTAATTTTCTCTTTCTCACTTACTTCACACTGTATAATAGGCTCTAGGTTCATCTATCTCATTAGAACTGACTCAAAAGCATTCCTTTCAATGGCTGGGTAGTATTCCATCGCGTCTATATACCACGTCTTCTTTATCCGTTCATCTGTCGATGGACATCAAGGTTGCTTCCATGTTCTACCTATTGTAAATAGTGCTGCAATGAACAATGGGATACATGTGTCTTTTTCAGTTTCAGTTTCCTCAGGGTCTATGCCTAGGAGTGGGATTGCTGGGTCATATGGTGGTTTTATTCCCAGTTTTTTAAGGAATCTCCATACCGTCTTCCACAGGGCTGTATCAGTTTACATTCCCAGCAACAGTGCAAGAGTGCTCCTTTTCTCCACACCCTCTCCAGCTTTTATTGTTTATGGACCTTTTGATGATGGCCCTTCTGACCAGTGTGAGATGATATCTTACTGTAGTTTTGATGTGCATTTCTCTAATAATGAGAGATGCTGAGACTCTTTTCATGTCTTTGTTAGCCATCTGGATGTCTTCTTTGGAGAAATGTCTGTTCAGGTCTTTTCCCCACTTTTTGATTAGATTGTTTGTTTTTCTGGTATTGAGTTGTATGTGCTGTTTGTATACTTTGGAAATTAATCTTTTGTCAGTTATTTCAGTTGCTATTATTTTCTTCCATTCTGAGGGTTGTATTTTCACCTTGCTTATAGTTTCCTTTGCTGTGCAAAAGCCTTTAAGTTTAATCAGGTTCCACTTGTTTAATTTTGTTTTTATTTCCGTTACTCTAGGAGGTGAGTCATAGAGGATCTTGTTTTGATTTATGCCTATGTTTTCTCCAAGAGTTTTATAGTTTCTGGTCTTGCATTTAGGTCTTTAATCCATTTTGAGTTTATCTTTGTGTATGGTGTTAGGAAGCATTCTAATTTCATTCTTTTATATGTAGCTAGTCCAGTTTTCCCAGCACCATTTACTGAAGAGGCTGTCTTTGCTCCATTGTATATTCTTGCCTCCTTTGTCAAAAATAAAGTACCCATGGGTGCATGGGTTTATTTCTGGGATTTATATGTTGTTCCATTGGTCTATATTTCTGTTTTTGTGCCAGTACCATGCTGTCTTGATGACTGTAGCTTTGTAGTATAATCTGAAGTCAGGAAGGTTGATTCCTCCAGCTCCATTCTTCTTTCTCAAGATTGCTTTGGCTATTCAGGGTCTTTTGTGTTTCCATATGAATTGTGAAATTTTTGGTTCTAGTTCTGTGAAAAATGCCATTGGTAATTTGATAGGGGTCGCATTGAATCTGTAGATTGTGTTTGGTAGTACCGTCATTTTCACAATATTGATTCTTCCTACCCAGGAACATGGAATATCTCTTTGAGGAAATGAAGACTGAGATGGCACCTGATGGCAATTAAGCATATTGCCCAGGGCACGCAGAAAGACAGACAGAGTCAGGCCTCAAGAGCACATCTTAGTGAAAAATAGGGCTGGAACATCTCTTAGCAATCACTGAGCTATAAACCATTTGAAAGATGGGAAAACAGCATCAAAGGGGGCAAGTTCAAATGCTAAGTCCTACATGGAGGCTGGCACCCCTAAGTATGACCTGTGGCTTCATTTCATGCTTTCATGTATTTATCCATTTATGTGTGCATCAGTTGCTGAGTCGTGTCTGACTCTTTGTGACCCCGTGGACTGTAGCCTGCCAGGCTCCTTTGTCTGTGAGATTTCTCAGAAAAGAACACTGGAGTGGGTTGCCATTTTCCTCCTCCTTGTTTCCATATGAATTGTGAAATTTTTGGTTCTAGTTCTGTGAAAAATGCCATTGGTAATTTGATAGGGGTCGCATTGAATCTGTAGATTGTGTTTGGTAGTACCGTCATTTTCACAATATTGATTCTTCCTACCCAGGAACATGGAATATCTCTTTGAGGAAATGAAGACTGAGATGGCACCTGATGGCAATTAAGCATATTGCCCAGGGCACGCAGAAAGACAGACAGAGTCAGGCCTCAAGAGCACATCTTAGTGAAAAATAGGGCTGGAACATCTCTTAGCAATCACTGAGCTATAAACCATTTGAAAGATGGGAAAACAGCATCAAAGGGGGCAAGTTCAAATGCTAAGTCCTACATGGAGGCTGGCACCCCTAAGTATGACCTGTGGCTTCATTTCATGCTTTCATGTATTTATCCATTTATGTGTGCATCAGTTGCTGAGTCGTGTCTGACTCTTTGTGACCCCGTGGACTGTAGCCTGCCAGGCTCCTTTGTCTGTGAGATTTCTCAGAAAAGAACACTGGAGTGGGTTGCCATTTTCCTCCTCCAGGACATCTTCCCAACCCACGGATTGAATCCACTTCCTCTGTGTGTCCTGCAGTGCAGGCAGATTCTTTACTCACTGAGTCATTGGGGAAGCCCTCTATCTTTAAACAACTATCTACTGACTCAATGGACATGAGTTTGAGTAAACTCCAGGAGTTGGTGATGGACAAGGAGGCCTGGTGTGCTCCAGTCCATGGGGTCACAAAGAGTCAGACTTGACTGACTGACTGAAATGAACTGAACTGAAGCACCAAGCGCTGGAGAAATAAATGGTTACCAAGTACACACACACCTTCCCTCATGGTGTCTAGATATATAAATCAAATTGTCCCACAATTATGTCCCAGCAAGAAATGATAGTCACTGTGAATGTTATGAGGGCAGCAAGGAGCCATATGATCTCATCAGGGAGCTAGCTATCACTTGAGAGCTTAAATCTGAATGATGAACAGGGATTGATAGATGAAGTGTGTTGAGAAAGTGGGCAAAAGATATTCAAGACAAGGAAGAGCACTGCAGTCATGAAAGTAAGAATAAGCTTGGCCGGTTATAGGAATTAAAGAGGGTTATTAAGGACTTGTGCACAAAATGAGGGAAAAAGTAATACGAGATGAGTGTAGTCAGGTGGTCCCAGTTCTGCTCATACTGAACTCTATGGGTTTTAGTTCTTCATGGGAAGACCTACAGAGAGCAAATAAACACTTAAAGGAACATGGAAATGGCATGCAAAAGTGGAACGCTATGTCTCCATTGTAGCTCATGTCATGCTGAATTGCAGTATCACTTTCCCGGTTTTATCTTTAACTGTAAAAATGAGGACTTGAACCATTACTATTTGTACTTTATGCTTATAGCATTTAATTCAGTACTTGGTATGTAAGCTTGAACACTGCTTGATATATGAAAAGATGATTTTCTCACCATCACCTACAAAATAGTGGCAAAGAAAAATTTACTGTTTTGTCTTTCCTTTCTCCATTAGGATATAAATGTGAAGATGCAAAATATTCCAAACTAATCCCTTCTCTGTCTTTGCTGACATAATCTCTAATTTCTGAGAGCAAATTTCCAGGTAAATATTCCCACAGTGATATATAAGCCAAAGCCTAGTAAAATTTTCTAATAAAGTATTAGTTCCTTAATGCTGGAAGCAGCACAAGCTGGAGTCAAGAGTGCCGGGAGAGGTATCAATAACCTCAGATATGCAGATGACACCACCCTTATGGCAGAAAGTGAAGAGGAACTAAAGAGCCTCTTGATGAAAGTGAAAGAGGAGAGTGAAAAAGTTGGCTTAAAGCTCAAAATTCAGAAAACTTAGATCATGGAATTCAGTCCCATCACTTCATGGGAAATAGATGGGAAAACAGTGGAAACAGTGTCAGACTTTCTTTTTTTTGGGCTCCAAAATCACTGCAGATGGTGGTTGCAGCCATGAAATTAAAAGAAGCTTACTCCTTGGAAGGAAAGTTATGACCAACCTAGATAGCATATTGAAAAGCAGAGATATTACTTTGCCAACAAAGGTCCGTCTAGTCAAAGCTATGGTTTTTCCTGTGGTCATGTATGGATGTGAAAGCTGGAATGTGAAGAAAGCTGAGCACCAAAGAATTGATGCTTTTGAACTGTGGTGTTGGAGAAGACTCTTGAGAGTCCCTTGGACTGCAAGGAGATCCAACCAGACCATCCAAAAGGAGATCAGTCCTGGGTGTTCATTGGAAGGACTGATGCTGAAGCTGAAACTCCAATACTTTGGCCACCTCATGCGAAGAGTTGACTCATTGGAAAAGACCCTGATGCTGGAAAAGATTGAGGGCAGGAAGAGAAGGGGACGACAGAGGATGAGATGGCTGGATGGCATTGCCAACTCGATGAATGTGAGTTTGAGTGAACTCTGGAAGTTGGTGATGGACAGGAGGCCTGGCATGATGTGATTCATGGGGTCACAAAGAGATGAACATGACGAAGGGGCTGAACTGAACTGAAGAGGAACAAATGAAGCAAGCTGTAATGTCTACCCAGATTTCTTCTTGCTTTGTATTCAAATGCAATGCCTGGAGCTGTAGCAGCTATCTTCTGAGAATGTATTGAAAAGCATTAAATTACAAAAAGAACTGTTAAGTATACTGGCATCAGTCTCAAAAATGTTAAGCAGTCAAAACAATCCCTCACTATAGATCCTTATCTGACCAAAAATAAGTACATAATAAACTTTTATGAGCTTTAGACACTCTAATCAGTTGTTTTCATGCAAAACTCCAACATAGTATTGATCACAAAATAGGAACAGAGACATATTTACACTCTTTCCAATTCAGTCATTTCCCTTTCTGCCAAGATATTTTTCTCATACATTTATCCACTCTTTACTCTCATCATTTAGCTGATTGTATGTGTGCTTAGTTGCTCAGCTAAGTCTGACTCTTTATGATCCCATGGACTATAGCCCAACAGCTCCTTTATCCATGGGATTTTTTTAGGCAAGAATACTAGAGTGGGTAGCTATTTCCTTCTCCAGGGGATCTTCTGAATGCAGAGATCAAATCCAAGCTTGCTATGTCTCCTACATTGCAGGCAGATCTTTACCCTCTGAGCCATTGCGGAGGCCCCCATTTAGCTGATCATGCTTATTCAAACACTGGACACAGAGATAGAGAAAGAAATGGAGCAAAATTGGAGAGAGAGAGAGCAGAATGACTTTAAAGAAGCTTAAAATTCTGTTGGAAGTTGAGAGACTTACACAGGCAAAATAATAACTCCATGTACCATTTTGTTAAGAAACAGGGACAAGGTCTGTGTTCCAAATCCAATCCTGCCATTAACAATAGTGGAACTTCAGAGAGTCATGGCAGCATTTGGGACCTCTGCTTATTCTGTTGCAAAATAAGGGGCTTAGATTTTCTCTAATTTAGTGCTTCACAGAAGGTATTCAATGAACTGCTGCTGCTGTGTCGCTTCAGTCGTGTCCGACTCTGTACGACCCCATAGACGGCAGCCCACCAGGCTCCCCCATCTCCAGGATTCTCCAGGCAAGAACACTTGAGTGGGTTGCCATTTCCTTCTCCAATGCATGAAAGTGAGAAGTGAAGTCACTCAGTCGTGTCTGACTCTCAGCGACCCCATGGACTGCAGCCCACCAGGCTCCTCCATCCATAGGGTTTTCCAGGCAAGAGTACTGGAGTGGGGTGCCATTGCCTTCTCCGATTCAGTGAACTACTAGCATCTATATCATTGATGAGGCTTGTTAGATGCAGGTTCCCAGGCCTCACACAAGACTAAGACTCTCTGGGGCTGAGGACAAATGACTGGCATCTGATGCATGCTCTGAGAGTTGCTATGACCCTGAAGTTTGAGAACCATTGTCAAGTTCTCCTCTTGATTTAGCATTCTCTGATGCACTCAGAATGAAATTCATACTCTATCTTTCAGATTGTACAGATGATGCAGAAAACTGATGTTTTAAAGCATTGTTTTAATTGACTTACGATGATTAAGAGCTAACGCCCCAGTGCAGCTGGAGATCCCAGCTCCCCCTGGAGCAGAATTGAAGTTTCATGGCAGTTGCTGAATTAAATTACAGGAACCTCCAGTGTTTGCTGCTGGAGCTGCTCACAGTGTTGTCAAAATACCCTCTGTGCATATGTATCTGTGCGGACGTGTGTTTGAACACACGCATGCCCGTGGATAAATATATGCACGGCCACATATGGATGTGCACGTGGGCATGTGCACAGCCATGTGCTTAAGCATACACTAATGTGTGTGCATACGGACCAAGTGTACCCCTCTGTGTGGCCACACGTGCTTATGGATGCACACATTTCTGCACATCTGTGCTTACACATCCACATGAACATACACGTATGCATATAAATGGATCTTTTTTTTTCTTGGACCATTTGTTATCGATTCTGAATCAAGTTATGACAAGAAAACAGTAATCCTTGCCATAGGTTGCTTCACTGATTTTCACCACATACCTTACGTAAGAACTATCATTAGCCCCACTTTAGGGAGATATGGCATAGTGAAATCGATTAACTTGTCCAATGCTCTCAGGGTAGCAGTCAGCATTGCTTGGGTTATCCACATCTGCCTGATTCCCAGTGATCATAATGGGTCACAGCAAAATATTGCATGTATTCAGTTCCTTCAGTAATGTCCTACTCTCTGTGACCCTATGTACTGTAGCCCGCCAGGCTCCTCTGTCCACGAGATTCTCCGGGCAAGAGTACTGGAGCGGGTTTCCATACCCTCCTCTAGGAGATCTTCCTGACCCAAATATCAGAGCCATATCACCCATGGCTCCTGCACTGCAGCTGGATTCTTTACTGCTGAGCCACAAGCCACTCACTAAAGAGTTATTGAATGATTTTTGATAAATAGAAAGATAGTTAGTAGAATGAAAGGTTCATCTGGATTCCCCAAGGAGATTCATCTACAAGGAATAGAAATCTAGTTTAGAATCATAGAAGAGAGGTATATTTTAAAGCTGGCAGCAGAAAAGTCTTCAGCCCCAAAGGAAATTAAGGCCTAGGGAGGTAAAGTGACTTGCTCAAGGTGACACCATCACTGTTACCATAGCAACCATGGAACTCGAATCTCCTGCTCCTCATTCCAAATCCCTCTTCTACTATCCCGAGGGCTTTGTAGCCTTTCTTTTATACAAAAAGACTTCAAGGTTACCTTATGGTATCTGTAACAATGAACAAAATCAGTGGAAATTTCCTTGATACAAACACGAGCTGCCATGATAATTGTTATTATAATTACACTGTTTGTGCCTCTATTCCCTGTCAGTTCTCAGCATCAGTGGACAGACGTCAGGACGAGATAATTAGATATGCTCAAGTGCCTGCCATAGGGATCCAGGAGGCAGAGCTTTGTGGACCAATCACCTCATTCCCTCAAAGTGCCCCCATCTCATAATTAAAAATTAAACAGTTTTCCAATGAAATCATTTTGCTCATTCTTCTTGCTCCCGCTCCAGTGCCTGTGGCACCAGCTAAATTTCGAATTAAATAATTCAACTGCAATACATTTAAAATAGATCACGTTTAGTGCCACACTTCCGACTGGCTATGAAACCAGGCCAATCCAGCAGGATTCTCCTGGATGTCACCTGCCAAGGCTGTGCAGGGAGTGGGGCTCCATTAATGAGGGCTGGTTCCCTCTCCCTTTTTTCTCATTCTCAGGCGCTAGCACAATGAAACCTTTATTATTTATTTATTTATTTATTTATTTATTTTCGGTCCCCTTAACCATTTGTCTCACCCTTATCGCTCTGTTCTTGTTTTCCTCCCCTTTGATCAAACGCTTCCCTTAGAACACAAAGTCCTCCATTTTGCTCTTCTGGTGGGCCGCTCTCGGCTTGGTGTCCGCTCATTTGCTAAGGCAATAGGGACGCCTGACAGCTCTCCCGGTGCCCTGCAAGGAGGCAGGATGGATTAAGGGGCTGTGCTGCATCAAATGCTCTCTCTCCTCCTGGGGCTGCCAGTCTTCATCCGGCTCAGGCGGCCAGGATCTCAGAATCATATTTCATTTGACAGGTAACACTGTAACAATAGCCTGCCCTGCTAATGGTCCTCATCCACGGAGCCAGCGTGGCAGGCACGAGTGCTGTGGCAAAGCATCCCAGATAGGGAGGAGGCGGGGCTTTGATGTCTGGGCGTGCGATCTCGAAGGAGCCGCTTAACCACTCTGGACCTCGGTTTTCTCCTCCGCGTCTAGACATCCTAGTTTCATCTGTGCTCAGGCTCACAAGTAAAGGGGTAATTTAAACCACAAATGACTTTCAGGGAAGGTCAGCCAAGATGATGATCTAATGAGAGCAGCGAAACAAGAGATAGCAATTGCGTGGGAAGGAGCAGGGTGATTCTCTCCCCCCACCCCCCAGCTCAAGCATCCGCAAAGGGAAGGAAATTCCCAATCCAAAACCCGAACGGAGAGACTTCCTGTTTCTCTCTGGTTTCCCTCTTCTGCAGAGGATGATTGTTCCCTGACAGGACGGGGGAGTTTGAGAGCAGGATCTGGGTAGGCATGTCTCACCTTTCTGAGCCACCTGTCTCCAGGACCTGCTCCTCTCCTTGTTTTCCAATCCTGTGCTTTCAGAGGTGGTCTCTGCCCAGATGGCGGGGTGAGTGGGTGGGCTCTGGCCTGGTCCAGCACTGCCTGTGATAAGAGTAGGTACATTTAATTCAAGGGTGAAGCAAAAGGAAGCCCTTGATAATGGCTGACCTGATTTATCCTCTAAATAAGCTTTTTCTGGTAACAGACCTGGGATGTTTGATTTTCGTTGGTGTATTTCTTGAATCTTATTTCTCAATAAGTTCTGAAGATTGTAAAGGAAAAGGAATATTGTTTACTAATCTTACACAACTCCTGCAGAGGCCTGAGGAAAGGTCCAAAATACCACAAGGTAGAAGAAGGGACACATGAGCTCCCTGAAGCTCTGGAGAACCCCTTAGGACCAGCAGAATCTGTTACCTGGAAATGGCAGAGGGGAACTCCCTTGAGGTGGTGAGCTCTTCATCACAAGGGGTGTCCAAGCTGTGGTACATTAGCCACTACTCTGTACTTCTAGCACTGGGTGGCTCACTGTGATCTAAAAGTGAAAGATACGATTTGGAGAGAGTTTGGGACTATCCCCAGCTCCTGCTTCACCTGTGCAAGTCCTGTCTCTTTTTCTGTAAGAGCTCCTTCAGTGGTGAATGCTGAGATTGCTGTGGCCTTGAATAATCCATGATTGAGTTTGTCACTTGCAGAGGTGTGTTTACACAGTGAAGATGAGTTTCCAGTGCGGCACCAAGGAACTAATGCATGCCTGTCCTTTCTGTCAGTATACTCAGTGGGGACACACATACATGCGTGTACACTCACACATCTGTAATGCACACATGCAGTTGCACACACACACACACACACACACACATGCTCAAATGCTCAAGGAGGCCACTCTTTTGTCTTATTTATTAAAATATGCCTAAGATGTAGCCCTGGTGGAGCAAAGGTAGGAATAATAATAAATGCAATTAAAAGGAAAATCAGAACCTAGATTCAGAGACAGTGCCAACTTGTTATACTCACCACACTCAGACCCACCAGGCAGGGGCATGCAGAAGAGATAGCTGATTGGGAGGCTCACTGTGTGACTTGGTGGCCAGAAATATGGAGGCTAGCATGGTTAGAGACGAGGGGAGGTGACCACCCATCATCAGATATTATCCCAAAGGAGCTGATGTTTATCAATCTACTTTCAGAAACTCACGCTTGGTTTTGGGTGTTATTGACTGGCAGTCTCCAAACGGACTTTCTTTCCTGGTCATATCCAACCCTCTTGAACCTAGCTTGAGACATGAGGGGACCTTGCCAGCCTGATGGGAATGGAAAGGCATCTGGCTCATGTGAATCATTCCTGATTTTACTCTGTTCTTGGATTCTACAATGGTTATGGCAATCCACTCCAATATTCTTGCCTGGAGAATCCCATGGACAGAGAAGCCTAGTAGATTACAGTCCACGGGGTCGCAAAGAGTCGGACACGACTGAGCGACTTTACCTTACCTTACCTACCGGCATGTGAACATTAAAATCCACCATGCATTTTCCATGTTCTTGGGGGTGTCTCTGAAAAGTGAAAGTGAAAGTCGCTCAGTTGTGTCCAACTCTTTGCCACCCCATGCACTCATACAGTCCATGGAATTCTCCAGGCCAGAATACTGGAGTGGGTAACCTTTCCTTTCTTCAGGGGATCTTCCCAACCCAGGAATTGAACCCAGGTCTCCTGCATTGCATGCAGATTCTTGGGGAAGCCCAAGAATACTAGAGTGGGTAGCTTATCCCTTCTCCAGTGGATCTTCCCAACCCAGGAGTCAAATCAGGGTCTCCTGCATTGCAGGCAGATTCTTTACCAACTGAGCTATCAGGGAAGCTTCTCTAGTTAAATAATAATTAGCAATATATATAGAGAGAAATAACACAGGATCCATTGCCAGTGATGAAGAGCTGCGAGCATGCAGGTGGCAAATCAATTTATACATGGATTCTCCATCTGAGGTGTTAAAGCTGTTATGCTTTTGTTTGCAGGCTTCAAATTGGGTCTACAGGGGAAAAGTGGGATGTAATTTGGAGAAAGGTACACAATGGAAGAGCCAATTCATTGGAAAAGACCTTGATTCTGGGAAAGACAGAGGACAAGAGGCGAAGGGGAGGCAGAAGATGAGGTGGTTTGATAGCATCTCTGACTCAATGGGCATGAGTTTGAGTTGACTCTGGGGGATAGTGAAGGACAGAGGATCCTGGGGTACTGCAGTTCCTGGGGTTGCAGAGTCAGACATGACTTAGCAACTGAACAACAAGCCCCAACTCTACCAAATATTTTGCCTGTCAGTTTTGCCAAAGTCTGATCCTGGTTTGTCTCAGTGAGCCATCGAAAGGATCAGGGCTACATCTCCAGAGCTCAGGATTCAGTGGACATCTGGCCAAGTTTCTTCCCTCATGGGACCTCAGTTTCTTCACATGGCCTATGAAGCAGTGTCCCAGATTTGCTACTCAGACCGACAACATCAGCATCACTTGGGATCAGGGATACAGATCGCTGAGCCCCAGATCTTGGACAGAATCACAAAATCGGCATTGTTAGATGTTTCCTCCGTGGAGAATTCCATGTCCACTAAAAACACAAAAAAATCAGTGGTAGAGAAAAATTTGGGGGCTATGCCAACACTAACATCCTTGACTTTCTTTACATGCACACTCTTGAAGCAAAGTATCCAAATAAAAATATAGGGGCCAGGAGGCTGGGATAGACCTCCCAAGATGAAGCTCCCCAGGGGAGTAAGTCTCCAAGTCCCACACCTGAGGCAAAGTGGAACCAGACCTGGTATTTCAGCCTGCCACTGTAATTTCAGAGAAGTTTCCTTTGAGCAGACCCAGCTGCCTCTCTGAATGGCCTATCTGAAACCAGAACTGTTGGAGTGAAACATAAAATACCACGGCGTTGATTTAATGGTCTCTAAAAGTCCCTCCTGCGCGCCCGGGGAGCTCCTCGTCTGTATCCCTGTGCCCCGCTGTGCTCGTAAAGCTGTCACCATTAATCGCTGCCCACCATCCTGGTAGCACTTGGGTTACACATCAGGGGGAGAGCTGCGGTTGCTGAGAGGGTCTAGTATGAGACTGTGGCAGCCTTAATCCTAGTCCCGGCTTTCCCGGATTCTCAGAGTGGGCGTGGCATCTACCTTCTATCAGACTCCTCCCTGGAAATACTGGCTCCGTTGCTTTCAAGTGGGAACAGGCACTTTCCAAGCTGCCTCTAGACAGCATCTGAATTTATTCCAAGTGTTTCTTGCTTCTGCTTGGGCCCTCGTATTAATTAACCTACCCACATCTGTGTATTTCTTGGAATTGGCGTTTTATGGCTGCCATTGTAAACTGGCACTGTCCAATGGGAACATAATGTGAGCCACAAAGGTGAGCTACATATACAATTCTACATTTTCTAATTGCCACATTTTAAAAAGAAAAAAAGGGAAGAGTGAAGTTAACTTTTAAAATATTTAATAATATGTTTTATTTAACCCAATCTATTAAAAATATTACCATTTAAACATAAAATCAATGTAAATATTTATTAATGCAATATTGCACTTTTTTTGGGAGGGGGACCAGGTCATTGAAATCCGATGTGTATGTTATAGCGTCTTTTACTTTGGACTGGACATATTTCAAGTACTTAATAACCATATGAGGTCACTACATTGGACAATGCAGTCACAGGCCAGTAGGAGTGAACTAAAGATATCCTTATCCATTCATTCAAATGTGCTTTGAGCATTGGCTATAGCATATGCAGATTTGGGCACTAAGCTTTAAAGATAAAAGCCATTTGACATCTATGTTCTCCCGGAATTTATAAACAAATAGGAGTGGCAGACAATAGGCAAATATAGGAGTAAACAGGCAAAATAATTTCACACTCCCATAACGGTTGTGAGGAAAGAAAACAACAACAGCAATCAGGTTGATATGACAGCAAATAACCCTGAGAGAAGACAGGGATAAATTAGACCACACTATGAAGGAAGGATCACAGACCAAAAATCTGAAAAAGAGGAAATAATTCATCTACTTTATCATTCAATAAGGAGATCAAACCCATCATATTAAAGGAAATCAACCCTGAATATTCACTGGAAGGACTGATGCTGAATACAATCCTTTGGCCACCTGATTCGAAGAGCTGACTCATTGGAAAATACCCCGATGCTGGGAAAGATTGAGGGCAGGAGGAGAAGGGGACGACAGAGGATGAGATGGCTGGATGGCATCATCGNCTGGAAGGACTGATGCTGAATACAATCCTTTGGCCACCTGATTCGAAGAGCTGACTCATTGGAAAATACCCCGATGCTGGGAAAGATTGAGGGCAGGAGGAGAAGGGGACGACAGAGGATGAGATGGCTGGATGGCATCATCGACTGAATGGACATGAGTTTGAGCAAGCTTTAGGAGATAGCGAAGGACAGGGAAGCCTGGCGTGCTGTAGTTTATGGAGTTGCAGAGAGCTGGACATGACTTAGTGACTGAACAAAAGCAATAATTTTTCATTATCATAACAACCAAACATAAACCATCTTAGGACCTAGGCAGTGGGAAGGGCTGTATGAAATATCTAGGGGAATTTCTGAATGAGCACTAGACTGTGGTCACCCTTATGCCAGCCAGAGGCATATTCCCAGGGACCAAGCGTGTCTCCCTCCTGCCACCTGCTCAGTGTATATTTAGTGGTTGGTCACATGAACAAGGAAAAGGAAGAAGGAAATGGCAACCCACTCCAGTATTCTTGCCTGGAGAATCCCATGGACGGAGGCACTTGATAGGCTACAGTCCACGAGTCGCAAAGAGTCTGACACGAGCGACTTCACTTTCACGTGAACAAAGGAAGAGCATTCCTTTGTGAGCTTTGGTTTTGAGACTAAAAGCACAGTTTGAAGGCTAAAAATGTTAATTTGGGGTTTTATTAGCTTCTTCCTTTTGGTGGTTGTGAGGTTTAGTCTGGTCTCTAAACAATAACATCTTCTCAACCCAGCCCTGCACCCTGTCGATGATGATGGCAGTTGGCCTAGCCAGTGGTTCAAAGAAAGTAGATCTTTTTATGCTTATCCTTCCTAAGACATACGAAGAGAAGACTAGGCTCAAAAAAAATGTGCTTGTGAGCTCCAAGATAATTTGTGAAAATCCCAGGCCTTTCTTACACAACCAATTTGCCAAAATATGCAGAAATAAAATTAAATTAAAATGTTAAGTATGGCCTTTGTATCTCAAATCAGTGCGAGAAAGTGAGAGTTTTGTTTTTATTGTTGGAGAATTATAGTACTTTAAAAAACTTTGGGGGGAATCTACCTCAAGAGATCAATATTTTCAGAACAATAAAAAGTGATTCAGGAGATGGGTCACCCAATGGAGTATATTTTTACTGCAGTCAAATCTGGTTCATTAAAGAAAAAGATACTTTTAGGACTTTTATTTATTGTGTTTATTCATTTTTAGTACTTTTCTTTACTGTCCTCTTTCCTCTGTGACTTTGATCTAACCAACTATAGTTCTGCCAATAATAATAGCTAACACATATTAGCACTAACCAAACGCCAGGCATCTGGTTATCTACTTTAAATGAATGACCTCATTTGATACTCAAAACAGCCCTATCATTTTGGGGAAATTGTTATCTTTATTTTACAAACATAGAAACTGAGGCTAGTAAAAGTTAAAATATTTCCTTAGCTCTTAGGATAGCAGCCCTCGATTTGTCTCAAGACTCATTCATATTTCACTAGTGAAGACCCTGTAATAGTTTTCAACTTCTGCCGCAACAAATTCCCACAGAGTGACTGGCTTAAAGCAACAACTTTAGCAAGAACCAGCCAGGCGCATTTGTGATTCCGTTTCTGGGCTCTCTCTGCTGTTCCGTCGTTCTGTGCGTCTAATTCTGTGGCAGTGCCACACCATCTTCATGGTTGGAGTTTATTGTGATCAGTCTGGAGCTAAAGATTCATTCTGCCACGTCAGTCTCCTTTTTCAGCATTTTAGAATGATCTTGTCTATATCTACAAAGTAATCTTGGTGGGATTTTGACAGAAGTGGACCTGAAGTTCTATGGCAGCTTGGAAGAGTGGACGTCTTCGCCAGTGCAGGGGCCGCTCATTCCGACGGCTCCTTCTTGCTGTGACAGGGGCTCAAGAGCACACGGACTTCGGTGGCTGTGGCGCCTGGGCTTAGCTGCCCCACGGCAAGTGAAATCTCCCCGGACCAAGGACTGGACCTGTGTCCCCTGCATTGGGGACCGCCAGGGAAGCGTTAGCAGTATTAGCTATTAATCACTGGACCACCAGGAAAGTCCTGAAAATGTTACTATGTTGTTAAATTTGGTGTTCATTGTCAGTATAAATAAATACAATGTACTCTTTTCTTACATTTATCTTATTTTCTATGACACTTTGTTGAACTCCTTCTCATTCTATGGTTTTTCTCTTGTTTTTTCCCCCTTAAGTTCCTTGGGATTGTCTACATAGACAACCACATTGTCTTCTAATAAGGAAATTTTTGTTGGATCTTTTCTGATGCATACGCCTTTGATTGCGTTTTTTACCTTACTGTCCTGGTTAGAGGTTCCAGCACCATGTTGGATAAGCGTCTTGAAATGTTCTTACCTTGTTCCAACCTTAGGGCAAAACCACTCAGTTGTTCACCATTAAGTGTAATGTTGGCTACAGTGGTTTTGCTTTGTTTTTAAATAAAGCTCTCCTTCCAGAGCTGTGAAAGTTCTCTACTCCTATTTTCTGAGAGTTGTTTTTTTAGCATGAATGTTGAATTCTGTGAATTTTATTTTATACATCGGTTGATCATGCAATTTTTCTTTAGCTTGTTAAGTGGTAGATTGTCACTCAACTGCTCTGTTTTAACCCCCAACTGTTCTAACACTAACTGGTGACTGTAATTTAATTTTGGCATCAGCCTCCAAGAGTTGTCACAAACCCCCATAAGGATTCACAAGGATGAATGGATGAATGAAGGATGAATGAATCCTTCACATGAATGAAGGATTCATCCATGCCTGCATCACGGATGCCAGCCATACGTTCATGGGGACCCCAGGTCTCTCACACCTCCGACTGACTGGTTACTAATTCCAGCTACTGATTCCTATGATCTCTGCAAGTTCAATAATTCAATGGCATGACTCCCAGAATTTAGGGAAGGTCTATACATTTGATTATTATTTTTTTAAATAAGCAACATAACTCAGGAACATCCAACTGAAAAGGCACATGGCATGACGTCTGAAGAGCCCTGAGCAGAGCTTCTGTGGCCTGTGTATGGAATCGGAGCACATTATCTTACTAGCCCATCAACGTGTTCAGCAACAAGTAAGCCCCTTGAGCTGTGAGTCCAGAGTTTTTATTGGTATTTCATTTTATCATCTTAATACAAGATAACTATTGCCAGAGCTAACATACTGTTAACAACCATCACCAATTAACAATCATTGACTTTTAACAACTGTTAATTATTAACAATCAGCATCAATTTTATGTGTATCTACACGTATATACACTCACACTTAATTCGTTAGATATCATTAAATGTCCATTTGCTTCTTGCTTCCTTACCAGAACAAAACAGCTGTCTTCCTCATTTTATCACCCATGATAGTAACAATAATAACTACCGTTTATTGATTCTCTCCTCTGTGCCAGATCGATTACATATATTTCATCTTCATAAAAGTCCCATGAGATAAACGTTATGATTTTTAACTACCAGGGAGGGAAACAAGGCTCAGAGAGTTGAAGTCACACACTCCAAAATCATGTAGCTGGTTTTTAAATAATTTTTAATGTTATAATTGTTTTACCAACTCTTTTAAAATACGTTCTCCTCTATCGAGAGGCTCAGCCCTAAGTAGCTCGATTGCTCTCTGCTGATCTGGATAAGCTAGGAGAACAGACTGGGCTTAGAGTCTGAAAAGATCTCTGCAGATAGAGAATCCTCTCTTCTTGTTCAGGCTGTTAAATCCAGGGAAGTGGGACATCTTTATGTCGCTGAAGCGATCATTTATCTTGCCTGTTAATCAGACTTCCCTTTTGGAATCTGTGCCTCTGAGGCCCCTCTTGTCTTCCTGGGACTCATAGCCATTGATTCTTCTGCTTAACCCCTGAGAGCTGCTATATCAATCCCTACTCTTATTTTTTGCCCTGAGTTGTCAAAGAAAAACTGTCATGATGGGAGATATGATGAAGGCAAGTATTCTTGGGACTCAGTGCCTGATTAGAAGCTGAGGGAGACACTGAGAAAAAGGAAGAGCCCGTGAGGCTTGGTGGTTTTGTCTGTGCAAGACTGGGACCGAAAAACAGTGCAATCAATACTAATGATGATAATGACAACGATGACAGATAATATTAACCAATAACTTATTTGCAGAGTTTCTCTGTATCAGCTAATTTACTGCTACATGAATCTTCTGGAGGAAATTATTACCGTTTTCATTTTACAGATGTAAAAACTGACTCAGAGGAGGTGAAGCTACCCGTAGCAGGTAGAGAATTAAAAAGGGAAACTAATCAAAGGACCAGTTCTGTGTTAGAATTTCAGGGAGTGGTATGAAATCCGGTTGAAGTTCCCTGTTGTTGTTCAGTCACTAAGTCATGTCCCATTTCTGCTCAATTTCATGCAGTTGAAGGAAGGGTGAACTGGGAAACTTGGGTCAATTCTAATACAGTCCTGAACATGAGCCTCTTGATCTGGGGGTTTCCTTAATTGCAAACCAGCATTAAGGATGAACTCATGGCTCCCTGAGGTGTCCTGGGGACTGAATAGGGTGAAACAGGACAACATCTGTTCCACAGCAGATTCTTGCCCAGTGACACATATCCCTCCTGCCTCCCTGCCCCCATCTCTCGTGCATCGACAGCTGCAAGGAGCAGAGACATAGTGACTAAAAGTGTTGCCCAAATACAAGTTCACTTATTTGCAAACTTTTTAAATTACAGAAACAAAAATATTTCTCAATTACCAGAAAAAAAGAAGAAAGAATATACAAAATCGTGTTTAATACTATTATTCAAACCCAACATCTCTTACCTAAGCCAGACCATAATCTCCCTGAAGGCAAGGTCCAGGCCTGTATTTATTAAGCAATGTATTGCCAGCATTGGCACAGAGTAGGGATATGGCATTTTACTAGACCTTTAAAAACTATTTATTTGGCAAATACCACATCCCTGACCTGACATTTTTGTTGTTTATCAATTTAGTTTTTCTTTTTCTTTGAGTGCGTGTTTCTGTTGCAGAGATAAGATGTCTTGTTATTAATATAATCTATTCCTTAGGGGGACAATTGGATTTCTCCAATTCTTTGGAGGGAGGTTGTTTCTTTTCTTTTCCAAAATATTTAAATATGATGTCACTACTGGCCTTCTCTGCACATATTTGTGTACACACATTTGTGATTATTTCTTCAGGAGAAATTATCAGAAGTGGAATTGCTGGGTGGAAGGTATGTGCTTCAACCCCTAACATTCTTTCAGTTTGTACCATGATCCCTAAAGGTCACTCGTGGTGGCTCTTAGACACTCAGGACTCAAGACTTCCAATCCAGAGTAGTTTTCTGAGCTTCCTTCTGCAATCTCCCCAAGCCTCCAAGCCAAATTCTGAGCAGGAATCCCTGGGAAAGCAAATTACTTTTAAACTGTTTAAAGGGATCGAAATGTTGCTGCTTGACAGATCTTCTCAAGGATGGAAGAGAGGCTCTCTTTAGCCCTCTAAGGCCATGGGAAGAGAAAACGGAGGGAAAAAAAGAAAAGACTAGGTTTTGTTAAGGAAGGGTTGGCATGCATACACACACTCATACACACATGTGTAGACATGTCTAAGTGATTTTTTTCTTTCTTAAGCAATTGCAGAAAGACAGAACGAGAGGAATGTGTGCATTCTTTGGGAGATCTGTGGAGTCATGAACAGTCTCCCACACCCAGCAGAAGATGTTAACAAGCAAGAATCCTTGCGACCGTAAGAGCTGCTGCCCTTGTGCCTGGAGGTAAAGTGCTGCCATCCCGCACTCTAAGTGGAGGATGGGTTAGCTGCGCTGCGACTGCTCCGCTTCAATCTAAACCCTCGGGGGATTACTCCAAGGATGCCAGAGAGGCAGCCTAATGATACCTCTGTCACGTTACTGCTCCTTCCTCTGCTTGGCAGGATGCAAGCACAGATCTGTCTCCCTCGTCCCTAACCCTCTATTAGTTCACTTTTCAAATGGCTGAGGGCAGCTGAAAAGTAAGGGAGTTCAGCGAGCTTTTCCCCCTCCCTCTCCCCTCCTCTCTTGCACTTTCCAAGGCAGTCCTGTTGGGAAGCAGCACAGCATGTGAGGGGCTGCTGGGTGCCCCAGGGCTTCGGTGCACTGGATTCGGGCCTCTGGCAAGTCACCTTTTCGAAGCTAAACTTAGACCATCTTAATTTCTGCAAGTGTTATTCCTCCCCTCCCTATTCCAATTCTCTTCTCTCTCCAGCCCCCTCCATCAGGCAAACTATACATTTTTAAAACATGCTCCTTGACTATAGCAAATTGATGGATCACCCAAGTCTTCTTTTCTCAATTTTGTGTGGGTCCCTGCGATTTCTCTTGTTTCCTTGTTTAAAACATTATGACACTGGCAATCAATCACGGGTTAAAACTCAAATCTTTTGATTTGGTTCAAGCCCTTGATTCCTGCTGCCCGTTTGCCCTTCCAGCCACACATTCCCTTCCATCTTCACTCCTTCATGCTGAACATCTTCAGGTTCCTGAAGCATACTGTATTATTTATTCTTTCCAGGCATTTGTGCAGCTCCATCTGTGAGGGTTTTTTACTCCCCTTCCCCACAGTTTTCACTTGGCTCACCTCACCTATTCTTCACAACTTGTTATTGACCTTGCTTCCTCTTTGACCACTGCACATAGCAACGTTAATCGACCATGGTCCACCTTCCAGCTAGACCATAAGGATTCAGGAGGGCAGGGGCCAAGTCTGTCTTTTGCAATGCTGGCTGTCAGGTAGAGTTCCTAAAGCAGAGATTACTCATTGTTCACCAATACTGTATCCCCTGTTTAATTAGAAAAATTCTGTATTTTGTACAGCATGTGACCACTGTCGTACATATCATAGCTCGCCTTATAGTCTGTAATGAGCAAGAGATTAAATTCTAGTCATTAGAATGTGAGCAGAGACAATGTATGCCACATAGAGAAAATAGCTGTATATAATCCTGTCCTTTCACCTTTTCCAATGTCAGGAAGGGGATGAGAGCTGGAAAGTTACACTACATGACTGGCATGGAGAAAAAGGGCTGAAGTATTGTGTCTTCTAAATTATGTATCACCAAACGTCATCATCTATGTAAGGTCCAAGTAGGTATAAACACTCAAGAATGTTTACTGAATAAATAAAGATGTGCTAGAGATAATGGAATGAAGTGAATGAAAGCCACAATCAGAGAGAACTAACCAATCTGACTATATGGACCACAGCCTGCTGTAACTCAATAAAACTATGAGCCATGTCATATAGGGCCACCCATGATGGACAGGTCGTGGTGGAGAATTCTGACAAAACATGGTCCACTGGAGAAGGGAATGGCAAACCACTTCAGTATTCTTGCCTTGAGAACNTCTGACTATATGGACCACAGCCTGCTGTAACTCAATAAAACTATGAGCCATGTCATATAGGGCCACCCATGATGGACAGGTCGTGGTGGAGAATTCTGACAAAACATGGTCCACTGGAGAAGGGAATGGCAAACCACTTCAGTATTCTTGCCTTGAGAACCCCATAAACAGTATGAAAGGGCAAAAAGATAGGACACCGAAAGACGAACTCCCCAGGTTGGTAGGTGCCTAATATGCTACTGGAGGTCACTGGAGAAATAATTCCAGGAAGAAGAGCCAGAGCCGGAGCCAGCAGCTGTGGGTGTGAATGATGATGGGAGTAAAGTCTGATGCTCTAAAGGGCAATACTACATGGGAACCTGGACTGTTAGGGCCATGAACCAAGGCAAAGTGAAAGTGGTTAAACAGGAGATGGCAAGTGTGAGTATCAACATTTTAGGAATCAGTGAACTATAATGGACTGCAATGGGTGAATTTAACTCATTACATCTACTACTATGAGCAAGAATCCCTTAGAAGAAATGGAGTAACCAACATAGTCAAAAAAGAGTCCAAAAGACAGTACTTGAATGCAGTCTCAAAGACAACACAGTGATCTCTGTTCATTTCCAAGGCAAACCATTCACTATCACAGTAATCCAAGTCTATGCCCTGACCAGTACCACTGAAGAAGCTGAAGCTGAACGGTTCTATGAAGACCTACAAGACCTTCTGGAACTAACATCCAAAAAAAATGTTCTTTTCATTATAGGAGACTGGAATGCAAAAGTAGGAAGTCATGAAATACCTAGAGTAACAGGCAAATTTGGCCTTGGAGTACAGAATTGAAGGGGAGGGGGTTGGGGGGAAGGGATAAGGAAAGGTGGGGAGGGGAAGGGGAGGGAGGAGGAGGCTGGAGGGATGAGTGATGGTTTGCACTGATCGTGCCATGTGAGTGGATTCATAATCTTACTTTTCCATGTGTACCTGTAATATGTTTCTGCCATATCTCAGAAATAAAGACTTTAAGAAAGAAAACAAAAATCACTTTTGAGAAGGAAGGGGTTGTTTACTTTAGATCTTAGTTCATCAAATTTTTACTTTTATTTTATTTTTTTTTGTTACTATCAGTTTATTTTATCAGTACTGTATTGGTTTTGGCATACATTGACATGAATCCGTCATGGGTATACATGAGTTCATCAAATTTTTAAACTGCAAAATCTTTGCAATGAAAAACTTTGGGGCATGTATATGTATGAATTATACACTGTGCTACTGAACAAAAGATTATATACATTAAAAACACAGACACATGGAAGTTTTAAAAGAATGAGATTTTTAAAATATTAGTTTTCATATCTTCTCATTACTCAAAGAAGTCATCTCAGCCTAACTTTGGAGACTGTGACTCTCAACCAACCTATCAGATTGACAGTTTCATCAAAGGCATGTTCATCAGTCATAACAGAGCTGGAGGTAACCTGGAGAAAATGGAATTATTTTACTGCAAATCTTGGATTCTCTTTGATTCTAATCTCTTATAAACTAAGTGGAAACCAAGAGTGTGACTCCTCAAAATAATTACTTTAATGGCATTTTCTTGAAGGACTTGAGTATTTACTGTATTTTAGAAAATGGAAGTATTTTATATATTCAGTAAATTATCATGAATCATCATTAAGTCATCAGCTAGAACAGAGTAGGTTATGCTGCAATCACAGACAAATCCCAAATGCTGATGCCTTAAAACAAAAGATTGATTGTTCATTAAATTAAACTAAGTTCTTAGCAGACTCAGGCTAACAGAAGTTTCACTCTCTAGATTACAACTAATTATGCTCCCAGGTCCCTGGAGAATCAAACAGCTGTTCTTAAACCACTTCCATTCATCATTATTTGGCCAGAGGAAATTTTGTAAACCACACCAACTTCAAGTGTCAGACAAGTGTGATATCCCCCATAAGCTTAGAAGTAGAGAGAATATAAGTATTGCTAAATAATGATCACATCTACTAAGACAAAATAGGAGTGCATCGAGAATGGATGTTTTTCTCAAGGAGAATGGGGTCTAATAAAGCACATGATCCATTCAAAGAACTATTTTAAGAGAGATTATTGGCATTATGTGCCGAAGATGAGAGCTGAAAAAAACTCAAGTAGTTTAGTGGAAAGCTGAAAATTCAAAAAGGCTTTGTGAGTGAAACTGTAAACAGAAGGTTAGTCACAGCTATAGACTTATAGGAGCTGTTTTTTTCCAACTTAAGAAACCTCTAACTTAGGGGTTCCTTTGTGTGCGTATATTATCAACAAGACTGTAATGAACATCTTTGTATGTATTTCTCAGTAAATTTTTCTGAGTATATCCATAGGAAAATTTCTCAGAGGTAGAATTGATTAGAGAATCAAAGAGTTAAATTCATGACTGAATTTTAATGCAAATTGTTTACCTTCCAGAAAGTGTGTACTCCATCAACAAGTATGTGGAAAATATCTTTTCCCACACTTTTTTCAGCACTGATACTCATTAAAATTTCTGATTTTAATTACTATACATTCAAAATGATACTGGTTTGATTTGTAATTATTTTTTAGTGAGTAAGGTAAAGTACTCTGTCATGTGATTTTGGAAATAGTATCCAGTTAGTTCAGTTCAGCCACTCAGTCTTTTCTGACTCGTGAGCCCATGAACTGCAGCACGTCAGGCCTCCCTGTCCATTACCAACTCCCAGAGCTTACTCAAACTCATGTCATTTGAGTCAGTGATGCTATCCAATCATCTCATCCTCTGTTGTCCCCTTCTCCTCCTGCCCTCAATCTTTCCCAGCATCAGGGTCTTTTGCTGCAGTCCATGGGGTCTCAAAGAGTTGGACACGACTGAGTGACTGAACTGAACTGAACTGAGAGATAACGCAGGCCAGCAAAAACCAATATGATCTCCAAAAACTGGAAGGATTGACAGTCTACACCAGGAGGGATCAGAAATGGACAGAAGTCAGCTGATAATGGCATAGTCATTGTGATATGTGCTAGAACTTGGGGATACAAAGGCACGTGAGTCAGAATGTCTACCCACCATGAAGTCATAGTCTGAGAAGTGAACTCAGTTAACTAAATTAATCATGCTGGCAAAGGCCAGGCCAGAGCTGAAACAGGAGCTTAATGGGATCGCTCAGTTCAGTTCAGTCGCTCAGTCCTGTCTGACTCTTTGCGACACCAAGGAATGCAGTACATCAGGCCTCCCTGTTCATCACCAACTCTCAGAGTTTACTCAGACTCATGTCCATTGAGCTATTTATGTCATCCAAACATCTCGTCCTCTCTTGTCCCCTTCTCTTCCCTCCTTAAATCTTTCCCAGCATCAAGGTCTTTCCAAGAAGTCAATTCTTCCCATCAGGTGGCCAAAGTATTGGAGTCTCAGCGTCAGCATCAGTTCTTCCAATAAATATACAGGACTAATTTCTTCAGGAGGGACTGGTTTGATCTCCTTGCTGTCCAAGGGACTCTCAAAGGTTTTCTCCAATATACACTTCAAAAGCATCAATTCCTCTATACTCAGCTTCCTTTATACCCAACTCTCACATCCATACATGGCTACTGGAAAAACTATAGCTTTGACTGGATGGATCTCTGTTGGCAAAGTAATGTCTCTACTTTTTAATATGCTGTCTAGGTTGGTCATAACTTTCCTTCCAAGGAATAAGCGTCTTTTCATTTCATGGCTGTAGTCACCACTGTAAGAAACGCCGCAGGAAGAAAAAGCCACCGCTAAGGACCGTCGATGGAAACCTTTATTGGGGCGGTCGCTCTCGGGCAGAACTCCCGGGGACAAGCAGGCAAGGGAACAAAGGGAGTCTGCGAGGTATGGGGGCAGTTTCCAAGGAATAAGCGTCTTTTCATTTCATGGCTGTAGTCACCACTGTAAGAAACGCCGCAGGAAGAAAAAGCCACCGCTAAGGACCGTCGATGGAAACCTTTATTGGGGCGGTCACTCTCGGGCAGAACTCCCGGGGACAAGCAGGCAAGGGAACAAAGGGAGTCTGCGAGGTATGGGGGCAGCGACGGGGTTTTATAGTCAGGGCTGGCGTTTAAGCCAGGTCCTCCCACATGAGGTAGGGAGCGTGGGCTGATTGGCGTCCAAGGGCTCCGTGTGGGCACTTGATTGGGCCAGGCCATGGGGTTGGTTTCCGGAAGTTTGACCCGCTTCCGGTTCCTGTTTGGACGGTGGCCTTCTACGACCCTTTTTCTGGGGCTTTTTGACATGCCCGAACATACCCGACCTCTCATCCTGGCCTTTTTGGTATAGGACAAGGGGCGCCGACTCTCTCTGGCTACTTCCTGCTGGACAGGGGCAACGAGGGGTAGGGTGTGGTGGCCAGGATGACAAGGTGTCCGTCATGGGGCATTGGTTGGCAGCTGCTGATATTGCTGTCTCAGCACCATCAGTTGTATCATGTTGAGCCAGTTTTTGATAAAGGCTAACAGTCTGTTTAAGAGATAAGGCCCAAAGGTTAACAGTAGCAGAAGGATTATGAGTGGCTCCATCAAGGAAGAGAGTAGGGTGGTTAGCCAGGGGGATTGTTGGAACCATGACTCGAACCAGCCCTGCTGGGCTTCTCGTTCTCTTTCTGCGTTCTAGCCCCTCTCTTATCTTGGCCATGGATTCTCTTACCACCCCCGTATGATCTGCGTAGAAGCAGCACTCTTCTTTTAGGGCTGCACACAGCCCCCCTTGTTGCAAAAAGACCAGGTCCAGACCTCATCTATTTTGCAACACCACCTCAGATAAAGAGGTCAGAGATTTTTCCAGGGCCATCATAGATTTTTTTATGTGGGTGATGTCTTCGTCGAGAGCTGCCCTTAGAGAGGTCAAGCCTTGGTTTTGCATGGACAGCGATGTAATCCCGGTGCCTGCTCCTGTCGCTCCCAGGGCGAATAGAGTTGCCAGAGTGATGGCCGTGACTGGCTCTCTTTTATGCCGGAGAGGCGGAGTTTTTTGTTTTTTTTTTTTTCAGAAGTCGTACAGCTCTTGTTCTGGATGATACAGGATTTTGGGCATCACTGCCACTAGAACACAAAATTTGCTACTCTGATTGAAAACGGAGGCATGTAAGCAAGGTGTCAACCCAGTATGGGAACAAACCCACCAATCTCCTGCCTCAGGCACAATCCATGTTGAAGTATTTAGCTTTGTAAGGTTAGCAGTTTGGGCACATAAGGGAGTCCTTTCAGGTGGAATTGTGCCAAGGCAGAGCCCTTTTCCCCATAATTTTTTAGAGTGAGCCCGACCCTACGTTTTTTCCAGTGACATTGAGGAGGGTTTTTGCCGGTGTATAGGTTGTAAGACACATTTAGGCCTATTGCCTCAAAATAAGGAGGATAAAGAGTATAGCAGAGCCAACAGGACTGAGTGGCGTCTGGGTCTGAGTGATTTATGGCAGCATAGGCTTCTTTAATCATGGTCCATAGAGGGTCTCGGCCCCCTAAGGAATTTGTGTGGTCAAGGGGGCCCGTGGGTTCAGATGGAAAAGAGGACGTGGGAGCCGGGGTTGTTGAGTGGGCGGCCGCGGCGGCCTTTTTAACTGGGTTTGGACCTATACTGAATATTTGTATTGGCTCCAAAATTTGGGTTATAATTATGATTCCACTGTAAATGGGCGAAAAGTGGTCATTCCTGGTTTGAATCCCCCAAGGCAAACCTGAGACCCATGCCTCCTTTTTTTCTTTTGCCCTACCTTGGTTGAACCTCACTCTTACTTGTGCATGGTTGCATAGTTCGTCACATCCCCAGTCTCTGTAAGGAGGTAAGGGTTTGGCAAACGAAAAGTTAACCAGGTCCCGATTTCCCACCTCCCAGCAGTAGGGTTTAGGTCCATCATTAGAAGTCACGCAATCCCACGATTTACAGTAATAGTCTTGGGTTCCCCCACAAGTCTTCCACATGTGTCTTTGGTGTCCCGGACACACCCAGAATATCTGGTCCCTGAGACTACCCCTTGTCCAGCCCACCTTTACCACCATCTCAAGGTCAAAGTATAAATCTGGCCACCAGGTGTTTGGAGGATGTATCTCGGTGGTAGAATTGAGTATTTTTCACGTCATCCCACTTTGGATCTTCCAGGTGACTCGAAAGGGCTGGTGGAGGTTGCAGCTGCTGACCCTGTTTAGGGTCCATAGCACCCCCAAAACAGCCCAGGCCTTCAACCTGAGTCAGGACTGGATGTCTCGCATTGTTCTGGAATTAACGAGAGGGGGGCTCAGGTGATGATTAGCTTAGTCGGCCCCGCAAGAGTGGAACGATAGGGGCGGTCTTGAGGAGCGAGGTGGGCTGAGGTTGTTTTTGCTTTAGGGAAACCCGGGGGAGCTCATTTGAGCCGGGTCAGGTGGTACCAGGGCTCGTGTCCCAGGAGTTTGGCTGCCATAGGGGTGGTGAGGATTATAGTATGGGGTCCCATCCAGCGGGGCTGTAGCAGGCGGGGACTTAGAACTTTTAGCAGTACCTGATCTCCTGGGGCTAGAGGCTGAAGCGGCCCTTCACCATCGGTTGGTTGTGGCAAGATCCGGTCTGCGTGTTCCCTCAGCAAGGAGCGTAGGAGGGAGAAGAGGAGGAGGTATCCTGCAAGTGGGGGTGCCTCTCTCTCCGAGAGGGGAGTCAGGAGGTAGGGCCTGCCGTAAAGCAGTTTAAAGGGGGTCAGACCTGTTTTTGAGTGTGGCGTGGTGCAAATATGAGTAAGCGCCAAAGGAAGTAGGTCAACCCAGGACAGCTGCAGCTCTGAAGCAAGCTTGGTCAGGTGCGTCTTGATGATGCCGTTTACCCACTCTACCTTGCCCGACGATTGAGGCTGATATGGGATGTGGAGATGCCAGGTGATGCCTAGGGCCGCAGCCACCTGTTGAGAGATCTGTGAAATGAATGCAGGCCCATTGTCAGACTGGAGAGAGGTCAGCAACCCAAATCTGGGAATGAGATGAGTCGTCAAGACCTCTGAGCATGAGTGGGCTGGGTGTTTTGAAGAGAGGGGGAGAGAGGGCAACGAGGAAAGTGGGTTTAATTGTGGAGAACGACCCACAGAGACCTGTGGATTATCCAGAAACACCAGGTGAAACTGCTGGAGTCTAGACTCGCTGAGGTCAGAGAGAAATTTAGAGGCTAAAAGGTCGCCAAGGCGATGGGGTGAGAAGATGGTCGGGGTTGGCCATGAATCAGCTTTTTAGCATCAGCGTACAATGTTGTTGCCGCTACCAGTGCCCGCAGGCAGGGGAACCATCCCCTGGCTGTGGGGTCAAGTTGTTTGGATATGTAAGCAATAGGCAGCATTTCAGAGCCAACTGGCTGCACTAAGGCCCCAAAGGCTATCCCTCCCTTTTCATTAGTATATAGATGGTGTGGGTAATTGGGATTGGGGAGAAAGAGAGGGGGTGTAGCCAGTAGGGTGGAGCATAAAGTGCGAAAGGCCTGAGTCAATTCGGCGGGGGAAGACAGCGGTCCTGTGGGAGTTTGTTTAGCGGCAGCATATAGAGGTTTGGCCAGGGTGGCGTAATTTGGGACCCAGTGTCGGAAGAATCTTATCAGCCCTAAGAAGGACAATATTTGGTTTCCGTTGGCCGGAGGGCAGATAGATCTGAGGAGGCTACACCGATCTGCTGTCAGGGCCTTAGTGGTGAGGGTGATTTGGAGGCCTAGATAGACAACGGAGGTCTGAGTTAGTTGAGCCTTAGATTGTGAGGCTCTGTAACCCTGAGAACCAAGGAAGTTAAGCAGAGTTGCAGTATGTTGTCGGGAAGTCTCTTTTGAGGGGCTGCAAAGGAGCAGATCGTCTACGTATTGGAGGAGGGTGCTAGGGTGAAGCGAACACCTGGCCAGGTATCGGGACAGGGCCTGTCCAAAGTAGTGGGGACTGTCTCTGAACCCCTGAGGGAGTACAGTCCATGTAAGTTGTGTGGTCAGCTGGGTGTCAGGGTCAGTCCAGGTGAAAGCAAAGAGGAATTGGCAGTCAGGGTGGAGTGGGATGGTAAAAAAGGCATCTTTGAGGTCAATAACGGTGAAATGGGAGGTATTAGGGGGTATGGAAGAAAGGAGGGTGTAGGGGTTAGGGACAAGTGGATGGGCAGGGACCACTGCCGTTAAAGAGTTTGCATAAGCACACGTGGGATATTGAAAGCATGAATTACATATTACAGCTCAAGTCCAAATCTGTGTTCTTCACTTCTTATGGGTGGGATTTTTTATATAGTTTGGTGTAGCTTCAGAAGGTTAGGGAGAGGTGTTCTTTTTTTTTTTTTCCTCTTCTGATTCGGATGATTCAATTATTGCCTATAAAATTATTGCCTATTATGTCTTTTGGCTAGGATACTTTGTTTGCTTAAAACAGGTCTTTGGAACATAAGCTGAGACGGTTCTTGAAACAATATAACCAGCATTTAGATCCTCATGCTGAGGCTTCAATAAAATTTGAGGCAGAACTGGAAAGAAAGGCATAGTGGTCTGTGGACAGACAATCCAACTTGTCTCCAGTCTCCCAGCTGATGCTGTAAGGTGATTTTCTAACTTACTCTGTGGAACTCAAGAGTTCTCTTCAGAGCATCCTTGAAAAAACAAACAAACAAAAAAAGCTTGCATGCCAGTCTGCTCTATTTTTTTTTTTTCTTGAAAATGCTGAGAAAGCTGTACAGCTTTCTAATATATTGTTATGTGATGTGTAGTGGATTGAATAGTGTCCCCCACAAATTCATATCCAACTGGGACCTCAGAATGTGACTTCATTTGGAATTAGGGTCTTTGCAGATGTAATTAGGTAAGATAGTCATAGTGAATTAGAGTGGGCCCCAAATCCAATGACCCGTGTTGTAAGAGGTGACTTTGCATACACGGACACATAGGGGAGAAGGCCATGTGCAGTGGAGCCTGGAGTGATGCAGTGACAGGTGCAGGAATGCCAAGGTTGCTGGCATCCACCAGGAGCTAGGAGAGGGGCATGGAGCAGAGTCTTCCTAAGAGTTTCTGGAAGGAAGCAATCTTGCTGACACCTTAATTTCAGACTTCTGGACTCTAGAACTGTGAAAGAAGAAATTTCCATGGAAACTAACATACCCACTATCCTTCAGCCACTTCTAGGTGATAGCTGCTTTGTGTCCCACCCTGTACTGAAAAAGATACAAAGAATGAAACAGTTGTAAAAGATGCCCCCTTTTTGTGTCTTTGCCTTTCATGTCTGTTTTTGGCTGATCATTAACCTTTTTAAACCAGATCACCTGTGGTTGGAACAGGCAACTATGACTCTGCAAGAGATACTGTGGTCACACCTGGCTTCACAGAAGATAGTTTAGTATGGACATATGTGTCAGGAATCTGCTTTAGTTGCAGATAACCTTAGAATCACTAAGAATCACACCCAAATGAGATTTAGCTGTCATTAGGCTTCTATGCTTTTGAACTGTGGTGTTGGAGAAGACTCTTGAGAGTCCCTTGGACTACAAGGAGATCCAACCAGTCCATCCTGAAGGAGATCAACCCTGGGATTTCTTTGGAAGGAATGATGCTAAAGCTGAAACTCCAGTACTTTGGCCACCTCATGCANCATATTAAAAAGCAGAGACATTACTTTGCCTAAAAACGTCCATAGTCTATGGTTTTTCCAGTAGTCATGTACAGGTGTGAGAACTGGACAATAAAAAAGGCTGTTGAGCATGAAAAACAGATGCCTTCAAACTGTGGTGCTGGAGGAGACTTTTGAGAGACTCTTAGACAGAAAGGAGATCAGAACAGTCAATCCTAAGGAAATCCACCCCGAATACTCATTGCAAGGACTGATGTTGAAGCTGAAGCTCCAATACTGTGGCCACCTGATGCAAAGAGCTGACTCATTGGAAAAGACCCTGGTACAGGGAAAGGTTTGAAGGCAGGGGGAGAAGGGGACAACAGAGGATGAGATGGTTGGATGGCATCACCGACTCAATGGTTTGACTCATGAGTTTGAATCAACTCCAGGAGCTATTGAAGGACAAGGAAGCCTGGTGTGCCACAGTCCATACGGCCACAAAGGGTCGGACACAACTTAGTGACTGAACAACAAGAACAATTTTTGGGAATGGCAAAGAGTGGTTTGTGGCCAATAAGTGTACTATAAAATGAAAATATTAGTAGTCAGTATCTGAGTTATTAGTCAGGTCAAGTGTCCAAGACAAAAATAAGACTGAGTATACAATAGCATCCTAGTGACATTTTTAACATTGAAATGTAATTCTCATTAAGTAGTACACAATAATTTTAATGTTAAAAATAAGTAAATTCAACTATATTATGGGTTTCCCTGATAGCTCAGCCTGTAAAGAATCCACCTGCAATGCAAAAGACCCCAGTTCGGTTCCTGGGACAGGAAGACCTGCTGGAGAATGGATAAGCTACCCACTCCAATATTCCTGGACTTCCCGGGTGGTTCAGCTGATAAATAATCAACCTACAGTGCACGAGACCTGAGTTCAATCCCTGGGTTGTAAAGATCCCCTGGAGAGGGTAAAAGTTACCCAGTTCAGTATTCCAGCCTGGAGAATTCCATGGGATATACAATCATGAAGTGTCAGACACAACTGAGCAACTTTCACTTATGGATGCTGTGCATTCAATTAATCTCATATAAGAAAGGAAATTCACAAGGAGACTTCCATGTGTTTAGTATTAATAACTTTTTGCTTAAAAATCTTATACTTACCATGATTATTGCTAATTATTTAAAAACTTGAGATCAAGATGGCAAGTTTAAACAATAAAATGTTAGTGTAAGGAACACCGCAGGAAGAAAAAGCCACCTCTTAAGACAGTCGATGGAAACCTTTATTAGGGCAGTCGCTCTTGGGCAGAACTCCCGGGGACAAGCGGGCAAGGGAACAAAGGGAGTCTGCGAGGTATGGGGGCGGTGATGGGGGTTTTATAGTCAGGGCTGGCGTTTAAGCCAGGCCCTCCCACATGAGGTAGAGAGCGTGGGCTGATTGGCATCTAAGGGCACCAATCGGCACTCGATTGGGCCAGGCCATGGGGTTGGTTTCCGGAAGTTTGGCCCGTTTCTGGTTCCTGTTTGGACGGTGGCCTTTTACAACCTGTTTTCTGGGGCTTTTTGTCGCGACATGCCCAAACATACCCGACCTCTCATCCCGGCCTTTTTGGTATAGGACAAGGGGCGCCAACTCTTTCTGGCTACTTCCTGCTGGACAGGGGTGGCGAGGGGTAGGGTGTGGTGGCCAGGATGACGAGGTGTCCGTCATGGGGCATTGGTTGGCAGCTCCTGATATTGCTGTCACAGCACCATCAGTTGGATCGTGTTGAGCCGGTTTTTCATAAAGGCTAACAGTCTGTTTAAGAGACAAGGCCCAAAGGTTAACAGTAGCAGAAGGGTTATGAGTGGCCACATCAAGGAAGAGAGCAGGGTGGTTAGCCAGGGGAATTGTTGGAACCATGACTCGAACCAGCCCTGCTGGGCTTCTCATTCTCTCTTTCTGCGTTCTAGCCCCTCTCTTACCTTGGCCATGGATTCTCTTACCACCCCCGTATGATCTGCGTAGAAGCAGCACTCTTCTTTTAGGGCTGCACACAGCCCTACTTGTTGCAAAAAGACCAGGTCCAGACCTCGTCTATTTTGCAACACCACCTCAGATAAAGAGGTCAGAGATTTTTCCAGGGCCATCATAGATTTTTCTATGTGGGTGATGTCTTCATTGATAGCTGCCCTTAGAGAGGTCAAGCCTTGGTTTTGCATGGACAACGATGTAATCCCAGTGCCTGCTCCTGTCGCTCCCAGGGCGAATAGAGTTGCCAGAGTGATGGCCGTGACTGGCTCTCTTTTATGCCGGAGAGGCAGAGTTCTTTTTCCCAGAAGTCGTACAGCTCTTGTTCTGGATGATACAGGATTTTGGGCATCACTGCCACTAGAACACAAAATTCGTTACTCTGATTGAAAACGGAGGCATGTAAGCAAGATGTCAACCCAGTATAGGAACAAACCCACCAACCTCCTGACTCAGGCACAATCCATGTTGAAGTATTTAGCTTTGTAAGGTTAGCAGTTTGGGCACATAAGGGAGTCTTTTTGGGTGGAATTGTGCCAAGGCAGAGCCCTTTTTCCCATATTTTTTTAGAGTGAGCCCGACCCTACGTTTTTCCCAGTGATACTGAGGAGGGTTTTTGCTGGTGTATAGGTTGTAAGACACATTTAGGCCTATTGCCTCATAATAAGGAGGATAAAGAGTATAGCAGAGCCAACCAGGACTGAGTGGCGTCTGGGTCTGAGTGATTTACGGCAGCGTAGGCTTCTTTAATCATGGTCCATAAAGGGTCTCGGCCCCCTAAGGAGTTTGTGTGGTCAAGGGGGCCCGTGGGTTTAGGTGGAAAAAAGGACGTGGGAGCCGGGATTGTTTTTGCTTTAGGGAAACCTGGGGGAGCTCGTTTGAGCCGGGTCAGGTGGTACCAGGGCTTGTGTCCCAGGAGTTTGGCTGCCGTAGGGGTGGTGAGGATTACAGTATGGGGTCCCGTCCAGCGAGGTTGTAGCGGGCGGGGACTTAGAACTTTTAGCAGTACCTGATCTCCTGGGGCTAGAGGCTGAAGCGGCCCCTCGCCGTCGGTTGGTTGTGGCAAGATCCAGTCTGCGTGTTCTCTCAGCAAGGAGCGTAGGAGGGAGAAGAGCGGGAGGTATCCTGCAAGTGGGGGTGCCTCTCTCTCTGGGAGGTGAGTCAGGAGGTAGGGCCTGCCGTAACGCAGTTTAAAGGGGGTCAGATCTGTTTTTGAGTGTGGCGTGGTGCGAATACGAGTAAGCCCCAGAGGAAGTGGGTCAACCCAGGACAGCCGCAGCTCTGAAGCAAGCTTGGTCAGGTGCGCCTTGATGATGCCGTTCACCAGCTCTGCCTTGCCCGACGATTGAGGCCGATATGGGATGTGGAGATGCCAGGTGATACCAGGGCCGCAGCCACCTGTTGAGAGATCTGTGAAATGAATGCAGGCCCATTGTCAGACTGGAGAGAGGTCGGCAACCCAAATCTGGGAATGAGATGAGTCGTCAAGACCTCTGAGCATGAATGGGCTGGGTGTTTTGAAGAGAAGGGGAGAGAGGGCAATGAGGAAAGCGGGTTTAATTGTGGAGAACGACCCACAGAGACCTGTNCCAGGGCCGCAGCCACCTGTTGAGAGATCTGTGAAATGAATGCAGGCCCATTGTCAGACTGGAGAGAGGTCGGCAACCCAAATCTGGGAATGAGATGAGTCGTCAAGACCTCTGAGCATGAGTGGGCTGGGTGTTTTGAAGAGAGGGGGAGAGAGGGCAATGAGGAAAGCGGGTTTAATTGTGGAGAACGACCCACAGAGACCTGTGGATTATCCAGAAACACCAGGTGAAACTGCTGGAGTCTAGACTCGCTGAGGTCAGAGAGAAATCTAGAGGCTAAAAGGTCGCCAAGGCGATGGGGTGAGAAGATGGTCAGGGGTTGGCCATGAATCAGCTTTTTAGCATCAGCGTACAATGTTATTGCCGCTGCCAGTGCCCACAGGCAGGGGAACCATCCCCTGGCTGTGGGGTCAAGTTGTTTGGATATGTAAGCAATAGGCAGCATTTCAGAGCCAACTGGCTGCACTAAGGCCTCAAAGGCTATCCCTCCCTTTTCATCAGTATATAGATGGTGTGGGTAATTGGGATTAGGGAGAAAGAGAGGGGGTGCAGCCAGTAGGGTGGAGCGTAAAGCGCGAAAGTCCTGAGTCACTTTGGTGGGGGAAGACAGCGGTCCTGTGGGAGTTTGTTTAGTGGCAGCATATAGAGGTTTGGCCAGGGTGGCGTAATTTGGGACCCAGTGTCGGAAGAATCCCGTCAGCCCTAAGAAGGACAATATTTGGTCTCCGTTGGCCAGAGGGCAGATAGATCTGAGGAGGCTACACCGGTCTGCTGTCAGGGCCTTAGTGGTGGGGGTGATTTGGAGGCCTAGATAGACAACGGAGGTCTGAGTTAGTTGAGCCTTAGATTGCGAGGCTCTGTAGCCCTGAGAACCAAGGAAGTTAAGAAGAGTTGCAGTATGTTGTCGGGAGGTCTCTTCTGAGGGGCTGCAAAGGAGCAGGTCATCTACGTATTGGAGGAGGGTGCTAGGGTGAAGCGAACACCTGGCCAGGTCCCGGGACAGGGCCTGTCCAAAGTAGTCGGGACTGTCTCTGAACCCCTGAGGGAGTACAGTCCATGTGAGTTGTGTGGTCAGCTGGGTGTTGGGGTCAGTCTAGGTGAAAGCAAAGAGGAATTGGCAGTCGGGGTGGAGTGGGATGGTAAAAAAGGCATCCTTGAGGTCAATAACGGTGAAATGGGAGGTTTTAGGGGATATGGAAGAAAGGAGGGTGTAGGGGTTAGGGACAAGTGGATGGGCAGGGACCACTGCCGCGTTAATCAGGCAGAGATCTTGCACTAGTCAGTAGTCTCCCGAGGCCTTTTGAACAGGAAGGATAGGCGTGTTACAGGGGGAAGTTGTGGGGATCAGAAGGCCCTGCCCCATGAGGCGGTCTATGATGGATTTTAGCCCCCTGAGATTATGGGTAGATAAAGGAAACTGAGGCCAGGCTGGGAAATGGGTGGGGTCCCTTAGCCAGATGAGGACTGGAGGGTGGTGCTGGGCCACCACTGGGACTTGGGTGTCCCAGACCTCAGGATTAACAGAAGAGGTTAAGGGGTCAGCAAGTAGCATTAGGAAGTCGGGACAGGGCCTGTCCAAAGTAGTGGGGACTGTCTCTGAACCCCTGAGGGAGTACAGTCCATGTAAGTTGTGTGGTCAGCTGGGTGTCAGGGTCAGTCCAGGTGAAAGCAAAGAGGAATTGGCAGTCGGGGTGGAGTGGGATGGTAAAAAAGGCATCTTTGAGGTCAATAACGGTGAAATGGGAGGTATTAGGGGGTATGGAAGAAAGGAGGGTGTAGGGGTTAGGGACAAGTGGATGGGCAGGGACCACTGCCGCGTTAATCAGGCAGAGATCCTGCACTAGTCGGTAGTCTCCCGAGGCCTTTTGAACAGGAAGGATAGGCGTGTTACAGGGGGAAGTCATGGGGATCAGAAGGCCCTGCCCCATGAGGCGGTCTATGATGGGTTTTAGCCCCCTGAGGTTACGGGTAGATAAAGGAAACTGAGGCCGGGCTGGAAAACGGGTGGGGTCCCTTAGCTGGATGAGGACTGGAGGGTGGTGCCGGGCCACCACCGGGACTTGGGTGTCCCAGACCTCAGGATTAACAGAAGAGGTTAAGGGGTCAGCAAGTAGCATTAGGAAGGCCCCTGACGTGGGAGCTGATCTTGGAGTCAGATGAAGAGTGGCCTTTAGCTTAGCGAGTATATCTCTTCCCAAAAGAGGAGTAGGGCAGGAGGGGATGACTAAAAAGGAGTGGGCAAACAGGCAGGAGTCTAGTTGACAGGGGGGTGGCTGGGTTTGGAGTGGGCACGAGGATTGGCCGTCAATTCCCATAACCGAAACCTGGAAAGGACGTAGAGTGCCCCCGAAAGAGGGAAGGACCGAATAGGTAGCCCCCGTATCAACCAGAAAGTTGATGGACTTACCCGCTACCTGGAGCGTTACCCTGGGCTTGGCTTGGGTTATCGGGGTCCCCGAGTCTGGGCGGCGTCAGTCATCATCGAAGCTCAGCAGCTGTAAGGCCGGAGGAGGGCAGGAGGTCTCCTTAGAGCGCTCTGGTCCCCGGCCCCTAGAGGTTGGGGCCCGAGAGGCCTGGGGACAATCGCTAGCCCAGTGTCCTCGCTCCTTGCATTTTGGACACGGCTTGGAGGGAAGCCTCAGATTGGGACACATCTTAGCCCAGTGTCTTTTCTGGCCGCACTTGAAGCAGGCCCCTGGAGGGGGATTTTGGGACCCCGAGCCTGCTGCCGGCTGTAGGGCTGCTACCAAGGCCTGGGTTTGTTGGTTTAGGAGGCTCGCCTGAAATTCAGCCTTTTGCTTAAGCCTTGCCTTTCGGCTGGCCTCAGCAGCTTCCTCGCGGGCGTTGTACACTTTAAAGGCCATTTTTACCAGGTCTCGAATAGGGGCCTGAGGGCCGTCCTCGGCCTTGGCTAGCTTTTTCTGGATGTCAGGCGCGGATTGGGAGATGAAACGGCTAGCCAAGGTGACCGCCCTGGTAGGGGACTCAGGGGACAGCCTGGTGTACTGAACGAGGGCTTCAGTCAGCCGATTAAGGAACATGGCCGGGTTTTTGTCAGGCCTCTGAGTTACCTCATCTAGTTTGAGGAAGTTTACGACTCTGTGAGAGGACACCTCCATCCCATCCAGAATACTCTCGACCATATAGCATACTCATAACTGGCCGCCACCCCCTTCCTGGTAGTCCCAGTTAGGGTCGGTGTCAGGAACCACCTGAGCTGCCGGGGGACGCTCGGGAGAGGGGTTAGCAAAGTGCCATTGATCGGCTTGGGTCTTGGCTGCTGTCTAAATGGCCGGCCTCTCTTCGGGGGTGGTTGTAGACCCCAGGATAACATATATGTCCTGCCATGTTAAGGTATAGGTGCGGGTCAGACCAGTGAATTGTTTAATGTACTGAGTGGGATTGGAAGAGAAGGATCTCAGTTTGGTCTCAATCTGTGCTAAATCTTGGAGAGAAAAGGGGACATAGACTTGGGCTAGACCCTCAGCTCCGGCCACCTGTTGCAGAGGGAATAACGGGGCCGGGGGAAGAGAAGGTGAGGCCTCTGAGGGATTGCTGTGGGAGCGAGTGTGGGAGCTAACTGGAGAGGGAGATGGAGTAACTGGGGGAAGGGGAGGATACAGAATAGGGTTAAGGGCCGGAGGGCCTGGAGCTGGGGGCGGAGTCTTGGGAGCGGGAGCGGAGGGTGAAGGGATCGGTGTGGAGGGGGTGGGGGCAGTGGGAGTACTATAGGGAGGAGGAGCCACCAGGTCTTCCGGGGGAACAGAGAAAGCAGACGACTCAGGAGCGGGGGTTGATTTGGCTGAGGAAGGTGGGGCTGGGGGAGCCATTGTGAGCAGGATCTGGCTGGGAGCGCACGTGGTGCACAGGGTGGGGCGAGAGCGCAACGCCCAAAAGGCCTGAACATAGGGGTGGAGGGGGTGGGGGCAGTGGGAGTACTATAGGGAGGAGGAGCCACCAGGTCTTCTGGGGGAACAGAGAAAGCAGACGACTCAGGAGCGGGGGTTGATTTGGCTGAGGAAGGTGGGGCTGGGGGAGCCACTGTGAGCAGGATCTGGCTGGGAGTGCACGTGGTGCACAGGGTGAGGCGAGAGTGCAATGCCCAAAAGGCCTGAACATAGGGGACCTCAGACCATTTTCCCGTTTTCCGGCAGTAATTATTTAAATCACGGAGGACGTCAAAGTCTAATGTTCCTGTGGCTGGCCAGTGAGAGCCGTTATCTAGAGGATATTGCAGCCAGGCCTGTGAACACAAATGGGTAAGTTCTGTAGGTTAGCCAATAAACATTTTAGGGGAGTGGACCAGTTGGGCTCGGGTTTGGAAGCCGTCGATCCCATGGCGACCACGTGGAGGTCACCCCTGTCGTCCGGACATCTCCGGGCGGGTCAGGGGGCCGGTGATATTTGATCTCTGGTTCCTCTGCCTGTTCTAAAACCAGCTTGAACATCAGGGAGTTCACGGTTCATGTATACTGCCATACTATTTTCCATAGCGGCTAAACAATTTTATATTACCACTGCAGTGCACAAGGGTTTGATTTCTAAATCTTTGTCAGTTCTTCCATCCTTCCTTTCTTTCTATAGTGGCTATCCTAATAGGTGTGAGGTTGTATCTCATTATTGCTTTGATTTTCATTTCCCTAATGATCAGTGTGATATTGAATATCTTTTCATGTGCTTTTTAATCATTCATGTATCTTGTTTGCAGGAATGTCTATTCAAGTACTCTGTCCATTTTTAAACTGAGTTTTTTTGTTGATGAGTTGTAGGGGTTCTTTATATATATTCTGGATCTTAACCATTTTTCAGGTGTATGATTTGCAAATATTTTCTCCCATTCCTTAGATTGTCTTCTTTATTACATTCTTCAATGGACAAAGTTTTAAATTTTGATGTAGTTCAATTTATCTGTATTTTCTTTTGTCTGTAATTGATGTCATATTCAAGAAATCTTTGCAAAATCTGGTGCCATGAAGATCCCCTCTGTGTTTTCTTCTAAGTTTCAGCTCTTTGATCCATTTTGAGTTAATTTTATTATATAGTATAAGATAATAGTCCAACTTCATTCTTGTACAGGCATATATCCAGTTTTTCCAACACTATTTTTTGGAAAGACTGTCCTTTCCCCAGGAAATGTCTTGACCTTTGTCAAAAATCATTTGACCATAAACACAAGTGTTTTTCTGGGTTGTATATTCTATTGCTTTAGTTTGTTAGATAGTATTATCATCTGAACAATATTAAGTCTTCCAGTTCATCAACATGAGATGCCCATTTATTTGTGTTCTAAATTTCTATTAGCAACATGCATTGAATTTTTATAGCAGCTTTATTCATAATGGTAGAAAACTAGAAATCACCCAGATGTTCTTCAAGAAGATAGTGGATAAACAATCTGTGGTACATTCACACAAAGGAATATTACTCAACAATAAAAAGAATGAACTATTGATAAACTCAACAGCCCAGATGACTATTCAGAGAGCTCTGCCGAGAAAAGCCAATCTGAATGTCACATATTATATGATTCTATTATAGAACTTCCTTGAAATGATAAAAATGGCTTCCCAGGCGGTGCTGGTGGTAAAGAACCTGCCTGCCAGTGCAGGAGACATAAGAGATGGGGTTTGATCCCTGGGTGGGTAAGATCCCCTGGAGGAGGAAGTGGCACCCCACTCCAGTATTCTTGCCTGGAGAATCCCGTGGACAGAGGAGCCTGGTGGGCTACCGGCCATGGAGTCGCAAAGAGTCAGACAGGACTGAAGTGTCGGCATGCCCATGCAGGGAGGGAATGATAGTGGGAGGGTGGTGAGTGTGTTTACCAAAGGTCAGGAAGAGCGGTCCTTGCAGTCACGGAAGTGCTATGCATCTTGGCTGTATCCACATCAGTATCCTGGTTGTGATACCATACTCGAGTTTTGTGAGACGTTATAATTGAGAGAAAGTGGGTAAAGTTTACATGGTACCTCTCTCACAGCTGCACCTGAACTTACAATTATTTCAAAATAAAAAGTCTAATTTAATGGAAAAAAAAAACCCAGCATGGAAATGTGCAATATCTTTTAGAAAGATTTCCATGGAATACTGTTAACAATAAAAAGAAATTTAATGCTATTTGGGAAATGATTGGCTATAATGATTCACTTCTTACAGTCTCTTGAGAATCAAGGGTTTTGCTTTGCTTGTTTTAATGATGATGAAAGTATTTTTGCTACAGTCCCAATTCTAGATGCTTTAGGAAAACTTGCTATTAGAAATCAATTGTCACCAAAGATAAGATGAAGCATCTGTCTAGTAGAGAATGTGACATTTTATCTAAGACACAACCTTGGCAGCATTACTAAATGGCCCTGAGCAGGTGAACAGATTGGCATCTTGCTTGCAGCCTGTACTTAGATGACCCCAGGATGACTTCTTCCTTAAAAGTTGAGCCCTAGACACTTCCCTTGCTGATCTTAGTCCTGGCCCTTCTTGTGTCCGACTCTGCGCGACCCCAGAGACGGCAGCCCACCAGGCTCCCCCGTCCCTGGAATTCTCCAGGCAAGAACACTGGAGTGGGTTGCCATTTCCTTCTCCAATGCATGAAAGTGAAGTCGCTCAGTCATGTCCGACCCTCAGCAATACTATGGACTGCAGCCCACCAGGCTCCTCTGTCCATGGGATTTTCCAGGCAAGAGTACTGGAGTGGGGGTGCCATTGCCTTCTCCAAAAAAATGTAGACACCCTGAACAAAACAGTTTCTCAGATGTAAAATGGATGAGCAATTCAAAATTGCCCCTAGAGTTCTAATTCTAAGATTAATAATAGCTACTGAGCATGGACTTCTGTTTTAACATTAGGCATCTCGTCTATTAACTTATTTAGAAGACTCGCTCGCTCGCTCGGTCAGGTGTGTCTGACTTTGCAGCCCTATGAACTGTAGCCACAAGCTCTGTCCATGGGATATTTTAGGCAAAAATACTGGAGTGGGGTTGCCATTTCCTCCTCCAGGGGATCTTCCCAACCCAGGGATCAAACCCACGTCTCCAGTGTCTCCTGTCCTGGCAAGGCAGATTCTTTACTTCTGAGCCATCAGGGAAGCCTACTTCCACCAAAACCTTTTGGGGAACATCTTATTATCATTCTCATTTTACAAATAAGAAAACTGAGTGTCAGAAAAGCAACAGAGGAGAGTAAGAGGATGAGGAAGCTGGGAAGAGAGCGACAAATTGTCCAAGTTTGCCCAAGACTGAAGCTTCTCCCTAGATGGGGGACTTTCAGCACTAAAACTGGTCAAGTTTCAGGCAAAATGAGATGGGAGACCAGTTCTAAATTCCCTTACCTCCAGAGTCTGTGTTCCTTTGGCTGTACCACACCACCTCTCAGTTTCTTAGAGACCCCTTAAGGATTGTAACTATTAAAGCAAGTGGGACAAAACGTGTCTTTTCAAGAGGAAGTGGGAATCAAGATGCTGCCTGGAAGAACAGGAGAAAGTGGTAGGCAAGGAAACCTATATTTATATTCAGTTTCAAAAATAATTGGTGAATAGAAATAATGGCAGACAAGCAATTAAACTTGAGATATATTAAAATGAGAAAATAAAGGAGAGGAACATGGAATTTATATATATTTTAAATATCTTTTAGAAGTTTTAATAAATAATATATGCTCTTTAGAAACAAATGCTAATAAATCTAGGAGGATGATTTTCAGTAGGATTTGGGATCAACAGATGCAGAACATTAATCCAGAGATTGGCAGAGTTAATGGCCCCACAAGCAAAAGAGCTTGCCGTCTCAGAATTGCAGCTTGCACAGATTTAACCTCCTTCTCTCCATAACCCTGCCTTTTGAATAAGCATTCCTTTGCTGAAAAAGTGTGATGCATTCCTCGGGGAAGCAGAGTAGCTCATCAGGCAAAATACAGAACGAACAACAGCTTGGAGGATGCCAAACCCAGTGACCGCTGGAGCAGAGTTGGGTAGCAGATGTTGTGTCACCATGGCAACCAGTGGGTGGCTCCAAATGAAGAAGGGACTCAATTTCTAAGGCCTGAGACCTGAGGGAGACTTTAACCCTGCCTTTCTCCAGAGCTCTGTGTCTTTGGACATTTGCGGGGGCAAAGGAAGAAATAAAGGAGGGGCTCCCACAGTTTTCTGTCCTCGCTGCTATTGTACTGTTGGCAAGAGAGAAAGACACTGAAAAAAGATATGTATGAAGCTTAGACGGGAAACATCTTACCAGCTGTGAATTAATGAGCTGCCTTGGCTGCGAGGAGACTTGATAATCCCCCTTTCGGTTGAACTGGTGGCTCCGCCCACAGTCTTCTTCCACGTTCCTCTGCTCCCTGGCTGAATACTTCCGCAGAATAACTGCTTGTACACAAAAAGGCAGCTCACAGGCCGCTTCCCTCCCTGCTCTCTGGCTCTCATGCTCTGCCCGGAAGCACAGGTGTCCACCAGTCCATCAGTGCAGACGCCCAGCGTCCATTCAGTGTGACTCACACACTCACCAGGGCCTCAACCACCATCACCAAGCGCCAATGTGCACACACCCACGAAGACATTGCACTGAATGGGGATGTTAAGACACCCACCTCGAATTGCTCTCCATAACCATTCCACTGCCTCCCTGTGCTCTCAATTCATTTTCCCCAGAAGAACTCCAATTATCTTGTAAATAACAAAAGGATATTGCAGTCTCTTTTTTATGTCACAAAGTCTTAATTTTTTTCAAACATAAAAATTATTTCTTGATATTGTAACCCTATTTCAGCATTTCTTTATTTTCAGTACTATATTGTGAGCATAAAAAAATGATAGTGCTCCCTGGCCTTCCTCAACTTCTAGGAGGCCCTGGAATCTGTATTCCATGCTAGGAAGAGCAAAGACTCTGAGCGGGCAGGATCTGTAGCCTCTTTTAACCTCAGCATCTGCTTCTAGGGCAGGGGTCTCCAGAAGCAAATCCAGTATTTTTCATCTCACCTAAAAAAATTCAATTTCTGTATTTGTGTTATAGTGTATGTAATATGTTAAAGCAATGGTGTATATATGTGCCTGTAGGTATAAATTTAAATTTTGTAACTGTTTACAGAAGTTGTATCCAGTCATTTTTAAACAGCTTTAAATCCCATATCATACAATTCATCCATTTCAAGTATACAATTCAGTAACTTAGTGTATGTAGTTGTGTACCTATCACTAGGATCAATTTTTTTTTTTTTTTTACTTTACAATACTGTATTGGTTTTGCCATACATTGACATGAATCTGCCATGGGTGTACATGAGTTCCCAATCCTGAACCCCCCCCCACCTCTCTCCCCATATCATCTCTCTGGGTCACCCCAGTGCACCAGCCCCAAGCATCCTGTATCCTGTATCAAACCTAGACTGGTGATTCGTTTCTTACATGATAGTATATATGTTTCAATGCCATTCTCCCAACTCATCCCACCCTCTCCCTCTCCCATAGAGTCCAAAAGTCTGTTCTATACATCTGTGTCTCTTTTGCTATCTCGCATACAGGGTTATCATTACCATCTTTCTAAATTCCATATATATGCGTTAGTATACAGTATTGGTGTTTTTCTTTCTGGCTTACTTCACTCTGTATAATCAGCTCCAGTTTCATCCACCTCATTAGAACGGATTCAAATGTATTCTTTTTAATGGCTGAGTAGTACTTCATTGTGTATATGTACCACAGCTTTCTTATCCATTCATCTGGGATCAATTTTAGAATTTTTTTTTTACTCCAAAAGAAATTCCACTCCTGATAGCTATCACCCTTGACATCTGCCCCACCCCCCAGGCCCTGAGAACCACTCATGTCCTTTTTTGTCTCTATAAATCTTCCTGCTGCTGCTGCTGAGTCACTTCAGTCGTGTCTGACTCTGTGTGACCCCAGAGACAGTAGCCCACCAGGCTCCCTGGTCCCTGGGATTCTCCAAGCAAGAACACTGGAGTGGGTTGCCATTTCCTTCTCCAATGCAGGAAAGTGAAAAGTGAAAGTGAAGTCACTCAGTCGTGTCCGACTCTTAGCGACCCCATGGACTGCAGCCCACCTGGCTCCTCCGTCCATGGGATTTTCCAGTCAAGAGTACTGGAGTCGGGTGCCATCGCCTTCTCCGATAGACCTTCCTAGTCTTGGTACTTTATGTAAACAGAATCCTACGGTAAGTACCCTACACACGTGTGTTCCATCGGCGTCAGGCACGAGTGACACTGCAGCGTGCCCTCCGTCTCATGTCGCTGACGACCCTTCAGCTCCACCATCTCCCACCTCCTCTCCCTCCTCCTCTCCCTCCTCCATTAGCAACTCTTCTGGCCTGTTCTCCCCATGCCAGCCCCTGTATGCGAGCTGTTGTGTGGTACCAATGTACTTTTCAAGGTACCGTACTCTAAGATAAGATTTAAAATGTTTTCTTTTTTTTTTTGTATTATTTGTGTGAAGAGTATTATAAACCTATTTTAATACAGTACTATATAGACGATTGTGTTCCCTGGGTACCTGGGCTAACTTTATTGGACTCACAAATTGGACTTATGAATGTACTCTTGGAGTGGAACTCATTCGTATGTAGGGACTTACTGTACTAATGTGGCCTTTTGGGTCTGGATTCTTTCAGCACCATGTTTTCAAGGTCTGTTTTAGGGTAAAGCAGCATGGGTAAGCATATTCCTTTTGACGGCTGCTGTGGTTCAGTTTCTCAGTTGTGTCTGATTCTTTGTGACCCCACGGACTGCAGCATGCCAGGCTTCCCTGTCCTTCACCATCTCCCTGCTGCTGCTAAGTCACTTCAGTCATGTCCGACTCTGTGTGACCCCATAGACGGTAGCCCACCAGGCTCCCCTGCCCCTGGGATTCTCCAGGCAAGAACACTGGAGTGGGTTGTCATTTCCTTCCCCAATGCATGAAAGTGAAAAGTGAAAGTGAAGTTGCTCAGTCGTGTCCGACTCTTAGCAACCCCATGGACTGCAGCCCACCAGGCTCCTCCATCCATGGGATTTTCCAGGCCAGAGTACTGGAGTGGGGTGCCATTGCCTTCTCCAACCATCTCCCTGAGTTTGCTCAAAGTCACGTCCATTGAGTCGATGATGCCATCCAAGCATCTCATCCTCTGTCATCCACTTCTCCTGCCCTCAATCTTTCCCAGCATCAGGGTCTTTTCCAACGCTGCTGCTGCTGCTAAGTCGCTTCAGTCGTGTCTGACTCTGTGTGACCCCATAGATGGCAGCCCACCAGGCTCCCCTCTCCCTGGGATTCTCCAGGCAAGAACACTGGAGTGGGTTGCCATTTCCTTCTCCAATGCATGAAAGTGAAAAAGTGAAAGTGAAGTCGCTCAGTCGTGTCCAACTCTTTATGACCCCATGGACTGCAGCCTACCAGGCTCTTCCATCCGTGGGATTCTCCAGGCAAGAGTACTGGAGTGGGGTGCCATTGCCTTCTCCAATGAGTCAGCTTTGAATAAGATTCTAATGTGGGTATACCATATCTTATTAATTCACTTCACATTGCTCTTATGGGTAAACAGCCACACTTTGTTGTAGACACCTGATCTGTATAATTTATATATTATAGGCATCAGAGATTATATTTAAAATGTTCAGTAACAGCCAGGCACTAAGGAACAACCACAGATGTTATAAGTGCTGGAACTGATTTCTGGAGCTCCACTTAGTGCCCAAGTATTCTCTTCATTTGCTAAGACCTAGGGTGTAGGGGTGGGGAAAGCAATGGCACCCCACCCCAGTACTCTTGCCTGGAAAATCCAATGGATGGAGTAGCTTGGTGGGCTGCAGTCCATGGGGTCGCTAACAGTCGGACAGACTGAGCGACTTCACTTTCACTTTTCTCTTTCATGCATTGGAGAAGGAAATGGCAACCCACTCCAGTATTCTTGCCTGGAGAATCCCAGGGATGGGGGAGCCTGGTGGGCTGCCGTCTATGGGGTCACACAGAGCGGACATGACTGAAGTGACTTAGTAGCAGCAGCAGCAGGGTGTAGGGGGCAAGGAATTCAGGGGGCTCGGAGCAGGCTGTCTGACATTTTTGATATACCAGATAGCAAAAATACGGAAGTATTTCAATATTTTAACAATCAAGGTGGCTGTGTGTGTGCATTAAAGCTGACATCTCCCTGGCAGAGCAGCTGTGAGGGTTAAATGAACCCAGAAACAGGCAGGACCTGGGGGTTCTTGTTCGGAACATGCAGTACCCCACCACATGTAGCGAGCAAAACTGCCAGCCTGAAGTCACTGCTCCTCATTCCCTTCTATCTAGGACTGCTCTCTGTGGCTGAGGAAGTCCCTCTCCTAGAAGCCTACTTTGTTATGCATCTAAAGGGAGTCTTAAGGTCGATGGCATGGGCAAGCACATCGCCCGCAGACATCAAAGGGAAAATCTCCTGCCTGGTTCCCATGATCCCTTCCCTGGAGAAAGAGGAGGGCGAACCTGGCTGGAGTCTGAAGGAACAGGCAGGATGGAAGGCCACCAGGATGCAGGAAAGAAAGAAGTTCAAAGAGAACTCTACCTTTTGAGGTCCCTGCTTGCCTTGCATTGGCCTATGTCCCCGGAGTAGTCCCTGATTTTGTCTAGAGTCTGTGGATCACTTCTCATTTTTGCCATTAAAATCACAGAATTTAGGAGGAAACTGATAGCCAAGAACTGTCCTAGCTGGAGAGTCAAGAGCAGAGGTTTCCTGATTACAGGTTAAAGCTGCTTGCAATTCACCAGCCCTGTGAAAAAAGTCAGTTTAAGAGGCATTGGCTGAAATGATTTCGGTTCAGTACAACAAATGATGAGCTTCGTTGAGTGCCTTCTTCATCTTTAACCATGCCTCACACTTGTACTCAGGTTATTCTCATAAAGTGATTTCACATGTCTGGGCGTTTTCAGGCCTCCTTGGAACCATATACAATTGAAGGGGTTTTAATCAGGATCTTGGTTGCTGGAGGATCTGAATTGAAATGGAATAATACTTAAAGTTAGAAAATAATACTTACGAGGATGGACTCAAAGGACTTAATCTGAAGAAGAGAAAGATGAAGGGGCCCATAGATGACATTTTCGATATACCAGATAGCAAAAATTCACTACAAAGGGAACAGAGGGCCACTGCCCACTGTCTCTAGATGGTGGACAAACCAAACATAGCAGGGACCAGAAGGCATAGGAATGAAAGTGTGAGTTTTCATTGGTGGATGACTTAACTTTCCAGGAAGGTTTGTCAGAGTCTCCTTTGGCTATCTGAATGCACTGGCCTGTTCAGTAATGTTTTCCTGAAAGGAGAGGCAGGGATTGGATACAAAATGGCAGAATTTCCTGCTGAATGGTCACAGGTCACCTGGGCTAGGACACAGGTCACCTGCTCTTCCCCTCCCATCTCTGTGTCACTAATTGGAATCCTATAAGGTACTGAGCCCCTGTGTGTGTGTGTGTGCCCATATGTGCACACACACTCAGCTGTGTCCAACTCTTGGTGACCCCATGAACTGTAGCCTGCCAGGCTTTTCTATCCATGGGATTTTTCCAGGCAAGAATCCTGGGTTGCCATTTCCTACTCCAGAGGATCTTCCCAACTCAGGGATCGAACCTGTGTCTCTTGTGTCTCCTGCCTCGGCAGGCAGATTCTTTACCACTAGCGCCACCTGGGACTCCTCAAAGTGTTCGGAATCACAGGGGCTTTCAGCTGCAGGGAGCAGATACCCCGGCTCCAGCTGGCTGCCCTGATAAATAGAGGCATCATCTCCCATCAGCGGACATGGGGAGCTAGGTCAGGGTCCTGGCGTGGATGGCGATCCACTCCTCGGTGCACCCAATCGTCCTCTGTCGCTGAAAGCTCAGGCGCTGGGCTCTTCATCAGTCTCTGCAGGTGTCCTCAGCTTTGCTTTCATCCCCAAACTTTGCTTGCTGGTTGTAAGGTGAAGCCGCTGGGGGTCACACGGACTCTCGTTCATAGAAGAGGGAGAAAACGGCCACCCGCTTCCTACCCGAGGCATCAAATCCTTTCCTTTTTACCTGGCTGGATAAGTTAGGTCGCACCCCACCCACCCCATCACCCCNGGAAATTAATTAGCAGTATGTACTGGAGTTGTTAAGAGCACCAATGAGAGCAATCACCTGCCTACCTTTGAAGTATTGTTTCACGTGACTGGCTATGTTTCTTTATCAGTTTGTACCTATTTGCTTGGTTATTAAGTGGAGTTGATAATAGTACACATCTAATATATTTCTTGAGATTAAATGATTAATGTACAAGAAATACTTGGAATCATCAGGGAATACAGTAAATCTTGAAAGTACTACCTATTATTGTCACTAAGTTTCAAGTCATTTTTAAACCTTTTGCTTTAAAGTGATTTTGATTTATAGAAGACTTGCAAATATAATATTTCTGTCTTATACCCTTCACCAAGCTTCTCCTAATGATAATCTCTTATACAACCATGGTGCAATTATATCAACTTGGAAATAGACATTGATACACTGTCATTAGATGACAGAAGTCATTTGAATTTCACTGGTTTCTCAATGCTGTCCTTTTCTGGGTCCAGGATTCATTCTGGGAGTACACATTGTACTTAGTTGTCATGTTATTTTAGTCTCCTCTAATATGTAACAGTACATCAATTTTTCTTTGTTTTGTGACCTTGACACTTTTGAAGAATACTGACCAGATATTTTGTGGAATGCCCCTTAGGTAGGATTTGTCTGATGTTTTCTCATGATTAGATGGGAGTTTGTGCATTGGGGGCAAGAATAAAACAGCAGTACCATGGCACTTTTCTCTATGCCTCACATCCAGAGTTGTTAGGGTATATTTATCTTTTTGGTGAGGCTAACTTTGATCACTGGATAAGCATGCTGTCTTCCAATTTGCCCAATTATAACATTATTTAATATTCTCTTTTGATGAGTAAGTCTCTTATGGGGAGATAACTTTAGACTCTGATATATCTATTGTTGATTCTAATTGCAGTGCTCATTTATACTAGTATTTACTTAAGATGATTTCTATTTCCATTACTCCTTCTACATTTATTAATTCAAATCATTCTTTGAAAAGAACTCTCCCTTCTCCCAATTTATTATGTATTCAATTATTATCTGTATGCATAAGTGGGTATATAGTTTTGTCAAATAAATCGCTCTTGTTTGCAGTCATGATATTGATAGTGGTTACTGTCAGATAATCAAAGATAATTAGGAGAAAAATATACATCTTCCTATGTATACATAGGAAACAGAGGAATCTGACATGACATTTGTATTGAATTGGTGAAATTTTAGAACCATGGGACACTTGTAAGTTAGCCGATACCATGCTTATCACGACAGTTACTGGTTACTCACTGATTGAGTCATTATACATTTAAAATTTTCTAACTTTTATTTCTCTGTGAAAAGGGAAAAAGTAAATAAAATTAAAATAGTAAAAATGACATACTTCTTTCAAATTGTTTGATTTTATTTTTGCTGTTTCCATAAAATAATACATATAATCCATACATATATTTATACACATATGGAATCATAAATCACATGAACAAAGGTCTGCAGGGTACAGTACTATTAACTTTTTTGTAACTTAGAAATAACACATAAAAACAGAATAAATAAAAGTAAACATTTTCAGAGAAATGAAGTCATTAATGAGAACACTGTAAAGAAACAGAATCACTGACTATGTAAGCCCTCACCACCTTTATATGAGCAGAAAACAATTAAGATTGTGAATGAAAAATTTGTCTGATTTCAGAATCAAACAGGATATTAAACATCAAATAATTTTAAAAAATAAAAAATAATTACATTATATTTTTTAAATTTGCAAATCAAGATTGCATAACAAGTGAATAAAAGAAAAATGTTAATAAGAAATTGCTAAGAGTTTTCCACAGATAATGACAAATAATGCGCTTGGAAATTTTGGAAAACAACAGATTGATAATTCTATGGAAAATTCATAAAATCCACAGAAGAAGAACTGCAATGGCCAATAACATATGACAGAAATGTACAAATTACTATTTATTGAAACACAATATAGTATACATGACATGACATTCATTATTCCGACATACATCATGCCATGCCTGTGTGCTTAGTCATGTCCAACTCATTACACCCCTTTGGACTGTAACCTGAAAGGCTCCTCTGTTCATGGGGTTTTCCAGGCAAGACTAATGAAGCAGGTTGCCATTTTCTTCTCCAGGAATCTTCCTGACCCAGGGATCGAACCCGTGTCGCCTGTGTCTCCTGCACTACAAGCAGATTCTTCACCTGCTGAGCCATCAGGGAAGCCCAACATACATCTTAGCACAAATTAAATAACACTTTTATATTATCAAAGGAAGAAAATGCTTTCAAAAATAGCAGGTAGTGTTCACGAGAGTATAATAAATGTCCAGGTTGTAGTCCAATATTGGCAAAGTAAATCACTTTAACCTGTCTGGAGTTAATGCTGCAGTATTTATCAAAGTTTCTTATAAAATACAGGCCCTTTGATGGACAAACTCTAGATATTTAAACTAAGCAAACAATTTAAAATTCAGGTAGCAGTTAAATAAAAGAATGCTCATATCTGTGGTTTTTTAATAACTAGAGATGATATAAAATAATATAGGTAGACAAATACCTAGTAGCAGAATAATGTTTATTCAGATCAGTTTATATGTTCATACAAACTAATATTAAGCCAAAAAAAATGTTCTTGATAAAACAATGTGAAACAGTTTTTCATGAAGTGAGTTATGATATGATGCTATGACCTAGCAGATTTTAATACTATGTTCATAATCTAAATTGCAGAATATATAAGTACATTTATATAAAACAAGTATATGTACAAATATGTTTTATATTGATATTCATGTCTTTACGTATGGCTATATTTTGAAGATGATGCATTGGATGATTTTATTAACAGTGAATATTTGAAGGAAATGGCACCCCACTTCAGTACTCTTGCCTGGAAAATCCCATGGATGGAGGAGCCTGGTGGACTCCAGTCCATGGGGCCGCTGAGGGTCAGACACGACTGAGCAACTTCACTGTCACTTTTCACTTTCTTGCATTGGAGAAGGAAATGGCAACCCACTCCAGTGTTCTTGCCTGGAGAATCCCAGGGACGGGGGAGCCTGGTGGGCTGCCGTCTATGAGGTCGCATAGAGTTGGACATGACTGGAGCCTGGAAAATCCCATGGATGGAGGAGCCTGGTGGACTCCAGTCCATGGGGCCGCTGAGGGTCAGACACGACTGAGCAACTTCACTGTCACTTTTCACTTTCTTGCATTGGAGAAGGAAATGGCAACCCACTCCAGTGTTCTTGCCTGGAGAATCCCAGGGACGGGGGAGCCTGGTGGGCTGCTGTCTATGAGGTAGGTCGCATAGAGTTGGACACGACTGGAGTGACTTAGCTTAGCATGGCATGTTTGGTCAATTTTGGGTGGACGATTATATGTTTTTTAAATTTACTATGATGAATTTTCAAATTTTCCTACCATAAATATTTATCATTTCTATAATCTCAAAATGTAAACAGCATATTTTTTTTCAAATTTATTTATTTTTTTACTGAAGGATAATTGCTTTACAGAATTTTGTTGTTTTCTGTCAAACCTCAACATGAATCAGCCATAGGTATACATATATCTCCTCCCTTTTGAAGCTCCATTCCATCTACCTCCCCATCCCACCCTTCTAGATTGATACAGAGCACTTATAAACAGCATATTTTAATAATTTGATTTACTCTTATTTCTTTGAACTGTATTCACCAGTGTAAGGAGAAAAAGACAGCTAGAAAGACAAAGTTCAAATCTTTATCTTCTTTTTTCTTATAATCTTCAAATATTTTGACATTATTCCCAGGTGTTTGTGAAGCAGTTCTGAACAGAAAAGTACAACATTAGGTCAAAGCATTGAAATAACGAATCAGGCTACCTCAATGAACTGCTTGGGTCCTCTGATTTTTCTTCTCCTGCCAGAGAAAGGAAAGATGTGTTTAGATCAATCTTATGTAAAAAATAATCCTCTGAGATTCCAACTTAAAAATGTACATAAATAACTCTTGACTTCAAATACAATCCTTTGAAACACTATATAGAACTGAGTAACAGTATTTGTCTAGAATATTCATTTCTACTTAAGGGTATAAACTCTAATGAAAAGCGTATTGTTCTACACCTTTAGACAGAACTTTAGCATCCTGTCCCAAACCAGAGTGGGGCTTCCCAAGTGACTCAATGGTAAAGAATCTACCCGTCAATGCAGAAGAGGTGGGTTCAATCTCTGGGTTGGGAAAATCTCCTAGAGGAAGAAATGGCAACCCAATACAGTGTTCTTGCCTGAGAAATCCCATGGACAGAGGAGCCTGGCAAGAAATAGTCCATGAGGTCACAGAGTTGGACATGACTTAGTGACTGAGCACATATCACATGCTTTAACAGTAACAATAAACCTGAATCAGAGTATATAAGAGAGGAAAATGTCATTTCACAAAAATTACACTTTAATTATACAATATATCCATTTTACCATACATTTACTAAAAACACCATTCCTCAAAAATTAATATAAATCATTGCATTCCTCTAATAGGAAACACAAGCTTGTGTTTGTAATGCAGAGCTCTTGGTTGAAGAAGGTAAAATCTAGATGATTTCAGAAAGAAAGAAAGTGAAGTCACTCAGTCATGTCGACTCTTTGCGATCCTGTGAACTGCAGCCTACCAGGGTCCTCTGTCTATGGGATTTTCCAGGCAAGAATACTGGAGTGGGTTGCCATTTCCTTCTCCAGGTTATCTTCCCAACCCAGGGATCGAACTCCGGGTCTCCCGCATTGCAGTCAGATGCTTTACCATCTGAGCTACCAGGGAAGCCCAGATAATTTCAAAAGTGAAAGCGAAGTCGCTCGGTTGTGACCGACTCTTTGCGACTCGGTGGATTGTAGCCTACCAGGCTCCTTCATCCATGGGATTCTCCAGGCAAGAATACTGGAGTGGGTTGCCATTTCCTTCTCCAGGGGATCTTCCCGACCCAGGGACTGAACCCAAGTCTCCCACATTGCGGGCAGATGCTTCAACCTCTGAGCCACCAGGGAAGTCCAGATGATTTCAGAAGAGATTAGTAAATGGCATACCTAGCCCTTAGAATTATAGGAAGCCTTAAAAAAATTTTTTGTTGGCTATATATTCAAAACAACTTGCAAACAACATTTGAGAACCAAATTGTTTTTGTCCCGTGCAAACTGATGCAGAATCAGAAAGTGTAATAAATCAGGACCCCAAATTTGCCATGCTGATTCTAGAACCATGCTATCTCTACTGTCTATGTTGTAGAAAAGGGGATTATTTTGTATATAGAACATAATCATGATGCCTTGTTAGGCTTAAATATTGATATATAATGGCAATACATAATACCACGAAAGGGGCATTGGAATAAAACAATTTTATTTTGGCTGTCTATATATGCATTTATTCCTTTATGTAATATTTACTTCTACCTCTAATTATGAGCACCGTTTTATTTCTCTTCAAAGAAATCTTCAAATGAATATGTTCCACATAAAAACAATTATCTAAATACACATATATTTTGGGGGGCTTGCAAATGTCCCAACTCATTAAATCATACATATTAAACATGTGAGATCTTTGAATATCAACTATACTTTAATTTTGTTGTTGTTTAGTGTCTTAAGTCATGTCCAACTCTTTGCAACACTATAGACTGTAGTTCACCAGGCTCTTCTGTCCATGGAATTTCCTAGGCAAGGATACTGGACTGTGTTGCCATTTCCTTCTTCAGGATATCTTCCCGACCAAAGGATCAAACCCATATCTCCTGCATTGGCAGGCAGATTCTTTACCGCTGAGACACCAAGGAAGTCCTATACCTCTGCTGCTTCTGCTTAGTCACTCACTCATGTCCCTTTGTGACCCCATGGACTGTAGCCAGCCAGGCTCCTCTGCCCATGGGGATACTCCAGGCAAGAATACTGAAGAATCCCCATGGACAGAGAAAACCTCAATAAAGTTATTAAACATAAATTAAAATAAATTAAATATGAAATTTAAAGCTCAATAACCTTAAATTTAATTTTATTTTTATTCAAGTCAAATTTATTCATTTCATATGAATTAGTAGATAAAATCAAAAGTTTTATATTTCATTGTTTAAAATAAAAATTGTCCTCCAGAAGCTTTTTGTAAACTATATAATTTTAAACCTAGAAAAATTATTTAGCATATATAATTCATATACTATAAAGAGAGAATAAAATATGCATGTCTAAAATAATAATCTTTTTGATAAAATGTTGGTACTTATTACAGAATTTAAGGAAGATATTTGCTATTATAAGATAATAAGGCAAAATTTTATGGCCTGTATATTGTGGGAAAATTAATATTCATTGACTTTCTCAGTGCTTATCTCACCTTTCTGAGTAGTGAAAAATGTATGCCCTATAAACATTATAAAGGCAAAGAATATTTACCTTCACTTCTAGAAATATTTTACTTTTCACAGACCATGAGGATTATTTCTGCAGCCTAATGGTCTCACAATTACTTTGATCCAACAAACTTCTTCTTATCTGTGCAAGAGCCAAAATTTACATTCCCCAGGAGACAACTCTCTCAGAATGGGAGGAGAGAAAGTGATCTCTTTCTTCTTTAAAAATGAAGAAAATGTGTGTTTTCCTAACCTTCACCTTTGGAGTGAGCCCACCATGTGCACAAGGTATTTTTCCATCTGGCTTTCAAAATGTAACTCTTCTGGATTGCTGGGCATGGGAGAACAGACAATGTAATGTTATTTTAGCTAATGACTGGGCTGCAAGTTTAACAGTTCTTTACTCTGACCCAGGTTTGTGTTTGAGATATATACTGGGTAACAATGGCACCCCACTCCAGCACTCTTGCCTGGAAAATCCCATGGACGGAGACTAGTAGGCTGCAGTCCATGGGGTCACGAAGAGTCGGACACGACTGAGTGACTTCACTTTCACTTTTCACTTTCATGCATTGGAGAAGGAAATGGCAACCCACTCCAGTGTTCTTGCCTGGAGAATCCCAGGGACAGGGGATCCTGATGGGTTGCCGTCTGTGGGGTCGCACAGTCAGATATGACTGAAGTGACTTAGCAGCAGGGTGACAGTTCAGATCTTTCACAATTTCTGGCAACATATATCTTGATATTATTTCCAATATTTAGCTTAAATGGAGTGATTTTTACTAGTGAGGCCATAAATACAAAATATCCTATCTGCAATCTTTTCTCTGGATATTCTGAAAAGTTATATTTTCCCAAACTGTGGTGTTTTATGCCAATTTTAAAAACCACTGTATGATATATGAAAGTCCGAAAGATAAAGATTTATAATGGACATGTCAGGGATTTCTTAACTACAGTAGCATAAAAAGAACCAGCATAATTTATAATGGCTCAAGTTCCACTTACAAGTTGTAATCTAGATCTTAACATCCCATAATCACCACATAGCTCTTATTATTAACAGGAAGCAAAACAAATTAGTAATATTATACTAACATTTTTCAAATAGTCTGGATTACTTTTCAGAGGGCTCTAATATCAAAACATCTGTGATTTATTTTGTAGGTAGAGCAGGAGTGGAAATCCATCAAAGGAAAAGAGGATTTTTTTTTTTCCTGCAAATATTAAAGTGAAATGCTTGATTTGAAAACAGCTGTAATCATGCCATAAATCCATTCCTCTGTAATATAAAAAGGTTACATGCAGTTCCTCAGCTATGAGTACTAATGAAATAAGGTACAGTACTATAATTCTGATTTAGAAACTGAATGTTAAGGGGATTAGTACAGATCATATAGCTAATGGAGATTTTGGTGAATTAATATTTCAAAGTTTTAAATCTCAGTTAACACATAAAGCATACTTATATAACATACAAAGTTCCATTTTTATTTACATTTTAAAACTATTTCTAGCTTGTACTGTTCATATTCTGTAGCACCATTATAAATGCAATACATAATCACTTCTAAAGGAATCAGGAATCCAGGCATTCTTACAGGCATACTGTGTAAATCTAGTTATGAAATATCAGCTTGCATATTTTAACATAATACTCCATAAATCATGAATCATTATAGCTCTTTAAGGACTTTTCTATGTTCTTATCATCATGGAATTAAATTCTAAAATTAAGAAAATATTTAATTTTTTTAAGCATGCTTTATGAAATAAAATTTGAGAACTAAAGCTCTTCTCATGACAAAATGGAAAGACAGGTTAGCAGATAATATATCAAAGTGGGGTGATACTTTCATTTCCGTTTAGGGTTAATTAATTATTCCTGGCATCAATATTTAAAGGTATGCACTTACTGTGGTTTATAGCCTACACATTCAAAAATAATAAGTTCTATATTATATTTCCACTGAATGTACATTATATATACATTACAAAAAGCGAATTGTTAAAGGCAGAATTCTGGGATTAATTGAGATATTTCTTTCTTTCTTTCTTTTTTTTTTGCTACACCACAGGGATTGAATCTGCAGCCCAAGCTTTGGAAGCACAGGGTTTTAATCACTGGACCTCCAGGGAAGTACGAAGATTTTTACAAATATGTGCTTTTATTTCTTGCTGTGTCTTTCTTCTCACTTATTATCTCTTTTACTTTCTCTAAAAATGTTTTGTCCTTATCTTTTCCCTGACAAATCTTTTGTCACCTGAACTCCATGGTGATAAATCCAATGGTCTCTTCAGTATCTCACCTCAGTAGATCAGTCAGGAATACCTGATTTGATTCATTTCTTCTTCTCTGAAACCCTTTCTTCTCTTGATTTCTCTGAGCCCCCACCTCTACTGATTTTCATTCCTCATCAGTGGTCAACATTCTTGTTCTCTCTTCATGTGGCTCTTCCCCTTCTTCCAGCTTTTAAATATGGGAATGCCTCAAGATTTGGTGCTGATTTGTTTACTTCTTGTTTCTTTCTTCTTAATCTACACATCCTCTTTAGAACTTTCTTAATCTACACATCCTCTTTAGAACTTTTAGAACTTGTATATTAATATTTATACTTCCAAATCCCAAATTTACATCTCTTCACTTCTTTGTAATCGGCATTGTTTTCCCTTTTGTTGTTAGAATAAAACTAGCAGCTGCTTAATTCTTACTTGTTTCCTCTTTTACATCTTTTCCATCATCAAATCCTGCCAGCTCTTCATCGATAACATATCCACATTTCATGTTTCTCTACATGTTATACTATTTGTTGTTTTAGTTGCTAAGTTGTGTTTGACTCCTTTGCAGCCTGTCTGCCTCCTCTGCCCATGGAATTTTCCAGGCAAGAATACTGGAGTGAGCTTCCATTTCCTTTTCCAAGAGATCTTCCTGACCCAGGGATTGAAACTGCATTTCCTGCATTGTAGGTGAATTCTTTACCACTGAGCCACCAGGGAAGCCCGTTATGCCCTGATCCAAATGTTTCTCCTCTCTTAACTAAACAAGTACAGTGACTCCACCCTCACAATGGTTTCTTTGCTTTTGCCTGCCCAGAAACTTTCTGTATGAAGCAACTGAAGTATCTTAAAAATATAAATTGGTTTTGCCAATTATGCTTTATAATAGTCTAAGATCCTGAGATTTCTTTGGAAGGAATGATGCTACAGCTGAAACTCCAGTACTTTGGCCACCTCATGCGAAGAGTTGACTCATTGGAAAAGACTCTGATGCTGGGAGGGATTGGGGGCAGGAGGAGAAGGGGACGACTGAGGATGAGATGACTGGATGGCATCACTGACTCAATGGACGTGAGTCTGAGTGAACTCCGGGAGATGGTGATGGACAGGGAGGCCTGGCGTGCTGCGATTCATGAGGTCGCAAAGAGTTGGACACGACTGAGCGACTGAACTGAACTGAAGTTCCTATTTAAAATGAATGTTGTTCTGTTGCTAAATTGTGTCTGACTCTGTGACCCCATGGACTGCAGCATGCCAGACTTTGCTGTCCTTCACTATCTCCCAGAGTTTACTCAAACTCATGTGCATTGAGTTGGTGATGCCATCCAACTATCTCATTCTCTGTCATGAATGCAGACCCCTTACCACGGTATCCAGGACCAGCAATTCTCTTGACAAATACTATTACTTTCTCCTCTACACACAATTGTCCAATCGCTCTATTTTTACGTTTGCAAAACACATAAAATCCATGCCTACATTGATGTTTTCAAGCTGTTTCTTCTATTCAGTCTGTGTTTGCTCTGCCTGGCTCACAAATGGACTAAGTTAATAAGCTTCAGCTCTGTATTCTTTTTCCAGAGTCACCTGCTTCGAACCCTCAATATTAAAACTATTATTTCCATCCAAGTCTCAATCAATGTCATATCTCTCCATTTTATTTCTATTATCTGAAAGCATCTTGAAATTTTCTTAAATGCATACTTATACACATAAAGCATATTGTTGTTTACTTTTTTTCCTTTCTTTTACTCCCTGTAATATATATGCCAAGAAAGCAAGGGCCATGCATGTCTGTCAAGGGTGAGACTAGCGTAAGGGACACAGCAGGAGTTAAATGAATAGTTAAAATAATAAACGTAGTACTTGAACTTTTAAAACAGTCTGAGATACATAATTTAAAGCACCATACCATACCATGCTGCTGCTGCTAAGTCGCTTCAGTCGTGTCCGACTCTGTGCAACCCCATGGACTGCAGCCTACCAGGCTCCTCAGTCCATGGGATTTTCCAGGCAAGAACACTGGAGTGGGGTGCCATTGCCTTCTCCAATGCATGAAAGTGAAAAGTGAAAGTGAAGTCGCTCACTTCTGTCCGACTCTCAGCGACCCCATGGACTGCAGCCCACCAGGCTCCTCGGTCCATGGGGTTTTCCAGGCAAGAGGTCTGGAGTGGGGTGCCATTGCCTTCTCCAACCATACCATAAGGCTTCTCTGGTGGCTCAGTGGTAAAGAACTTGCCTGCCAATGCAAGAAACTTGGGTTCAATCCCTGGGTTGGGAAGATTCCCCTGGAGAAGAAAATCACAACCCATTTCAGTATTCTTCTCTGGGAAATCCCATGGTCAGCGGAGGCTGGTGAGCTACAGTCCACAGGGTTGCAAAAAGCTGGACATGATTTAGCCACTGAGCATGAACACATCATACTATATGGATACTATAATTTTCCATTTTAAAGGAAATGTTTGTATAATAATCAACAAGATAAAAGAGCTAGCACAAAGTCAATGAATGAAAAATGCAGTTCAGAAAAAAAAACAAAATGAACTGTTTTATTTTTTTCAAAAGATAAATATAAATGCACATACACACACTCTTTGTTTGGCACTATCTGCAATTGCTGAGCAAATGTAATATGAAAAATTCAATTTCTTAAAGCATGAAATAAAAATAATTTGAATACATTGATGTCTGTTTCCCATTTGCCCCTTAGTTAATTTTTTTTCTGTTTTTCTTCTCAGCTACATTCTCTTTCATTGCATATGTTCTTTCTTTTTTTATTTGTTTATTGACCAATCCTTCAACTTGACAGTGAACTCTATTAAGAATATTAGCATATATTCTGGTCTACCACTGTTGATTCACAGCCAAACACAGAATCTACATGAAAAAAACTGCTTAATAAATAATTGTTGAATAAATGAATGAATGAAAAAAGTAATTTTAAGCCTGAAATACTTTGCACTCTATTACTAGTTATCATCAAAATCCTAATCTTATAAGACCCAGCACAGATTCTATAAATTTTTGACCATGTACAAATGATTTTTCCTTTCACTGAACATTTATGTTTTTTGAATACTCCTTATTTAAAGCAATTATAATGTCAATATTTTTATAAATATCTTATTAGACAATATTAGTATGCTATTTTTTAAATAACAAGGATTCTTTCTTAATGTCTATGTACATATAAAATTATATAAATTTAAAATGTATATCTTCCTCTAATTAAAAAAATAAAAATAAAATAAAATGTACATGGTATTTTCATAGGATTATATATTATGATATGAATGCCTTTATAGTGATAATGCATTACATAATTGTAGCACAACATTGTTGTCTATATTCATTATACTGAGCATTACATTTCTATGGCTTATTTACTGCATATTGCAAATTTGGACCTTAAGCAATATCCTTATCCCCCAGGCCCTGGTAGCCACCAGTTTTCTCTATTCATTATAAATTTGACTTTTTAAAATGCCACCTGTATGTGATATCATCCAGAACTTGCTTTTCTCTTATCTCATTAAGTGTAATGTGCTCAGTCTTCCACATTGTTGCAAATGATGTATACGTGAAAAGAATTCTCTTGATTTTTGCCCTTATCTCACAGATAATTTCAACAGAGAAAAAGTAAACAACTAGGCCAACTCATACATTTGTATATGATCTATGGGACTTAACTGCAAGATTCTGATTCTGCCTTTGATTTGCTGCCTTTCCGGTGGCCAAGTTACTGTAAGAAGAGTTAAAGGGCAGTGATAAAGCAAGATATTAGTCACAATTCTGACAACCATCTCCAAGTATTAGTCTTCCCAATCTAGACTCTCTTAATGTAATGTTCCAAATGGAAAACAAGATAGGTACACTATTTACGATAGCCAAGACATACAAGCAACCTAACAGTTTTCTGACAGATGAAGAAAATTCATTCAATTTTCTGAATGAAGAAGATTTAGTACATATATATAATGGAATACTACTCAGCCATAACAATGTGCCATTGCAGCAATATGAATGGACCCAGAGATTATCACACTAAGTGAAATAAGTCAGAGAAAGAAAAATGTCATATGATACCACTTACATGTAAAATATAAAGGAAATGATAAAAGCGAATTTATTTTCAAGACAGAAACAGACTCACAGACAGAAAACAAACTTATGGTTATTAAAGGGGAAAGGGTAGGGAGAGGGTAAATTAGGAGTCTGGGATTAATAGATGTATACTACTACACATATAATAGATAAACAACAAGACCTATTGCATAGTACAGGAAACTATACTCAATATCTTGCAATAATAACCTATAATAGAAAAAAATCTGAAAAGTTATATATATATATATGTATATATATCACCAAATCACTTTGCTATATGCAAGAGACTAATACAACATTTTCAGTTAACTATAGTTCAACTGCAAAAAATAAAATAACAACAACAACAAAAAGGAGATAGGTATCTGCTTTTCTAGTTATCAGAAATCATCTGATGAAGCAAATCCCTCCCAAATTGCTCATTTGAGCTGAACAGCCAAAATTCCTGATCAAGGATGAAAGGATCTCACTTAACCCAGTAAGATTCTTACCCTCCAAAAAGGACTAAGGTATTTTTCACTGATCCAAGGCCTCTTTTCCACATTGACAGCAGAAATTTAGCCTATATAGGCACTCTACTATATAAACTTGAGTAATATTTTCTAAAATTAGAATGCCTTTATAGTGATAATGCATTACATAATTGTAGCACAACATTGTTGTCTATATTCATTATACTGAGCATTACATTTCTATGGCTTATTTACTGCATATTGCAAATTTGGACCTTAAGCAATATCCTTATCCCCCAGGCCCTGGTAGCCACCAGTTTTCTCTATTCATTATAAATTTGACTTTTTAAAATGCCACCTGTATGTGATATCATCCAGAACTTGCTTTTCTCTTATCTCATTAAGTGTAATGTGCTCAGTCTTCCACATTGTTGCAAATGATGTATACGTGAAAAGAATTCTCTTGATTTTTGCCCTTATCTCACAGATAATTTCAACAGAGAAAAAGTAAACAACTAGGCCAACTCATACATTTGTATATGATCTATGGGACTTAACTGCAAGATTCTGATTCTGCCTTTGATTTGCTGCCTTTCCGGTGGCCAAGTTACTGTAAGAAGAGTTAAAGGGCAGTGATAAAGCAAGATATTAGTCACAATTCTGACAACCATCTCCAAGTATTAGTCTTCCCAATGTAGACTCTCTTAATGTAATGTTCCAAATGGAAAACAAGATAGGTACACTATTTACGATAGCCAAGACATACAAGCAACCTAACAGTTTTCTGACAGATGAAGAAAATTCATTCAATTTTCTGAATGAAGAAGATTTAGTACATATATATAATGGAATACTACTCAGCCATAACAATGTGCCATTGCAGCAATATGAATGGACCCAGAGATTATCACACTAAGTGAAATAAGTCAGAGAAAGAAAAATGTCATATGATACCACTTACATGTAAAATATAAAGGAAATGATAAAAGCGAATTTATTTTCAAGACAGAAACAGACTCACAGACAGAAAACAAACTTATGGTTATTAAAGGGGAAAGGGTAGGGAGAGGGTAAATTAGGAGTCTGGGATTAATAGATGTATACTACTACACATATAATAGATAAACAACAAGACCTATTGCATAGTACAGGAAACTATACTCAATATCTTGCAATAATAACCTATAATAGAAAAAAATCTGAAAAGTTATATATATATATATGTATATATATCACCAAATCACTTTGCTATATGCAAGAGACTAATACAACATTTTCAGTTAACTATAGTTCAACTGCAAAAAATAAAATAACAACAACAACAAAAAGGAGATAGGTATCTGCTTTTCTAGTTATCAGAAATCATCTGATGAAGCAAATCCCTCCCAAATTGCTCATTTGAGCTGAACAGCCAAAATTCCTGATCAAGGATGAAAGGATCTCACTTAACCCAGTAAGATTCTTACCCTCCAAAAAGGACTAAGGTATTTTTCACTGATCCAAGGCCTCTTTTCCACATTGACAGCAGAAATTTAGCCTATATAGGCACTCTACTATATAAACTTGAGTAATATTTTCTAAAATTGTTCCAGAAGAGGGATAAAGAGAAAGTATTTGTGACCTAATGGAAGTTAAAGAGAAAAAAAGAGAGAGAGAGAGACAGACCTAATCCAGTTGGTGCAGAAAGCAAGTTGAACTTTGGCTTAGAAAACAAAGAAAATATTTTTGCAGAATAAATTTAAAAGGCTCTTATTTCTACAGAACTGAAAACAAAATTAATTGATTTGGCTCAAGTGAAGTGGAGAGGAGGAAAGTAGATGAAAATAAGAAGCAATATAATTCAAGGACTGAAATTATCACTGAAAGCTTTGATGAAGCACACTGGCGCTTTAAGTGTCCTCCAATATTACTGAAGTACTTCACACAAGGTGTTTGGAAACTTTTTCTGTAAAGCGCCAGGTAGTGAATATTTAAGAATTGCAGGCCATATGGTCTCTGTTGCAACTGATCAACTCTGCCTGTTGCAGGAAGAAAATAGCCACCAACAAAATGTAAATAAATGGTGCTGGCTTTGGTCTGAATAAACTTTATCTAACAAAATAGACTGCAAATCAAGTTTGGCTTGTGGTTGGTGGTTTGCTGACCACTGCTTCAGACAGTAATTAGACTAATTGTGAATTTTTCCAATGCTTTTAATTTATTTGATAAAATATTACATAATTGAGAGATGTTTAATAACCCTGAACCAAGTCTGAGCTACTGGCATTCAGCAGAAAGTAAAATTTGTGTCCCAATGATTAGACAGACTGTTATGGTAGACAGTAAAGTAAGATTTGGGCTTAGTCACTGAAGCAATATCTATCTATAGTAATAGTGGTTTGAATAATAATATTGAAAAAGAAATAGCAATATGCTAGTAATCTATATGCAGTGTGTTGTAATCTATTTGATCTTGAATTTGTTCCACTTGAAGTAAACATGCTATATCAAGTGTAGGCAGTTGAAAGCCTCTGTATAGAAGGCTGTATCATTCCTTTATTTTGCAAAAGAATATACTGAGCCATTCCTGCTCCATGTCTTTTGCACATATTATTTTCTATTTTTGCACTTCTCTTCTTCCATTCTTTTCCATGAAAACAGTTTTACCAAAACAATATTAATAGTTCAATAAGTAGTAGGAGCCCTTATTTAGTGACAATACCATTAACATTTATATAACGTTCCAGGTCTCCCTTTTTGTAATTTAGTTCTCAGCCCTCAGAGAGGACTTCCTAGCGTCTTAGCAGCCGCACACGCCCTCTTGCTCTCTATTTCCTTATTTTGTTGAATTTCTATCAGAGCACTTTTCACTAGGTGCTATGCTGTGCTAGTAAGTCGTTTCAGTTGTGTCCAACTCTTTGAGACCCTGTGCCCTGTATCCCATCAGGCTCCTCTGTCCGCGAAAATCTCCAGAGAAGAATACTGGAGTGGGTAGCCATTCCCTTCTCCAGGGGATCTTCCCGACCCAGGGATTGAACCAACATCTCCTGTGACCCCTGCATTGCAGGCAGATTCTTTACTGCTGAGCCATCAAGGAAGCTCTTTTCACTATGTAAAATGTCTTATTTATTTGCTTGTTTGTTTCCTACTATCCCTCAGCTAGAGAGTAAGATCCATGAGGAAAGATACTGTTTATTGTATTTATAGTGGTGCCTGAAATGTGATGAGCATTAAGGGGAAATTCTTAGTCCTCTGAAGGGCATAATGTCATTTTTCTACCACCCATACCCAATCTAGAGAAGTTATTTACTGTGGAAAATCTACCAATTTTTGCTTTGAATTGTTTAAAAATGGCTTTGATTTTCTTAAATGTTTTCAATAATGACTTTTGAAAGCAGTAAGCTGAACAAAAGAACATCCTTCATCTTCATAGATTAGATGTCCTTTAAACTAATGGATAGTTTTAGGCCTCAGAAATTCACCTATTCTGTTGTAGAGTACAGGCAACTTCACCATCCAAGCTTCTGGCTGTTTGCTAAATTCATGTTTGCATTCCAGAATGGATTTCCAGCTTCTAATGATCTTTTTGGAGTAACAAATAAAAAGGTAAATTGATTTTAACTGGAGTGTCAATTCTCATGGATTGGTAGTGGTTGTTCAGAGCATTAATGTGAGGTATGCTCTGAAGCTACATTTGAGTTCATCTGGAGAGAAAATGCCCTGGAGGATTAGTGACATTGTTTGGGGGAAAAGAGAGATTGGGTACATGATATATATATGCATATTTCCCATCATTTAGAAAAAAGATATGGTGTATTATTTTAAGACATTTTTTTGCAAAGAAGTCTATTATTATTGTTTATATAACATTAATGCTTTCCTTTTTGCATGCAAATTTACTTTGTTTTATCTTCCTCTTTACTGCTAGAATATAGATGTTTTCCATGTTTCAGTCTTGCATTAGTTATTAATAGGAATATCTCTTGCTTGATCAGATTCTTAGATTCAAGCAGTCATAAATAGATTCAAAGTTTAATGAACTATGTATTTCAATTCTATTTCATGTTAAATTTTAAATAGTTATATAATAGTTACAGGGAAAAACAAATGTTAGCTGATGAAATATTAACAATATAGAAAATATGAGAACACAATTGAATGACAATGAAAATGGTATTAATATCAAATAATGTCTGGACATTTTTACACCCATTACATTATTTATTGTGGCTGGCAATGTTTATATGGCCATCTGTTCAATATCCAAAATGATGAATGCCATTAAGACACTAACTTGCTATCAGATATAAAAAATGTATATGGCTTATAGTCTTACTATTTTATGTTAGGAAATATGAAATACAAATTCCTCTTAGGAAATGTAAATCCTTATGTAATCGTTGTGAGAGTTTTCTTCAATTGTAAAAAATACTGATTCAATTTATATGGTTTTATTTCCATGCCACTGGGTATGAAATCTATGATAGGGAGTTTGGTGTCTATTAAGACTAAAACAAAGAGATATTCTCTGGTAACAAAGCAAAGGCCTTGTCTGAAAGCTAAAAATATATATCTAGGATCATGATACAACAAAAGACCACTATCACTTAAATCCTTTGACTTTGAGTTTTGAGTTAGAGAATTTTGAATTACAGTGACCCCATGAGCTGATTAATCTAAATAGTTTGCTTGAATTCCTTCATGAACATCATTACTAAATCATTATCTACTACAAAGGTTGTAGATTTTAACTTCAAGATTAATATTTTGAACCCAAAAAAGTAATCAAAAATTGTATGGACATTTTTAAAACAGAAAATTAAGATGAACATAAGACCAGTTATTTCCCCAATAGTATGTCATTGGCAATGAGCTATCTTACACAGTTACACACAAACACATCCCTCTTGCACCATTTTGCCTTAATTGGTGAAAAAGTTTGTTGCATACTTATACCTCTCTGAATAACAAAGTTTGTAAACCACTGAGGTACTCTGAAATAGTCTTTATCATATTTGCAGAATGTGAGGTATCATAAATTTATATGTTAGGCTGAAATATAACTTCTTACAACTTTAAGCTATAACTTCAAGTTCTGCCTTTTGAGATTACACTGCAAAGTCTAATGCATCTCTATGTAAAGGTTACCAAATATTTGGGAAATAGATTATAGTTCTTGAATTTATTCCCTGGGTTATACCCTCCAATTCTCTTGACTTCTGTGGTCATTTTCTATGAACATACATTTTTTTTTTCCAATGATTGAGTTTTGAGTTAGAGAATTTTGAATTACAGTGACCCCATGAGCTGATTAATCTAAATACTGTTTGCTTGAATTCCTTCATGAACATCATTACTTAATCATTATCTACTACAAAGGTTGTAGATTTTAACTTCAAGATTAATATTCTGAACCAAAAAAAGTAATCAAAAATTGTATGGACATTTTTAAAACAGAAAATTAAGATGAACATAAGACCAGTCATTTCCCCAATAATAGATCATTGGCAATGAGCTATCTTACACAGTTACACACAAACACATCCCTCTTGCACCATTTTGCCTTAATTGGTGAAAAAGTTTGTTGCATACTTATACCTCTCTGAATAACAAAGTTTGTAAACCACTGAGGTACTCTGAAATAGTCTTTATCATATTTGCAGAATGTGAGGTATCATAAATTTATATGTTAGGCTGAAATATAACTTCTTACAACTTTAAGCTATAACTTCAAGTTCTGCCTTTTGAGATTACACTGCAAAGTCTAATGCATCTCTATGTAAAGGTTACCAAATATTTGGGAAATAGATTATAGTTCTTGAATTTATTCCCTGGGTTATACCCTCCAATTCTCTTGACTTCTGTGGTCATTTTCTATGAACATACATTTTTTTTTTCCAATGTCCTTCCTAAAATGTTATGCTCATCATGGCATATATTTAATGACAAAGAAAAATATCAACAATCCAACTATATGTATTCTAAAAAAAAAAAAAAATCACTATCTCTAAATTACGATAAAAATCCAAAGTAAAGAAAGTATTTATGGAACATAGCCTGAGGAATTTGCAGTCCATACACTCATTAAATAATTCTAAAATACATTTTTGGATTAAATGCCATAATTAGGAAATTTCCAGAGGGTTATCCAAACCTTTTTGTGCCTTGGCCATTACAGAATCAGATTAAGTTGAAAATATTAAAAGAAACAGTCCTTGGAAATTTGCCATGCTTTTTCTTCCCCTGAAAAAAAAAGAAAGTGAAAGTGAAGACGCTCAGTAGTGTCCGACTCTTTGCGACCCCGTGGACTGTAGCCCACCAGGCTCCTCCGTCCATGGGATTCTCCAGGCAAGAATATTGGAGTGGGTTGCCATTTCCTTCTCCAAGGGAATCTTCCCAACCCAGGGATCGAACCCGGGTCTCCCTCATTGCAGGCAGACGCTTTAACTTCTGAGCTACCTGTAGTTAAATATGTTTATCATTATATCGCCTTAGGTCCATTTAGGATAACGTGTCTCTGTTCAAATCAAGTGTAAGAAATCTTGGAGTCATATTTTTGGCTCCTCTTGGAATAGACTAGTACATCTTCTCAATCCACATGTTTTATGTTCAAGAATAATATGTGATTTAATCTCACTTTACATCCTTGACTTCCTCACTTCTTTAAAATACTTACCTAAAACCATTTCATTTTTCAAATAACAAATTGAGCAGTGAGGAAGAAAATATAAGCAACCATGAATTGCTTACAGAACTGAAGACTGTACTAGGTAAAGTTACCCCTTTTATGCTTCCAACACAGTAAGACATGGCAATTAAATGAATTTGTACACATAAAGACTACTGTATCATCTGACATAATAACTGAGCTCAGAGAGATCAAGGCACTCCATTCACCTTCAGCCAGTTTCTGCTGGCTGTCAGCGTGGGTACTTTAAGTTCCCTCCACAATCTCACTTACCATTAAGCAGACTGACATTTTCATAATAAGGTGGTCTCATGACTCTAGATCAAAAGTCGAACCTACAAGTCTTGAGGCCTAACTTTAGGGCTATTCCTGCACGGTGCTATTTTTTCAATATCCTCTTAGCCAAAGCAGTCCAGATTTTACCTCGTCCTTAAAAGGCAACTAAATCTCATGCCCAGTAAGCCTGATAACTAAAGATAGTACTTGACAACAATGTATCCCACTGTTACTAATGAACTTGGAATTTCATTGGAGAGAGAATAACACAACAAGGACCATTACAGGAAGTTGCCATGTTCCCAGAAGTGCAAAAGTTTTAGAAGAAATAGATAAAAGTGAGTCTGGAAGAAAAAGTAAAATATATCCAAGCAATACAATTATACATTATGGTCATTCATATAAAGAAGCTATTTATTTATTCTCACTGGGAGCACATAAATCTCAGCTATACAGTAGACCAACTCCACATAACAAAAAGCTAAAGAAAGAAAATAAAACTCTTGTAATTGCTGCAATTCAAAATATAAAAGAATGTCTATTTCTTTTATCTCATTTAAATTCTACAGCTACTCTGAAAAGTAAATTGTATCAGTGGCATTTTAAAGACGAGAAAGTTGAAATTAGGTAATTTGCCAAAAATCCTGGTCTGCTTTATTCCAAATGAGCAAAAATAGAAAAGGAATTGTAATCCTGGTCTGCGAATTGGGAAGATGGAGCATATGGACTTTTTCCAGGGTTATTTCCCCTCCACTTGACAGGATTATCAGTAAACAAGCAGAACATGGACTACTCTATATCCAACACAAAAGGGTGTTGGGGAAGGATGCAGTTCCTCACATGGGGGGCCTAAAGTTCAATAGTCAGTGTGGAATTTGAGGACCCTTTGATTTAGAGGAACAAAGTAACTGCAAGTTTACTGCCTTATGTATCACTGACTGGGAAGTAGGTCATATAAGCTCTCAGTAATCTATATACTTTCATGTCCTGGCTATTTAAACCGTGCTGCTATGAATATTGTTCTTTCAAACTATGGTGCTGGAGAAGATTATAGAGAGCCCCTTAGACTGCACGGAGATCAAGCCAGTCAATTCTAAAGGAAATCAACCCTGAATATTCATTTCAAGGACTCTTGTGAAGCTGAAGCTCCAAAACTTTGGTCACCTGATGTGAAGAAACCCTGATGCTGGGAAAGATTGAAGGCAAAAGGAGAAGGAGGTGGCAGAGGATGAGATGCTAGATAGCATCACCGACTCAATGGACATAAATTTGAGCAAACTCTCAGAGATAATGGATAACAGAGGAGCCTGGAGTGCTGCAGTCCATGGGGTCACAAAGATCACACAGGACTTAGTGACTGAACAACAGCAACTTTGTATGTTATATTCCTATTTATTTTTATTACCAGGTTTCCATTTCTGAATTCTGTACCTTTTTGATAATACTAAATTGCTTCCGTATGGAAATTCTCTCATTTTTAACCCCCAGTCAACTTTGAACTCATTTTCATGAAGGCCGTATTGCATATCTAATTATATAGCATCTCTGTGTCACTATATTAAATTCCATGACAAATATGCTCATCTGCAAGATTTTTGTTAAGTCTAGCTAATGGCTTTATAGAGTTTTATTCCCTTAGTATCATGTTTTAAAATGTTGAGGGACAATTACGTAGTAAAATACTCAATTGAGTCCAGGTGAGAAAGCCATGTCCTCAAATGCTTCCAAGTTTCTCTTTTTAAATTTGAAAATACTTGTATAATGTCTTATAGTAAGATGGGGAGAAGGAAATGGCAAACCACTCCAGCATTCCTGGCAGGAAAATCCCATGGACTGAGAAGCCTGGTGGGCCACAGTCCATGAGGTCACAAAGAGTTGGACACGACAGTGACTGAGCACACACAGTAAGTTGCCTATTACTTTTCCAGGTCACTTACACCTAAAAATATTATATAAAGCAAACATGGCACTTTTCTGGGTTTGAACACAAAAATTAAAAGCTTCCTTATTTTTGATTCTTGGCTTTTTGGAGCATCTCCAGGGGAGCACTGCTTCACTACAGATTGAGTGAGTTAACCTGCTGCCCTCAAGGCTATTTGTCTCTATGGAACTTACTCATTCATCCTCAAAGGCACCTTTCCCTTCAAAGCCACACAAGCAGAGAAGTTCTTGTACAGAAAGAGAATTAATCATGTATTTGTCATACTGCACACAAAATAAGTCATTTGATACAATGGAGCAAAATGTTAGCTGTAACTTAGCTCATTCCAGTAGCGTTTTACAATAAGATATTAGCCATATGCCTCTTAAGAGACAGGGGGGATGGATGGCAGGGTGAAATATTTAATTTTCAATTTGCACAAGTAGAGTACTCAACCTCAGAAACATGTTAAAGGAAGTATAGTAAGAAGACAATATAATACATAGACTAAGTATTATATTTCTATCAGGAGTTCTACTATATGTTTTTTAGACCCCAGCTTGAAATATTTAAGGTGATATAGATGCTAATAATTGGATGGGCTATAATTTATTATGAATAATTAAAACTTTACCATATTTTTAAACTTAGATTCTCATCAGTTTTAATTGCTTAGCACAATCTATCAATTGTTTTCCTGTTATCTAGGAAATAATCCTTTTGTGTGTTTTGTCTTATTTTCTACAATTTGAGCTACTAATTGCATTGAAATTTATGTAAGCAAATGTACCCTCTTAAAATTTGCCCCATGAGATGGCAGAGAAATACTTTGAAAAAGAATCCAAAGAGCTATGCTTCCCTTTAAACAGCCTAAAGATATGCGGAAACATGGATTTCAGCCAAGAAAAAAAAAAGAGTAATGGGAAAATAAATTAATTTTAGAAGCTATAAAGGAATAAGTACTGTAATTGGTAGATATAATATTAGAGTCATTTAGAAATACACATTTTAAAGATTATTTTTAAATGAGAACTCCTTCGAAGATTTCTGCAACTATGGTTAAACTCTTAAAGAAACAATTATCATATAATCATTTTCAAATAACTTTGTTCCCCTTGACTTCCAAGAGAAGTTTTTATAGAAAGTAGTGGGTCAAATTTTTTAGAGTTAATGTATTGGAGCAAGTTCCACATGGAATTATGATTCTCCAAAATCCAGGTCTTTTTATTTTGATACAACCACAACCTTCTGTTACTGAAAGAAAATCTTAAAAAACCTTTCTGTTCTTGAACTACTAGAGTGAGTTGCCTAGATGATGCCCTCTCAAAGCTGAACACTCGATATGTGCCAACTACAAATAAGGATATCCTTCTGTATACTGGTCACAACACAGCAATCACCCAAGGTCATTAATAGCGATATATTACCATCATCTAATCCAAAAGCTTCATCCAAGTTTTGTGAGTTTTATCAATAATGCCCTTTATAGCAAATAGGATCAAGTCAGGATCACCTCTTATACTTAGAGTTTATGAATCTTTAGCTCTTTTTTTTTTTTTTTTTGGTTGTTTTGTTTTGTTTTGTTTTACTCCAAAACAGTTGTTTGACTTTGATGACTGTAACATTGTGAAGATTATAGACCAATTATTTTATAGGCGGTCCTTTAGATTACATTTATTTGAAATGTCAAATATAGGTTATAGAGTTTTGGTAGGAATGACACAGAAAAGATGTCCCCTTCTTCCATTTTATCAGACAGGACACAATTTCAATCTGTCCCCTTGCTTATAATGCTAAACTTGGTATCTTGAATTAAGTGTTCCTGGACAGGTTTCTCCAAGGTATAGTAATCTTTTATCTTTATAAGGATTTTGTAGGGAGGTAATTAAAACTGTTACGTTGCTCATCAAACCTTCATCCATTACTCTAACATCTATTTCTGTTTCTTGGATAAGTAATCAATGTCATAGATGCCAAATGGTGATAACATCTTTCCTCCATTCCATCTACAGTCTTCTGCTGGCATGCAAGTTAAGGAAAGCTTTTCTCCTCTGGAAATAATTAATTCAGTAAAAACAACAACAACAACAAAATAATGGATTCCTGTTTGTTTATAATAATCCACACCTATCATTATTTATTTTGCTGGTCAGATTACCCCCAAAATGTCCTGTGATAACCCACTCCAGTGTTCTTGCCTGGAAAATCCCAGGGATGGCGGAGCCCAATGGGCTGCTGTCTATGGAGCCGCACAGAGTCAGACACGACTGAAGCGACTTAGCAGCAGCAGCAGCAGCAGATCCTTCAAAGGAACTTCCAGTTGTTTTTGACAAACCTTTATCTTTTCTTAGAGGAAGTCCTTACATTTTACTATTTCACTATTCCAACTTTGAAACCAGCAATTTTACCAAGGAACTCTGGTTCTTTTTGATATACAATGGTATTAAAAAAAAAAAAAAAAAATGTTTTCAAGTCACTTTTGATCCTCAGCTTTCACAGCCTTTCAGAAGACTGAGCTAAAGAATATATTAACTCCCTCCCTCTCCCATGCATAGTTATGTCTCTGTATATACTGTTAGCCCTCCATACCCGGGGGCTCCTTTTTTCAGATTGAACCAACCTCAGGGATGTGATGTGCAATTGGTTGAATCCATGATTCGGAAGCATGCATATGGAGGGCTGACTATACAGCGACATTTTATATAAGGAACTTGAGAGTTAGTGGATTTTTGAATTAGAAGATTGGGGAATCATCACGTGTGGATACTGTGGATACTGAGGTACAACTGTATATTCAAAACCATAATGTCATGCTGATATCAACTTCACAGAAATCATTTTAGTTTTTCCCTTACTCTGTCTTATCTCACAGACAGGAACTTGACTTCCACCACTCCTCATATATATATGAGGAACTTTTTTTTGACAAGTTCCTCTTGCATGTCACCAATGCCTATACACCATTGCAGCTCCTCCTATGCAAATGGCCTGCTCGCCCTACTTGGCCTCCGACACACAGGGGCAGGTAGCATCATCTCAGCTCTGAGCTCCATGCAGGCTACCTTCTTTTATTAACTTACTGGAAGGCCATGTGCACTGCTCCTGTGCTCTCCTCCACTTGGGTTCTTAACCCCTGTGCTATGCTCCCTCTCTAGAGCAAAGAGTTCTGAACTTCCTGGATCCCACCTAACGACCTTTACAATGAAATTTTTTGGAAGGAAAGAAGGAAGGAGCAGAGAAAGGTAGGAAAGGAGATAAGCAGGTATCAGAATTAGGCTTTAAAAGCAAACATTCAGGAAACCAGTTATTTTCCCATGATTGTTTTATGGGATTTTGGGGGAACAAGATATTTTAATGGCTGTTTTTAATCATGGGCGCTATTCATATCTGGCAGTATTGAAGGAAAAGAAATAGTAGAATTGTCAGAATGCATTGCATATATGTTAAAATCTAACATGCCAGTTCTTCCCTAAGCTAGACCATTCTAGAATAGTCTATTAACAACGAAACTAATGATATGATAACAAGACTCCAAACATATTGGCTCTGTCTGACTTTCATTTTCTATGGTTCCTTCTCAGAGATTAAATAGCCAATCTTATGCACAATAGTTCATTTATTGATTAGTAACTCATGGCTCAATGTATTATTTGGAGATAGTCCATACTTAGACAGTTCTTCATATACTTCATATTAAAGAAATAATTGAGTATGGCAATCAAAAACAGATTGATTTTTTTTAGGGGGGAGGCTGCCTTTTTTTTGGTTATATTGATAAAATAACTTTCTAAATCTCTTTCAAGTCACATTTTGTGGCAACTGTGTGCGCTGTGCATGAAAAAGTTCAGTTCTGTCAGGGAGCAATGTTTGACCTAATTTGTAAGTATTTTGTTTAATGTAAGTGAAGGTATCTATTTACAGGTGAAACTCTCCCCAACAAATCTATAAGGTCAGGTCAGAATTTCAACTCTGAGTTACAATCAGCAGCCAAGAAGCAGTGGGTTTAAGAAAAAATCTGCAAGGCACCAGTTGTAATAGATATTTTGTTACTGTTAGTTTGCTTGGTTTTGGTTTAAGCATTTCCTCAGTGGATTACAAATTATGTTTTCATATCAGCCTCAGAAAAAGTAACAGGCAACACAGTGTTTCTAATTTTGACTCTGTTGATTTTACAATGTAACATAAAAGAATTTTGCAGCATGGAGGGAGAAAATGATTTTACTGAACTTGAAATTCTACTGAGATTGCTATTTAAAATAATCACCTATAGGGATATCATATGAGAATGAAAAATTTCATGCTGACTTGTTTTTAGATGAGTTTTTTAAAACATTTTTGCATTTGCACTTATAAAATAAAATTATTAAATTATTTTGACTATATGTCCTTGGGTGATAACAGTTGCTGACAAAAACATGGCTCATAACACAAGTTCCATTTCATTGACTTCAGTATAGAAAAAAATACTATGACACCCTGTTCCACATTAGGTGGGATATATTTTTTTAAAGACAGACTTTATTGTGCAAAAAATGACAAAAAATATTCAGGATACTAGACAAACAATTTATCTGATTATAGGAAGGTTTAATTCTAATGAGAAAGTATTTGGCTGCAGAATAATTAATAAAACAATTATAATAGGATAAATAATAAATGAATCACAATTGGGATAAATAATAAGATTAATAGAATAATAAATAAATCACAATTAATATGTCCATTTCAGTTGTATATTGTATCTTTTCATCCAAAGAGGTAGTGGCTATGATGGGCATAGCACAAGCTTTGGAGAAAATTTGTTATGGGTTCACCTATTTGCAGGATGGGACTAGAGATGCAGACTTGTAGACACATGGTTGAGCAGAAGGGGAGTGTGGGATGAATTAGGAGAGTAGCAATGACATACATACACTGCTGCTGCTGCTGCTGTTACTAAGTCGCTTCGGTCGTGTCCAACTCTGTGCGACCCCATAAACGGCAGCCCACCAGGCTCTGCTGTCCCTGGGATTCTCCAGGCAGGAGTACTGGAGTGAGTTGTCATTTCCTTCTCCAATGCATGAAAGTGAAAAGTGATAGTGAAGTAGCTCAGTCATGTCCCACTCTTAGTGACCCCATGGACTGTAGCTTACCAGGCTCCTCTGTCCATGGGATTTTCCAGGCAAGAGTACTGGAGTGGGTTGCCATTGCCTTCTCCGATACGTACACTACCATATGTCAAATAGATAGCTACTGGAAAGCTGTTGTATAGCACAGGGAGCTCAGCTCTGTACTGACATGTAGCGGTGGGATGGGGAAGGGAGGCTTAAGAGGGAGGGGATAAATGTGTATATATACATAGTTGGTTCACTTTGTTGTACAGCAGAAACTAACATAATATTATAAGCCAATTATATTTCAATAATAATATTTAAAAAATTGTTATGGCTTCTAAATCCCATCTCTGACATTTGCTGGCTCATTGTGTCTTTAGATAAGTTACCTACCATCAATTTCTTCATTTGTAAAAGGAACAACGCTCTGATTTACCAAATAAGCTTGGAGTGAAGTTTCATGAAGTGATGCATGGATATAACATAGCAGAGTACTTGGGGACATAGTATGACTCGGTACAATCTCGTAAAATGTGAACAACTGTGCCAGCTAGGGAATTAGTCATCTAATGGCAACCCACTCCAGTATTCTTGCCTGGAGAATCCCAGGGACGGAGGAGCCTTGTGGGCTGCCGTCTATGGGGTCGCACAGAGTCAGACACGACTGAAGCGACTTAGCAGCAGCAGCAGCAGCAGCAGCAGCAAGATCAATTACAACCAACATCGTGTATTAGCAACAAAATCAACTCACTAACCTTTTTCAGTTCCTTTCTCTGCTTTAGAGGCTACAAAGTCCTACATTTACCTTCTCCATTTCCTACCATGGTGGCTCAGATGTAAATAATCTGCCTGCAATGCTGGGGACCTCGGTTCGATTTCTGGTTCAGGAAGATCCCCTGGAGAAGGGCATGGTAACTCACGCNCTCACTAACCTTTTTCAGTTCCTTTCTCTGCTTTAGAAGCTACAAAGTCCTACATTTACCTTCTCCATTTCCTACCATGGTGGCTCAGATGTAAATAATCTGCCTGCAATGCTGGGGACCTCGGTTCGATTTCTGGTTCAGGAAGATCCCCTGGAGAAGGGCATGGTAACTCACGCCAGTATTCTTGCCTGGAGAATTCCATGGACAGAGAAGCCTGGTGGGCTACAGTCTATGGGGTCACAAAGAGTTGGACACAGCTGAATGACCAACACACACACACACACACACACACACACACACACACACACTTCCTCTTAGTTAGAGCTACACAGGAGACCTGGTTACCTAGTTGTGACCACGGAGTGGAGTTGGGGATTGGGGAGGAGAAGCAATATGATTTCCGAAAAAAACATTTTTAAAGGGGCAGACTTGGTCCCTTTTTGCTTCTCTTTTATCTTTCTAATCCCTGGGATACAGGTGTGATGTGTAAAACTGTTCAAGTTACCCTTTAATTAAAAAAATAAATACCACAGTCACAAGATGGTAGGAAGAAAGAAAAAGGAACCTGAATTTTTTATAACATTTTTGAACTAAAATAGAAGAAGCAACATATCTCCAATTAATGTGATTTTTTGTGTGTGTGTTGTGTGTGTGTGTGCATGCACTCAGTCACTCAGTTGTGTCTGACTCTGCAACCCCATGGACTGTAGCCCACTAGACTCCTCTGTCCATGAAATTTTCCAGGTAAGAATATGGAAGGGGTGCTATTTCCTCCCCTAGGGAGTCTTTCCAACCCAGGCATCAAACCCGCATCTCTTGCATCTCCTGCATTTGCAGGTGAATTCTTTACCACTGAGCCACCTGGGAAGCCCCTAATGCAATTTTTCTTATCCCATAAACTTGTCCAAATGAGGTTGTCTTACATTCCTGTCTCCCTGTGTTCACTAAATCTAAACTATTATAATTTATGTTTTACCCACCCTCAAACAGTTCCCAACATTGAGAGAATGATCTTAAACTAGATGTCAAAAACCTATAACTATCCTGCCCATAGCATCCCAACTCTAAACAGATAATATGATACCTTCAAAGTCTCACTTAAGTGAGAACAGAAATCATCTTTATTTTATGAAGAAGATATTCTGATGGGCTTTTCAGGACTTGGCTAACAAATGCTAGGGCTGGATTAAACCCCATAGAATTCTTGATACTAGAAAAATAAACATATTCTGTCTAAACTACTCCATTTTAATTCTGCTATTTATGAAGAATTAAGAAATGACCAGCCATGAATGAGTTCATACAATCTTCACGAAAAAAATTTTTGAAAATTAAAAATAATATAATTTTTTTTCAGCCAGACTTTGATTCAAAACCTTTTTCTGCTGTTCACTCATTGAATGGCTCACACAATTATAAATATCTTTAACCCTCAATTTCTAAATAACTAAAGTCATAGCAACTTTGCCAGATTATGGTGAGAAAAAAAAGAAAACCTATTACTCTTAAATAAATTAGCTAGTTGGAGCATTGATTCAAATCATGAAGTAGTCAATGAATTATATTTCCCTAGCTTATTTTCAGAACTTCATGTTTCTTTATGGTTGGCTCCTTCCATATCCAAATGACCTACTAAAGTCTAAACTCTTTTCTTTCTTTCTGTTTCTTCCTCCACCTTAAAAAAGCAAGACGTTTCACCTTATTGTGAATTTGTAAACCTTCCAATTTATTCCTCTTAAACGTTATGACTCACCAAGTTCCACAGGCTGTTCTGCCCCAGAAGTTTTGTATTTCTAATAGTAGTGATAGAATCTAAGGATCATAAAATGACAGTTGAGTGATTTATTTTTTGCTTTGTCAAAGGATTTTATTCTTTGAAGTTGAAATCACACTAGATAAACAATAATCTATTCCTTCAGAATTTTCACATATCTAAAATATGATATTATTCACCACTCACAAAAAGTCAGCTATCAAACGAGTCATCAGTCTGCAGAAAGCCAAAATGTCCCCATTTAGATGCACCAGAGTTACAGGAAAATAGGCTTTGGGCATTTTGCTTCATAAAAATCTTGAGAGACTAAACTCTGTGAGTTCATCACTTTCACTGATTTCCCCTATTGTCAGAAAGCAACCATTTCAGCCTCTCCTTGTACTTCTGTCAGCAAAATGGCAGTAACACAATTCAAAGAAACTTCTTACAATATTCTTTTACTTGAATAAAACATAGAATCTTTCAAAATAAGCTACTGAAGACATTATGTTTTGCAGGTTTATTTGTTTAGTTTTAGGTGTTTTTAATTATGATGATTAGTTATATTCACGGTGGAATGATATAGGTAAAAGAGTAAGAATTGATTTGAAATAGTTAAACCAGAATTAGTTCAAGTTAAGAAGCTTCAGTTTGTTTTGACCCAGCCTCTTTTGATTTAGATCAATATTTAGACACAGACCTGGCACTATAGACATTTGAGTTGGATTTCTTTGTCTTGAGGAGATGTGTCCTGTACATTGCAGAATGTTTAGTCCTCTGCCAAGCTCCCTAACCCGTTTGATGACAACCAAAATGTCTTCAAACATGGCCAAATATTCCTGGGGGCAAGGACAATTACCTCAAGTTGAGAACCACTCTGTTAATATTTGATGTTTACAGTTGACAGGATCATAGTCTCATTCAGTACTAGAAGCTTTATGTACTTCAGGAACATCTTGCATAATTCTGAGAAACTCTTGATTTTTGTTGTTATCCTCACTTTATTTTTTATTTATGAACCTGTGGCATTACTTCAGTATATTTATATTAGTCTCTTAAAATTTCCAATGTGTGAACAGTCAAATTGCTAAAATTAGTAAATATATCAGTTCAGTTCATTTGCTCAGTTGTGTGCCACTCTTTGAGACCCCATAGACTGCAACACGTCAGAACTCCCTGTCCATCACCAACCCCCAGATCTTACTCAAACTCATGTCCATTGAGTCGGTGATGCTACCCAACCATCTCATCCTCTGTCTCCTTTTCCTCCAGCCTTCGATCTTTCCCAGCATCAGGGTCTTTTCAAATGAGTCAGTTCTTCCCATCAGATGGCCAAAGTATTGGAGTTTCAGCTTCAGTATCAGTCCTTCCAATAAATATTCAAGGTTGATTTCCTTTAGGATGGACTGGTTGGATCTCCTTGCAGTCCAAGGGACTCTCAAGAGTCTTCTCCAACACCATAGTTCAAAAGCATCAATTCTTTGGTCCTCAGCTTTCTTTATAGTTCAAGTTACATATCCATACATGACTATGGGAAAAAACCATAGCCTTGACTAGATGGACTTTTGTTGGCCAAGTAATGTCTCTGCTTTTTAATATGCTGTCTAGGTTGGTCATAGCTTTTCTTCCAAGGAGCAAGCATCTTTTAATTTCATGGCTGCAGTCTCCATCTACAGTGATTTTGGAGCCCAGAAAAATAAAGTCTATCACTGTTTCCACTGTTTCCCCATCTATCTGCCGTGAAGTGATGGGACTGGATGCCATAGTCTTAGTTTTCTGAATGTTGAGCTTTAAGCCAACTTTTTCACTCTCCTCTTTCACTTTCATCAAGAGGCTCTCTAGTTCTTCTTCGCTTTCTGCCATAAGGGTGGTGTCATTTGCATATCTGAGATAACTGATATTCCTTCTGGCAATCTTAATTCCAGCTTGTGCTTCATCCAGGCCAGCATTTCTCATAATGTACTCTGCATATAAGTTAAATTAGCAGGGTGATAATATACAGTTGTGATGTACTCCTTTCCCGATTTGTAACCGGTCTGTTTTTCCATGTTCAGTTTAAACTGTTGCTTCGTGACCTGCATACAGGTTTCTCAGGAGGCAGGTAAGTTAGTCTGGTATTCCCATCTCTTTCAGAATTTTCCACAGTTTCTTCTGATCCACACAGTCAAAGGCTTTGGCACAGCCAATAAGGCAGAAGTAGATGTTTATTCTGGAACTCTCCTACTTTTTTGATCACCCAATGGTTGTTGGCAATTTGATCTCTGGTTTCTCCGCCTTTTCTAAGTCCAGCTTGTACATCTGGAAGCTCATGGTTCATGTACAGTTGAAGCCTGGCTTGGAGAATTTTGAGCATTACTTTGCTAGCGTGTGAGATGAGTACAGTTGTGCAGTAGTTTGAGCTTTCTTTGGCATTGCCTTTCTTTGGGATTGGAATGAAAACTGACTTTTCCAGTCTTGTGGACACTGCTGAGTTTTCCAAATTTGCTGGCATATTGAGTGCAGCACTTTCACAGCATCATCTTCCAGCATTTGAAATAGCTCAACTGGAGTCCCATCACCTCCACTAGCTTTGTTCATAGTGATGCTTCCTAAGGCTCATTTGACTTCACATTCCAGGGTGTCTGGTTCTAGGTGAGTGATCACACCACCATGGTTATCTGGGTTGTGAAGATCTTTTTTATATAGTTCTTCTGTATGTAAAGACACATATCTGGGTTCATTAAAAAAAAAAAAAAAGATATGTCTTAAGAAGAATTGGAAAATCATTCAGATCACAGTATATTTCAATGGCATAAATGCTCTTTTTCCCCCCGTAAGTATCTATGTCTTCTTCTTTCAGTTACTCTCTTTTACCTCTAATCAGTGATCCCCAATCTTTTTGGCCCCGAGGACCAGTTTTGTGAAAAACGTTTTTTTCTGCCAACTGAGGTGGGGGGATGATTTCAGGATGATTCAAGTGCATTATATTTATTGTGCACTTTATTTCTATTATTATTGCATCAGTTCCACCTCAGATCATCAGGCATTAGATCCCAGAGGTTGGGGACCCCTGTTTCCTTTCCTTGTTTTGCTTCTAATTTATGGCTCTTGTTTACCTACTAATTTTATTGCCTAATGGGTCCTACTTAAGGTCTTCCTATTCTGTGTGTTGTTATTCTTAATTTGTCTATTTTTTTTTCATTAAATTCCCTAACAGAGAGAATCTGAGCACATCTGTCTGCATCCACTATATAGAATGATCTTACCAGTATATACCACAGACTGTGTATCTTCCTCTCATGGGAATGTCTCCTGGTTCAGCATCCTGGCTTGATTGATTGACTGGTCATATCTTTTTTCTTTCTTTTTTTTTAAAATTTATTTTAATTGGAGGCTGATTACTTTACAATATCGTAGCGGTTTTGGCCATACATTGACATGACTCAGTCAGCTGGTGTGCATGTGTCCCCCATCCTGAACCCCCCTCCCACCTCCCTCCCCTTCCCATCCCTCTGGGTCATCCCAGTGCACC
>SJYX01011630.1:121989-140945 GCA_006410675.1 Oreotragus oreotragus
CTCATTAGAACTGATTCAAATGTATTCTTTTTAATGGCTGAGTAATACTCCATTGTGTATATGTACCACAGCTTTCTTATCCATTCATCTGCTGATGGACATCTAGGTTGCTTCCATGTCCTGGCTATTATAAACAGTGCTGTGATGAACATTGGGATACATGTGTCTCTTTAAATTCTGGTTTCCTCAGTGTGTATGCCCAGCAGTGGATTGCTGGGTCATATGGCAGTTCTATTTCCAGTTTTTTAAGAAATCTCCACACTGTTCTCCATAGTGGCTGTACTAGTTTGCATTCCCACCAACAGCGTAAGAGGGTTCCTTTTTCTCTGCTCCATCTCCAGCATTTATTGTTTGTAGACTTTTTGATAGCAACCATTCTGTGGCTGGTCATTTCTTAAAAGCTGTCTGTGGTCATTTCTTTCAGTGAGAACTTTGGACCAGGAAGTCTTTGTAAGTCATCTCAGAATTAACGTGTTAGACCAGGCACACATCTCACCTGCCTTATCTCATATGGATGAAACTTGGGCATTATGGTTTTTCACTTGAAATTCAGAATCTCAAGAAAGAAATACTATTTTACCCTTAAGCTTCTCAGTGAATCTTTCGAGGAACAGCTCTCGCTTCTTTGTTCCTCTTCTGATGAGTATCTTCCTGATAGAGGTGAACTTTGTCAGCCCTGTCTGAGGTCATGAAGCCTGTAATGCCTGACAGGTTGCTGCTTTGGGGCAATATTCTTTCCTTGAGAGGAATTATATAGAGATGCTGTTGCTGCTGCTTAGTTGCAAGTCATGTCTGACTCTTGTGATACCCCTGGACTGTAGCTCACCAGGCTCCTCTGTCCATGGAACTTCTCTGGCGAAAATACTGAAGCGAATTGCCGTTTCTGGCTCCAGTGGATCTTCCCAACCCAGGGGTTAAACCCATGTCTCTTGTGTCTCCTTTACCACAGATTCTTTACCACTGCGCCACCTGGGAAGGTCCACTGAGACGTTGCCCTGGTGCTAAGAAATTTTGATTATTCAGTGTTGCCATATCAATGACAATATACCTTACACTATGGATTGGCTTTTAAATGGTAGGAAAAATGCAAGGTATGTGATTGTAATCATGATCAATCTAGTAATTTCTTGAATATAATTAGGCAGCTGTAAATTAAAAAAAAAAAACTCAGAAGGACGAGTGATTTGGAGAAGCAGCACATATCAGGCAAAACTTCTGAGTGTGAAGTAAGAAAACATTGAAACAAGACATGTTATTCCTTCTAGACACCTTTAAGTTACTGATATCTTGTGATTTAGTCAGGGTTAATTTCTTGTATCTTACATCAGCCTGTCTGAGTTTTGAAGCATTAATGTGAATATTCAAGGTCTTCAAGACATTTTACAAGCTGTCTTTATCAAGGCCATCATCAGGCTGTCTTGATTCTGAATGATAAAACTAATGTGTGCATTTTCTTTTTTTTTTCTTGAGTTTACCAACTGCATTGTATCTGCTGAGGAAGATTAGAAAAGTCCATATATACATACAGACGTAGAAAGGATAAAAGAAACTCCTTATTTCTTTTCATGCATGTATACATAAAGAAAATTGCTAAAGCCCTTGGGATACACTGAACCAAGACTGGATACTTGTTTTGAATTTTTTGGGGAGATAGATTTGTTTTGCTTAGAGAATACTCATGGTTTTCATGAGAAAATTTTGCAAATATTTGAATTCTTCCTGAGCTTCATCTTAAAAAGAGAAGAGCTTTTCCCTGAATCCTGACCTTCTTTTGCTTCAAAATATACTAAGGAAAGGGACGCATACTCAGCACTCTTGTCTAGAAGTTTTATAGCCTATTTTTCTTTATATAAAGAAATTTAACAGCTTTCCCCACTAGAACCTCCTTAGAGCTGATGGAATAATTTACTAACGACCAAATGAAAGAACTTTCTCGCTTACTCACAAAGAGAAAACAATATTGTTCAAAGCCAAACATGGAGATGATAAACTATAACTGGTACTGGACAGTGATTTACATCTTATGAATTGTACCAGGTGAATAATAGAGAAGATGACTAGAAAGAAAGTTATGTTTCCTCTAAATGTAAAGGAGAAAGTGAATTACTTTGTTCATCATCTTATCAAATTCAATGGTGCTTTTATCTAATTAATCTCAACCTGTCAACATGTTTGAATATTTTGAAATGTTTCTTGCCTTTATATCATCATATCTATGAAATTATCAAACCATATAGTTGCAATTAGTTAAGCACTATATTTTTTATTTATTCTGCATGTCTATGAAAGATAGAATTTGAAAACTTTTCTACTAACTGAAAGATACAATTTTCATCTTTATATTTAACATCTTTAATCATACATATTTAACACTTTATCTCAAAGACAAGCTACTGGCATTAATTCTCATAGCTGTCTGAAGCAGCAGTTGGTACAGCAGTATTTTGACATATTTTGCTATTGCACTTGAAAATTTGGTGACGTTTGGTCAGATGCCTGCCTCTGAAAAAATGCTACAAATATTTCATGCCTAATAAATAAAATTATGAAAATTTATGTTCATTATGTTCTCCTCAGAAGCAGAAAACAACACAAGTGAAAATATTGAAGGTGAAATTAAAGAAAATAGTTTAATACTGTTTTTAAAAGTAAAAATTTGCTTAGAAATTTATGAGTAAAAATAAATAAATCACAAAAAATTTTATAACAGTAAAAATATTTATAATCAAATTTGAATGGTGAATAAAGGCAGAAATATGTTACTAGGGTTTTAAAGGAAACTGAAGGAAATAGACATTTATTATACCTGAAAAAGAATGAAAAATTAGTGATGTGTCTGAACAAGGTTGGGGTTATGTTTGCCAAGTTTTTCCTCAGTAAAGCTAGTATTTTGCACTTTATAGTGAATAATTAGCAGGTGCTGATGTAATTTAAGATGATGTCTTTCTTCTCATTATACATTTGCCCTTAAGTTTTAGCATCTGTTGATCATATTTGCTTATATTAATTATTACTGTATGTTTTGATTAATGGTGATATTTATATTTTCAATATTCTCTTTCTGTTGGTGAGCTGGAAGTCCACTACATGGAATAATTTCTGATTTATTTGCTACTCAATCATTTATACCAGTGTGCATTATAGGTATTTATTTTAATTTAATACTTATAACCTATCACTGTCATTATTTATTTATTTACTGCTTTAGTTACCTCATATTTGGTTATTAGGAGCTTCTTTAAGTTGGCTTTTCAGTATGGAGTATGTTTTTGAGTAATTTTACTTGCAAGTTCCCCAAGCACTTCCATATTTATTTTATGCTTTATTTGCCCCAGGCATGAAATCAGCCACTTCTTCAAAGAGTTCTAGTTAAGTTTAAGCAGTTAGTAAGGTTCAGAACACTCAGGTTTAATGGCTTACTCCAAGAATCAGATGACTGAATATAGCAAAGTTGTAGGGTACAAATCAACATAAGAAATTCAGTTGTTTCTCTGTGTGTGTTAGTCTCTCAGTTACATATGACTCTTTGCAAGCCCATAGACTGTAGCCTGCCAGGTTCTTCTGTCTGTGGAATTCTCTATGCATGAATACTGGAGTGCATTGCCATTCCCTTCTCCAGGGGATTTTCCCAACACAGGAATTGAACCAGGGTCTCCCACAACGAAGACAGATTCTTTACCATCTGAACTACCAGGGAACTAACAACAAACTCTCTACAAAGGAAATCAGGAAAACAATCCTTTTTACAAGAGCACCAAAGAGAATAAAAAACTGAGAAACAAACTTAACTAAGGATATAAAAATGTATATATTGAAAACTGTAAAATATTGATAAAAGAGATTAGACAAGCAAGTGAAAAGGTATCTTGTATGCATGAATTAAGAGATTAACATTATTAAAATATTCATACTATCTAAAGCAATGTAAAGCATCAGCATAATCACTACCAAAATCCCAATGATTTTTCTACAGAAATAGAGAAAATAATTCTAAAATTCATATAAATGCACAAGATACATGGAATAACTGGAGCAATCTTAAGAAAAAGATCGAGTGACCTCACACTTCTTAATTTCAAATATATTACAAAGCTACAATAATAAAACAAAAAAAGTATGATGCCTGGGTAAATGTGGAAATATAGAACATTGCAACAGAACAGAAAGTATAAAAATAAATCCATGCATATACAACTGATCTTCTATAAGAGTTCCAAAGAAATAAAAGGAAAAGACAGTCTCTTCAACAAAAAGTGTTGAAAAACTGACTATCCTCATGCAAAAGAATGAAATTTGATCCTTATACAAAACACAAAAAAATCAACTTGAAATACATTAAAGACTTAAATTAAGACTTGAACTTTATAAAACTCCCAGAAGAAAACATTGGGGAAAAAATCTTAATGACATTGTTCTGGGCAATGATTTCTTTTTGGATAAGATACTAAAGCATAGTTAACTAAAATAAAAATAAAGTGATACTACATCAAAGTAAAAACCTCTACACAGCAAAAGAAAGATTAATAGAGTGAAAAGCCAATCTATGAAATATCAGTAAATATTTGAAAATCATGTATATGATAAGGGATTAACATCCAAAATATTTAACTCCTAAGTTATAGTAAGCTTCCCTGGTGGCTCAGAGGTTAAAGCGTCTGCCTCCAATGCGGGAGACCTGGGTTCGATCCCTGATGAAAGATAGAATTTGAAAACTTTTCTACTAACTGAAAGATACAATTTTCATCTTTATATTTAACATCTTTAATCATACATATTTAACACTTTATCTCAAAGACAAGCTACTGGCATTAATTCTCATAGCTGTCTGAAGCAGCAGTTGGTACAGCAGTATTTTGACATATTTTGCTATTGCACTTGAAAATTTGGTGACGTTTGGTCAGATGCCTGCCTCTGAAAAAATGCTACAAATATTTCATGCCTAATAAATAAAATTATGAAAATTTATGTTCATTATGTTCTCCTCAGAAGCAGAAAACAACACAAGTGAAAATATTGAAGGTGAAATTAAAGAAAATAGTTTAATACTGTTTTTAAAAGTAAAAATTTGCTTAGAAATTTATGAGTAAAAATAAATAAATCACAAAAAATTTTATAACAGTAAAAATATTTATAATCAAATTTGAATGGTGAATAAAGGCAGAAATATGTTACTAGGGTTTTAAAGGAAACTGAAGGAAATAGACATTTATTATACCTGAAAAAGAATGAAAAATTAGTGATGTGTCTGAACAAGGTTGGGGTTATGTTTGCCAAGTTTTTCCTCAGTAAAGCTAGTATTTTGCACTTTATAGTGAATAATTAGCAGGTGCTGATGTAATTTAAGATGATGTCTTTCTTCTCATTATACATTTGCCCTTAAGTTTTAGCATCTGTTGATCATATTTGCTTATATTAATTATTACTGTATGTTTTGATTAATGGTGATATTTATATTTTCAATATTCTCTTTCTGTTGGTGAGCTGGAAGTCCACTACATGGAATAATTTCTGATTTATTTGCTACTCAATCATTTATACCAGTGTGCATTATAGGTATTTATTTTAATTTAATACTTATAACCTATCACTGTCATTATTTATTTATTTACTGCTTTAGTTACCTCATATTTGGTTATTAGGAGCTTCTTTAAGTTGGCTTTTCAGTATGGAGTATGTTTTTGAGTAATTTTACTTGCAAGTTCCCCAAGCACTTCCATATTTATTTTATGCTTTATTTGCCCCAGGCATGAAATCAGCCACTTCTTCAAAGAGTTCTAGTTAAGTTTAAGCAGTTAGTAAGGTTCAGAACACTCAGGTTTAATGGCTTACTCCAAGAATCAGATGACTGAATATAGCAAAGTTGTAGGGTACAAATCAACATAAGAAATTCAGTTGTTTCTCTGTGTGTGTTAGTCTCTCAGTTACATATGACTCTTTGCAAGCCCATAGACTGTAGCCTGCCAGGTTCTTCTGTCTGTGGAATTCTCTATGCATGAATACTGGAGTGCATTGCCATTCCCTTCTCCAGGGGATTTTCCCAACACAGGAATTGAACCAGGGTCTCCCACAACGAAGACAGATTCTTTACCATCTGAACTACCAGGGAACTAACAACAAACTCTCTACAAAGGAAATCAGGAAAACAATCCTTTTTACAAGAGCACCAAAGAGAATAAAAAACTGAGAAACAAACTTAACTAAGGATATAAAAATGTATATATTGAAAACTGTAAAATATTGATAAAAGAGATTAGACAAGCAAGTGAAAAGGTATCTTGTATGCATGAATTAAGAGATTAACATTATTAAAATATTCATACTATCTAAAGCAATGTAAAGCATCAGCATAATCACTACCAAAATCCCAATGATTTTTCTACAGAAATAGAGAAAATAATTCTAAAATTCATATAAATGCACAAGATACATGGAATAACTGGAGCAATCTTAAGAAAAAGATCGCGTGACCTCACACTTCTTAATTTCAAATATATTACAAAGCTACAATAATAAAACAAAAAAAGTATGATGCCTGGGTAAATGTGGAAATATAGAACATTGCAACAGAACAGAAAGTATAAAAATAAATCCATGCATATACAACTGATCTTCTATAAGAGTTCCAAAGAAATAAAAGGAAAAGACAGTCTCTTCAACAAAAAGTGTTGAAAAACTGACTATCCTCATGCAAAAGAATGAAATTTGATCCTTATACAAAACACAAAAAAATCAACTTGAAATACATTAAAGACTTAAATTAAGACTTGAACTTTATAAAACTCCCAGAAGAAAACATTGGGGAAAAAATCTTATTGACATTGTTCTGGGCAATGATTTCTTTTTGGATAAGATACTAAAGCATAGTTAACTAAAATAAAAATAAAGTGATACTACATCAAAGTAAAAACCTCTACACAGCAAAAGAAAGATTAATAGAGTGAAAAGCCAATCTATGAAATATCAGTAAATATTTGAAAATCATGTATATGATAAGGGATTAACATCCAAAATATTTAACTCCTAAGTTATAGTAAGCTTCCCTGGTGGCTCAGAGGTTAAAGCGTCTGCCTCCAATGCGGGAGACCTGAGTTCGATCCCTGGGTTAGGAAGATCCCCTGGAGAAGGAAATGGCAATCCACTCCAGTATTCTTGCCTGGAGAATCCCATGAACCGAGAAGCCTAGTAGGTTACAGTCCACAGGGTCGCAAAGAGTCGGACACGACTGAGCGACTTCACTTTAAGTTATAGTAAAGTAACTAAGTAATACAACTAGTAAGTCAGTTAAAATATATTAAAGATCTGAACAGATATTTCTTCAAAGAAGACATAAAGATAATATATATATATATGACATAAATATCATAATCTTTAAGAAAAGGCAAATTAAAACCATCGTGCAATATCACCTCACACTTTCCAGGATGGCTATTATTTAAAAAAAGAAAAGAAAGAAAGAAAGTAAGAATCTAAAGACAATAAGAACTGGCAAGGATGGGAGGAAGTTTTAACCCTTGCTCATTACTGGTGAGAATGCAAAATGGTGATTAAGAAAAGGCAAATTAAAACCATCGTGCAATATCACCTCACACTTTCCAGGATGGCTATTATTTAAAAAAAGAAAAGAAAGAAAGAAAGTAAGAATCTAAAGACAATAAGAACTGGCAAGGATGGGAGGAAGTTTTAACCCTTGCTCATTACTGGTGAGAATGCAAAATGGTGCAGATGCTGCTGAAAATAATGTGGAGGTTCTTCAAACTATTAAAACTAGACTAACATAGTATCCATTGATATCCACTTCAGAATATTTATCCAAAAGAATTGAAATCAAGACCTCAGGAAATATTAGCACTCGTGTGTTCATTACAGCACTATTCACAATAACCAAGACATAGAAACAATCTAAATGGTCATTGACTGATGAATGGATAAAGAAAATATAACATAGACACAAGGAAATAATTTTCAGCCTTAAAAAACAAAGAAATTTTGCAACATGTGACATATGGATGAACTTAAGGATATTATCCTGGAGAACGCAATGGCGCCCCACTCCAGTACTCTTGCCTGGAAAATCCCATGGAGAGAGGAGCCTGGTAGGCTGCAGTCCATGGGGTCGCGAAGAGTTGGACACGACTGAGCGACTTCACTTTCACTTTTCACTTTCATGCATTGGAGAAGGAAATGGCAACCCACTCCAGTGTTCTTGCCTGGAGAATTCCAGGGACGAGGAGCCTGGTGGGCTGCCGTCTATGGGGTCGCACAGAGTCAGACACGACTGAAGCGACTTAGTAGCAGCAGCAGCAGCAGCAGCAAGGATATTATCCAAGTGAAACATCACTCAAAGACAAATACTGCTTGATTCTACTTATATGAGTTATCTAAACTGGCAAATCATCATGAGAAACGCTGGGCTGGAAGAAGCACAAGCTGGAATCAAGATTGCTGGGAGAAATATCAATCACCACAGATATGCAGATGACACCACCCTTATGGCAGAAAGTGATGAGGAACTAAAAGCCTCTTGATGAAAGTGAAAGAGGAGAGTGAAAAAGTTGGCTTAAAGCTCAACATTCAGAAAACGAAGATCATGGCATCTAGTCCCATCACTTCATGGCAAATACATGGGGAGAATCTGTGTATTCTTGCCATCTTTTCTTAATCTCTTCTGTTTCTGTTAGGTCCATACTATTTTTGTCCTTTACTGCACCCATCTTTGCATGAAATGTTCCCTTGGTATCTCTAATTTTCTTGAAGAGATCTCTAGTCTTTCTCATTCCACTACTTTCCTCAATTTTTTCCATTGTTTGAGATGTGTATAAGAGACAGATGGCATCTAGTCCCATCACTTCATGGCAAATACATGGGGAGACAATGGAAACGGTGTCAGACTTTATTTTTTGGGGCTCCAAAATCACTGCAGATGGTGACTGCAGCCATGAAATTAAAAGACACTTACTCCTTGGAAGGAAAATTGTGACCAACGTAGATAGCATATTAAAAAGCTGAGACATTACGTTGCCAACAAAGGTCTGTCTAGTCAAGGCTATGGTTTTTCCTGTGGTCATGTATGGATGTGAGAGATGGACTGTGAAGAAAGCGGAGTGCTGAAGAATTGATGCTTTTGAACTGTGGTGTTGGAGAAGACTCTTAGGAGTCCCTTGGATTGCAAGGAGATCCAACCTGTCCATTCTAAAGGAGATCAGTCCTGGGTGTTCATTGGAAGGACTGATGCTGAGGCTGAAGCTCCAATACTTTGGCCACCTCATGTGAAGAGTTGACTCATTGGAAAAGACTTTGATGCTGGGAGGGATTGGGGGCAGGAGGAGAAGGGGACGACAGAGGATGAGATGGCTGGATGTCATCACCGACTCAATGGACTTGAGTTTGAGTAAACTCTGGGAGATGGTGATGGACAGGGAGGCATGGCATGCTGCGATTCATGGGATCACAAAGAGTCGGGCATGACTGAGTGACTGAACTGAATTGAACTGAACTGAAACTGTCAAATCATAAAATCAGTTAGTGAAATGATGGTTGCTAGACCCTGATTAGAGGGAGAAACGAGTTACTACTATAGGGGCAAAAAGTTTCAGTCAAACAACATGAATTAAGCTTTAAAGATTTACCATGTAGTATTGTACTTATAGTCAGAAAGAATGTATAGTACACTGAAAATTTTGTTAGAGATCAATGGCATGCTAGTGTTCTTATCACAATAACATTTTAAGAAAAAGAAAGATGATCGGAGGTATTTATAGATGTAAAAGTATCAATATCTTATTCTTTTAAAGGAAAAATGCTGAATGCAAGTTTATTCTTACTTGAAAAATCTTAGTTTACCCATAAGAAACTATGAGTAAAATTACCTATGCTATATGTTTTTACATATTTAATTCGACACCTCTCTTACCTCTCTTTCTCATTCCATCTAAACTGGCAAATGGATGCCCTGTGTCAAGTACTTAGGGAGATAAATCACAGAAAAATCATAATAATAATTTAAAATAAATGTCCTCATTTCACAATAAGACACAACATAAATTAATTTTCTATACCTATCCATCATCCAACTGTCCATCCATCCATTCACCTGTCTATAAATCTATCCATCCATCCATCCAATCATCCACTTATCTATACATCTGTTAAACTCTCTAAAATAGTAATGACAAACTCAATCTGAAATAAAGGTGGACTGACAGAAATAAAATTGTGCAAAAACAACAAAGTGGTTTATATGAATAATGACTTTTGATTTGAACTTTTGTTTTGAACACAAAGTATTCTGCTTTCACTTTTACCAGGTTGAAAATTTTGAGATAATTCATAGAAAGTGCCTTACATCATAAAAGTTATTTTGCTACTTATATAGAAGAGTCATAAAACATGTTAAAGTCTTATAAAGGTTTTGAAAGAAAAATGTCCTGACCCCTAGTTATGTTTCATTTCATAACCAGTTAGATCTTATATTTCAGTATAGTTAAAGGCATGAAAATGAGAAAAAAGATGGAATTTTAATATCCTGCAGTTGATTAAAATAAAGATGAAAAATTGAATCAACGCATTCAATGTTTATAACTCTCACTGATCTTCAATCTGTAAAATTTTAGAGTTTAAAACACAAAAACAATTCCATGTCAGACAGAAGCAAAACTTCTAAAGTCTATTCTACCTGTTTCTACAGCCCTTCCCAGTTTCCCAGTATTGTTCAGGAATGGAGTCTGTCTGAAATATAATATTTTCATTTGGCTTTTAATTTTGATTCAGCATTTTCATATCTAAACTGAATTGCCAGTTCCTCATGTTTCTTTTATCAGTCTTCATCTTACTATTTTGGTGCTTAAATACTTTAAAAAAAATATTTTGCCAACCTCTATTTGTTGAGAGCCCTTTGGAGCCAAATGATGTCCTGTTTCTTATGACTATATTAATGAATAAAGCAGCAAAAAAAAAAAAAAAAAAAACCACAAAAACCTGCCATCACTGAGTATTCAGCTTATTTTACATCATTAGCCCCATATTTTCTTTCCTTTTCAGATAGATACCTTCACTTCCCAAAACAGTAAATTATTCCATATTAGTCATTTTACTCCATAGAAACTTGGGATACTCATTTTTTGTATCATGGAGACGATCAAGGGATGACATGAGTGCATGCTCGTTTGCTTCAGTGGTATCCAACTCTTTGTAGCCCATGGACTGTGGCCTGTCAGGTTCCTATGTCCATGGGGATTTCTCAGCAAGAATAATGGAGTGGGTTGTCATGCCTTCCTCCAGAGGATCTTCCCAATCCAGGGACTGAAACTGCTGCTTCTGCATCTCCTGCATTGCAGGCAGACATTTTACCTCTAAGCCACTGGGGAAACCCCTAGGGATGACAACTTCTTACTTACTCTTGTATCAGGTGTTAGCCATGTCTACAATCAGCTTTATATTTTCCAAGTCTAGATGATTTCCACTGGTCACATTAGGACATTATGACAACACAAGCAAATAAAAAAGAAATTTTAATTGTATTCGCTAAAAGGGAAAATCCAAGGGGTTTAACGGCTGAAAAAATCCAACAAAAACACCCACAGATACGTATTCACATTCATACCCGTGAATTCCTGTGTACAAGGTAAAAACTGACAATACTGACAAGCTGAGAAAATACTGGCTTTGGCTGCTACAAAAATCCAGCTCTAGTTCTAAATCATATGAAGATATTTGAAAATAAAGGCAGTGTTAGCTAGTTTTCCATCACAGTCCCATTGTTTATTCCTTTATCATGTTTTCCCTTCCTAGTATTCACCGCATATTTTCCACTGGTAACTTACAATTCTTCTCCTGCTTTTCCCAAACTTACCCAATTAAAATATTCCAAACTAAGGTAAAGGAGTTTTCGGGGGATAATTTTGGAACCAGACTATTGTCATGTGTAACCTGCCTGCCTGGGAAAAGCACTGAACATATATTTGTAATATAGATGGGAATTAAACGTGGTATGATATTTGTACGAATGAGCTTACTCCCTGAAAAAAGCAATGGAGCATAATAAGAACCACAGATTCAAAAATATGGTAATTGATTTAAATCTTGTCTATTTCAGAGTGTTATACCGTGGGTTAAATTATGTAAATGAAGAGAAAAAACAGTATCTGTCTCATAATCAATAAGCAACATTAGCCAGAATATTCACTGCAAGTATCATCAAAGTGAATGCAATACTACTAGGTGTTATTTAAGACAAATGCCAAAAGAGTTTACAAACTGGGTAGAAGATCATGATCCTTTTGAGCCCATAATTGTAAATATGTTCATGAATCACACATATGCATCAAATGACAAAGACCTAAATTCACATTAACAAGGCAGCAGGTGTGCAGTAGCACTGGATGTAAGTTTTTGTTGTTGTTGTTAGTAAATAATTCAGGATTTCTGGCTTTAAATGGCATACAATAAGCAGTCCTTGGGGCAGTCTTTCCAAACTTCCTCTTAAAATATCTACAGGAACACAGAACAACATGAAAATTCACAACTGTAAAAATAAAATTCCATACAAAATAATAACAGAATCTGGAAGGAATATTTTTACCAATTATTCTAAAGATGAACTTAGGGAATAAAAAGTCTTTCCTCTAAGAAACCCAAAGCTTTTAACAACTAGAAAACTTGTCAGATGCAATTTGACTTTGAAAGTATTACTCAGGTTAAATGTTACTTTTTCAAAGAAAACACTGTCTTTCAAAGAATGAATCCCTTGTTCAAACACTGTTTCCATCAGACTGTTTGTCTGAATTTTTATTTTACATCATTGATGGGACTACTTCTGTCTTATCCATTTTTCTCCCTCTATCATAAAGTTTATACTCCTTTCAGAGCAAGAGGAAGTTCCCAGAGTCTGGGGCAGTGCTTGATACACAAGAAAAGTGATTGTAACCCTTTAGTCACTCAGTCATGTCCGACTCTTTGCAATCCCAATGGACAGCAGCAGCATGCCAGGCTTCCCTGTCCTTCCCCATCTCCCAGAGTTTGTCTAAACTGGTCCATTGAGTCAGTGATCATTTTCTGTCATTCCTTTCTCCTCCTACCTTCAATCCGTCACAGCATCAGAGTCTTTTCCAGTGAGCTGGCTTTTCGCATCAGATGGCCAAAATATTGAAGTTTCAGCTTCAGCATAAGTCCCTCCAATGAATATACAGGCTTGATTTCCTTTAGAGTTGACTCGTTTGATCTCCTTGCAGTCCAATGGACTCTCAAGAGTCTTCTCCAATACTACAGTTCAAAAGCATCGGTTCCTCAGAACTCAGCCTTCTTTACAGTCCAACTCTCACATCCATACATGACTACTGGAAAAACTAATTTTGACAAATGGACCTTTATCATAGCTTTTCTTCCAAGGAGCAAGCATAGTTTAATTTCATGATTGTAGTCACCAGCCTCAGTGATACTGGAGCACAAGAAAATAAAGTCTGTCACTGTTCCCATCGTTTCCCCATCTATTTGTCAAGAAGTGATGGGACCAGATGCCATGATCTTTGTTTTTTTTGAATGGTGATATTTAAGCGAGCCTTTTCACTCTCCTCTTTCACCTTCATCAAGAGGCTTTTAGGTTGCTCTTTACTTTCTGCCATAAGGGTGATGTCATCTAAATGGTGCTGCTGCTGTTCAACTTTGTGTGATCACGTAGACAGCAGCTTACCAGGCTCCTCCATCCCTGAGATTCTCCAGGCAAGAACACTGGAGTGGGTTGCCATTTCCTTCTCCAATGCATGAAAGTGAAGTTGCTCAGTCATGTCCAACTCTTTGTGACCCCATGGACTGCAGCTTACCAGGCTCCTCCATCCATGGGATTTTTCCAGGCAAGAGTACTGGAGTGGATTGCCATTTCCTTCTCCAGTCATCTGCATATCTGAGGTTATTGATGTTTCTCCTGGCAAATTTGATTCCAGTTGTGCTTCATCCAGCCCAGCATTTCTCATGATGTACTCTGCCTATAAGTTAAATAAGAAGGGTGACAACATACAGCCTCGATGTACTCCTCTTCTAATTTGGAACTAGTCCATTGTTCCATGTTTGATCTGACTGTTGCTTCTTGATCTGCATACAGGTTTCTCAGGAGGCAGGTAAGATTGTCTGGTATTCCCATCTCTTTAAGAATTTTCCATAATTTGTTGTGATACAGTTGAAGGCTTTAGCATAGTCAATGAAGCAAAAGTAGATGTTTTTCTGAAAATATCTTTCTTTTTCTAAGATCTAATGGATGTTGGCAATTTGATCTCTGGTTCCTCTACATTTTCTAAATCCAGCTTGTACATCTGAAAGTGTTTGGTTTGCATACTGTTGAAGCCCAGCTTCAAGGACTTTGAGCATTACTTTGCTAGCCTGTGAAATGAGTGCAATTCTGTGGCAGTTTGAACATTCTTTAGCATTGCTTTTCTTTGGGATTGGAATGAAAACTGACTTTTTTCAGTCCCGTGGCCACTGCTGAGTTTTCCAAATTTTCTGGCACGTTGAGTGCAGCACTTTAACAGCATCATCTTTTAGGAGTTGAAATAGCTCTACTGATATTCCATCACCTCACTAACTTTGTTCTTAGTGATGCTTCCTAAGGCCCACTTGACTTCTCACTCTGGAATGCCTGGCTTTAGGTGAGTGATCACACCATCGTAGTTATCCAGGTCATTAAGATCTTTTTGTATAGTTCGTCTGTGTATTCTTGCCATCTTTTCTTAATCTCTTCTGTTTCTGTTAGGTCCATACTATTTTTGTCCTTTACTGCACCCATCTTTGCATGAAATGTTCCCTTGGTATCTCTAATTTTCTTGAAGAGATCTCTAGTCTTTCTCATTCCACTACTTTCCTCAATTTCTTTCCATTTTTTGGTTTGGAAGGGTTTCTTATCTCTCCTTGTTATTCCCTGGAACGCTGTATCCAGATTCCTATATCTTTCCTTTTCTCCTTGCCTTTTGCTTGTCTTCTTTTCTCAATTATTTATAATGCTTCCTCAGATAACCATTTTGTCATTTTCTAAATGATCAACTGTTTTTTCTCTACTAAACTTCCTTAAAAGAGTAAGTAAAAGACTTACTCATACTTACACTGCATCTCAAAAGGCCTCATCCTCCCAAAATGAAACTTTCTACATGAGAACCAAAACATTAAATGGTTTCTTCTTAAAGAGTTTCTGGAATGTTCTTATCTGTCTGCTCTTTTTAGTAAAATCAGTTTGTCATTTTCCTGGAAGACTGTCAGGATTTTGAATATATTTACTCTGAACCTAACAGAAACACCTAGAGAAAACTACAGTTTTTTATTTAATAAAAAATTCCCAAAAGAAGAATCAGAAACTAGGAAAAATCTATATCTCAGGAAGCATAAGATTTTGGGTTGGAATAATGAGGCTATAAACATGAGTTTGAGTAAACTCCAGGAGATGGTAATGGACAGGGAGGCCTGGTGTGCTGCGATTCATGGGGTCGCAAAGAGTCGGACACGACTGAGTGACTGAACTGAACTGAACTGAATGGTGATTGGGAATCCAGTGTGTATATCTGTGTGCCATAATTCATAGATCTGTGGACAGACACAGAGTGTGTTGTGAGTAGAAACACTGGAAAACTATACAATTTATTTATTTTCAAACAAGTCTGAATAGATCTTAAAGAAGTAAACTGTTGACTTTATTATTGCTAAAGATCCTATCAATGATGTGGAAGAAAAACTTGATAAATACTCCCATGCTACAGGGTAAATGGAGAAAGAGAATGAAAACAATAAATAAGATAGCAACTGCAGAAAACAAATAGATAATTACACCAAGTATTCCTGGGGAGGAAGTTGGGAAGAAAGTAATAAAATTCAAACACAATATGTTAAAAGAGATGATCATAAGAAGATTGACTACAATCAAAAATATTAATTCCCTAAAAATTAACTGGTAGATTTACTGTAACTCTAATCAAAACCCTGTCTTCCTGAAAAATGACACACTGATTTTACTCAAAAGATCAGATGGATAAGAATATCACAGAACCTCTTTAACAAGGGAGAAAAAAAAGCTGAAAACTTGTTTTTTAGCATATAAAAATAACAGCTATAATAATTTACACTGTGGAATTGGCAACACAATCAATGGGCTTCTCAGGTGGTTCAGTGGGTAAATCATCTGCCTACAGTGCACGAGATCCAGGCAGACACCAATTCGAGCCCCAGGCCTGGGAAATCCCCTGGAGGAGGGCACAGCAACCTACTCCAGAATTCTTGCTTGGAGAATCCCATGAACATAGGCACCTGGTGGGCTACAGTCCCTAGAGTCAGAAAGAGTTGGACATGACTGAAGCTTCTGAGCATGCACATACAGATATTGACAACTGAAAGTAGAAATCACAAAAACAGATCAATGCATATATGGAAACTTAATCGTGAGAGTTGGAGAAGGAAATGGCAATCCACTTCAGTATTCTTGCCTGGAGAATCCTATGGGCAGCAGAGCCTGGTGGGCTACAGTTCATGGGATCACAAAGAGTCAGACACAACTAAAGTGATAGAATAAAATCATGACAGACCTGGTCTTGCAGAATAGTAAGACAAGAGTTAGGTGTTCAACAAAGTCTAGGGAAAGGTTAATAGCAATTTGGAAAAGACAAATGAAAAAGTCTGAAATTAGACCTAGACATTCTACTATAGAATAACATCAATTTCAAATGGATTAAACATCAAATTTGAAAGACAAAATTAAGTGGTTTAAAGGATAAGTAAATGCTCAGATTGAAACTGCAAACAAATATTGAGTCAGTAAAATAAAAATAATTTTACATCTAGACTACTTAGAATCAAGCAGCAGTTAACAAAGAAACTTCTTTAAAGCTATCAAAGGGGTAGAATATACTACCTTTATTTATAGTGTGGAATAGCAATAGACTGACAGAAATGACCCATATGTAAAAATGTAGTTTGGTGAAATATTAAATTTTCTGAGCAAATATCATTTTCTCTTTAGACTTATTGCCAGTTAAACTATAATTCATAAGAGAAAAATTCATGACTCAACATAAAAATAGTAATCAAATTTTGTCTTTCTAGACCTTCAGTACAATTTTATTAAAAGATACTCAGTATGGGGCTTCCTTAGTGCTCAGGAGTTAAGAATCGGCAGGATATGAGGGTTCAATCCCTGGATCAGGAAGATTCCCTGGAGAAGGAAATGGCCGCCCACTCCAGTACTCTTGACTGGGAAATCCCATAGATGGAGGAGCCTGGCAGGCTATAGTCCATGGGGTTGCAATAGTGTTGGACAAGACTTAGCAATTAAATCATTACCACTACCAGAGTAAGAAGAAAAGTAAACCCGGGTGGGGGTGGGAATTAGTTTGCAAGAAATAACGATGGAAACAAATACTGGTAAAATCAGTTCAGTTCATCGTGTCCAGCTCTTTGTGACCCCAAGGCTTCCCTGTCCATCACCAACTTCCAGAGCTTGCTCAAACTCTGTCCATCAATTCAGTGATGCCATCCAACCATCTCATCCTCTGTCACCCCTTCTCCTCCTGCCTGCAATCTTTCCCAGTATCAGGTCTTTTCCAAGGAGCCAGTCTTTTGCATAATGTGGCCAAAGTAATGGAGTTTCAGCTTCAACATCAGTCCTTCCAATAAATATTCAGGACTGTTCTCCTTTAGGATTGACTGTTTTGATCTCCTTGCAGTCCAAGGGACTCTCAAGAGTCTTCTCCAAAACCACAGTTCAAAAGCATTAATTCTCTGGCGCTCAGCTTTCTTTATGGTCTAACTCTCATATCTATGCATCACTACTGGAAAAACCACAGCTTCGACTAGACAGACCTTTATTGGGCAAGTAATGTCTCTGCTTTTTAATATGTTGTCTAGGTTGGTCATGAAATGTTCCTTTGGTATCTGTAATTTCTTGAAGAGATCTCTAGCCTTTCCCTTTCCGTCGTTTTCCTCTATTTCCTTACATTCATCGCTGAGGAAGGCTTTCTAATCTCTCCTTGCTATTCTCTGGAACTCTGCATTCAGATGCTTATATCTTTCCTTTTCTCCTTTGCTTTTCACTTCTCTTCTTTTTACAGTTATTTGTAAGGCCTCCTGAGACAGCCATTTTGCTTTTTTGCATTTCTTTTCCATGGGGATGATCTTGATCGCTGTCTCCTGTACAATGTCATGAACATCCATCCATAGCTCATCAGACACTCTATCTATCAGATCTAGTCCCTTAAATCTATTTCTCACTTCCACTGTATAATCATAAGGGATTTGATTCAAGTCATACCTGAATGGTCTAGTGGTTTTCCCTACTTTCTTCAATTTAAGTCTGAATTTGGCAATAAGGAGTTCAAGATCTGAGCCACAGTCAGCTCCTGGTCTTGTTTTTGCTGACTGTATAGAACTTCATATTTGGCTGCAAAGAATATAATCAATCTAATTTCAGTATTGAGCATCTGGTGATGTCTATGTGTAGAGTCTTCTCTTGTGTTGTTGGAAGAGGATGTTTGCTATGTCCAGTGCATTCTCTTGGCAAAACTCTATTAGCCTTTGGCATGCTTCAGTTCCAAGGCCAAATTTGCCTGTTACTCCAGGTGTTTCTTGACTTCCTACTTTTGCATTCCATTCCCTATAATGAAAAGGACACCTTTTTGGGGTGTTAGTTCTAAAAGGTCTTGTAGGTCTTCATAGAACTGTTCAACTTCAGCTTCTTCAGCATTACTGTTTGGGGCATAGGCTTGGATTACTGTGAAATTGAATGGTTTGTCTTGGAAACGAACAGAGATCATTCTGTCATTTTTGAGACTGCATCCAAGTACTGCATTTTGGACTCTTTTGTTGACCATGATGGCTACTCCATTTCTTCTGAGATTCCTGCCAACAGTAGTAGATATAATGGTCATCTGAGTTAAATTCACCCATTCCAGTCCATTTTAGTTCACTGATTCCTAGAATGTTGACGTTCACTCTTG
>SJYX01011630.1:141300-211652 GCA_006410675.1 Oreotragus oreotragus
AAAAGCAGAGACATTACTTTGCCAACAAAGGTCCATCTCGTCAAGGCTATGGTTTTCCCAGTAGTCATGTATGGATGTGAGAGTTGGACTGTGAAGAAGGCTGAGCACCAAAGAATTGATGTTTTTGAACCGAGGTGTTGGAGAAGACTCTTGAAAGTCCCATGGACTGCTAGGAGATCCAGTAGTCCATTCTAAAGGAGGTCAGTCTTGGGTGTTCTTTGGAAGGAATGATGCTAAAGCTGAAACTCCAGAAATTTGTCCACCTCGTGCAAAGAGTTGACTCATTGGAAAAGACTCTGATGCTGGGAGGGACTGGGGTCAGGAGGAAAAGGGGATGACAGAGGATGAGGTGGCTGGATGGCATCACCATCTCGATGGACATGGGTTTGGGTGAACTGCAGGAGTTGGTGATGGACAGGGAGGCCTGGTGTGCTGCAATTCATGGGGTCACAAAGAGTCAGACAGGACTGAGTGACTGAACTGAACTGAAATGAATGGGGTTCTCAAGGCAAGAAAACTGAACGGTGATGGAGAAGACTCTTGAGAGTCCCTTGGATTGAAAGGAGATCCAACCAATCCATTCTAAAGGAAATCAGTCCTGATTGTTCATTGGAAGGACTGATGCTAAAGCTGAAACTCCAGTACTTTGGCCACCTCATGGAAGAGTTGACTCATTGGAAAAACTCTGATGCTGGGAGGGACTTGGGACAGGAGAAGAAGGGGATGACAGAGGATGAGATGGCTGGATGGCATCACCAACTCGATGGACTTGAGTTTGGGTGAACTCTGAGAGGTGGTGATGGACTGGGAGGCCTGGCATGCTGCAATTCATAGGATCACAAAGAGTTAGACATGACTGAGCAACTGAACTGACTGAACTGACTAGGTTGGTCATAGCTTTTCTTCCAAAGAACAAGTGTCTTTTAATTTCAAGGCCGCAGTTACCTTCTGCAGTGATTTTGGAGCCCAAGAAAATAAGTCTTTTCCTGTTTCCATTGTTGTCCCATCTATTTTCCATGAAGTGGTGGGACTGACTGCCATTATCTTAGTTTTATGAATGTTGAGTATTAAGCCAGCTTTTTAACTCTCCTCTTTCACTTTCATCAAGAGGCTCTTTAGTTCTTCTTCACTTTCTGCCATAAGTGTTATGTCATCTGCATATCTGAGGTTATTGATGCTTCTTCTGGCAACCTTGATTCCAGCTTGTGCTTCATTCAGCCTGGCTATTTGCATGATGTACTCTGCATATAAGTTAAATAAGCAGGGTGACAATATACCGACTTGACATACTCCTTTCCCAATTTGGAACCAGTCCATTGTTCCATGTCCGGTTCTAACTGTTGCTTCTTGACTTGCAAACAGACTTTTTAGAAGGCAGATAAGGTAGTCTGATAGTCCCATCTCTTTAAGAATTTTCTACAGTTTATTGTGATCTACACAGTCAATAGTTTGGGGTAATCAATAAAGCAGAAGTAGAGTTTTGGGGGGATTGTCTTGCTTTTTCTATGATTCAACAGATGTTGGCAATTTGATTTATGGTTACTCTGCCTTTTCTAAGCCCAGCTTGAATATCTGGAAGTTCATGGTTCACATACTGTTGAAGCCTGGCTTAGAGATTTTTGATCATTTCTTTGCTAGCATGTTAGATGACTGCGACTGTGCAGTAGTTTGAACAATTTTTTGGCATTGTCCTTCTTTGAGATTGGAAAGAAAACTGAAATTTTCCAGTCCTGTGGCCACTGCTGAGTTTTCCAAATTTGCTGGAATATTGAGAGCAGCACTTTAACAGCATCATCTTGTAGGATTTGAACTAATTCAACTGATATTACATCACCTCCACTAGTCTTGCCTGTAGTGATGCTTCCTAAAGCCTTCTTGACTTCGCATTCTAGGATGTCTGGCTCTAAGTGAATGATCACACCATTGTAGTTATCTTGGTCATGAAGACCTTTTTCGTATAGTTCTTCTGAGTATTCTTGCCACCTCTTCTTAACATCTTCTGCTTCTGTTAGGTTCATTCCATTTTTGTCCTTTACTGTGCCCATCTTTGCATGAGCACATACAAAGATGTATCTTGGTATCTCTAATTTTTCTTGAAGAGATCCTTGTTGCTACTGCTGCTGCTAAGTCACTTCAGTCGTGTCCAACTCTGTGCGACCCCATAGACATCTTCTGAGTATTCTTGCCACCTCTTCTTAACATCTTCTGCTTCTGTTAGGTTCATTCCATTTTTGTCCTTTACTGTGCCCATCTTTGCATGAGCACATACAAAGATGTATCTTGGTATCTCTAATTTTTCTTGAAGAGATCCTTGTTGCTACTGCTGCTGCTAAGTCACTTCAGTCGTGTCCAACTCTGTGCGACCCCATAGACAGCAGCCTACCAGGCTCCCCCATCCCTGGGATTCTCCAGGCAAGAATACTGGAGTGGGTTGCCATTTCCTTCTCCAATGCATGAAAGTGAAAAGTGAAAGTGAAGTCGCTCAGTCAAGTCCGACTCTTCATGACCCCATGGACTTGCAGCCCCTACCAGTCTCCTCTGTCTTTGGGAGTTTCCAGGCAAGAGTACTAGAGTGGATTGCCATTGCCCTCTCCAGAAGAGATCACTAGTCTTTCCCATTCTATTGTTTTCCTCTGTTTCTTTGCATTCTTCCCTGAGGAAGGCTTTCTTATCTCATCTTGCTATTCTTTTAAACTCTGCTTTCAAGTGGGTATATCTTTCCTTTTCTGCTTTGCCTTTAGCTTCTCTTCTTTTCTCAGCTATTTGTAAGACATCCTCAGACAAGTATTTTACTTTTTTTGTATTTCTTTTTCTTGGGGATGATCATGATCACTGCCTCTTGTCAAAACCTCCATCCATAGTTCTTCAGGCATTCTAGAAGATCTAATCCCTTGAATCTGTTTGTCACTTCCAGTGTATAATTGTATGGGATTTGATTTAGGTCATACCTGAATGGTCTAGTGGCTTTCCCTACTTTCTTCAATGTGAGTCTGAATTTGGCAATAAGGAGTTCATGATCTGAGCCACAGTCAGCTCCTGGTCTTGTTTTTGCTGACTGTATAGAGCTTCTTCATCTTTGCCTCCAAAGGATATAATCAATCTGATTTTGGTGTTGACCATCTGGTGATATCCTGGACATTCACAGGCAAGTCTGAGTCAGTCTCTTGAAGGCTCACTGCTCCTTTCTTCTGGTTCTTGGTGCACACAAGTTTTTGCTTGTGCCTTCCAAGAGTGTGTTTCCCCAGTCCTGTGTAAGTTGTGTAATCAAATCCTCTGTCCTCCAAAGTCATATTCTCTGGGGGTTCTCAGTGCCTTTCAGATCCCCAGGTTGAGAAATCTGTTGTGAGTCTTAGAACTTTCTTAACAGTGTGAGAATTTCTTTGGCATATTTGCTCTGCGGTTTGTGGGTCATCTGCTCAACAGCTCTGTGCTGGGGTTAATGGTGACCTTCTCCAAGATGGCTTATGCCACTGGCTGTGTGACCCAGGTAGCTGCACCCAAAGCCCCTGCCCCTGTGGCAGACCACTGCTGACCCGTGCCTCTGCAGGAGACTCAACACTGTTCTGGCTCAGTCTCTGTGGGGTGTCTGGGTCCTGATGTGCACAAGATTTTGTTTGAGCCCTCCAAGCATCTCTGGTGGGTATGAGGCTTGATTTTAAATGTGATTTCATCCCTCCTTCAGTTTTGCTGGTGCTTCTCCTTTGCACTTGGATGGGGGCTATCTTTGCTTGGCGGGATGCTGCATTCTTCTGTCAGTGGCTGTTTTCTTCTGTCAGTGGCTGTTCAGTAGCGAGTTGTACTTTTGGAGTTCTCACAGGAGAAGATGAGTGCATGTCCTTCTACACTATTTTGTGTCTTCCACTGATAAAATAGTTCAGTACATTTAATTAATTAAAGACTATACAGAATAATGACTTTCAGTTTGTGACACTGAAACAAAAATTCACAGAGAATTTGAGGAAAAATGTGGAAGAAAATAAAGGTAAATAGAATAAAAATATAGTAATTGACAGATATATTGTGTCTTATCTTCCTTACCAATATTTCCTCAATAAACTCATTCTTTATGCTAATAAATGAAATTAGATAGGATAACGTATTTTAGCAGCTCACAGGCATAATTTTGAGTGTGATGTCATTAGAATGATACATATAATAGAGCTTCAGGGAAGTAACCTGGCAATAATTAAATTAATTTAAATATATAAAATAATGTTTCATTGTACTAGCTTTATTGAAATTCTGTTATAAGTGTTCTATCATAACAGAATATTTTTAGAGGAACCCACTTGTAAGTACTTATAATAATACAGGCATCACACAAATTAATTAGAATACAAAGAACAAAGTCAATGGCAAGTAGAGGATTTAGGGAGGCAAAAGTTTTGTTTTTTTAACTGAAACTTGACCACAGCTCATCAATGTACTATGATTGGTCAAGTGAAATTTATAGCCATCAGTACTGTCCTAAAATTGACTTTATTTTGAGACAGTCTTCATATATACAATTCTGGTAAAAATATCAATAATCCAAGAGTTAAGAAAAATAAATCTGAAAGCAGGTATGCAATTATATTATTAACATGTATAAACCTCTAGTTGTTATTTAACTCCTACACTCATAAAATTTATTTTAGAAAGTTTCTTTTCTTTGAGAAATGTATGCTCTTTTCAGATGACTAAAAAGCCAGTTATTTTACACTTGAATACTGAAGAGCTAAAGATTACTTGTTCTGTCCTTATCCATTATGTATTTAGAAATTTTAAATAAATGTGGCATTTATTCTAGACTAGTACACTTAGATATACAACTACTTTATCACTCATGAAATCATCAAGGACTCAAGAAGAAAAGCAGTAGATTGTAAAAGAGATAGAATTAATAATTTATATTTTAACCTCCTGATTCACATTCAACTATTATTTTTCTACTCACTGAAACTCTACATTTAAAACTAATGGTAGTGAAGATAGATTCACTTAAAGTAATGCTGATTCATAAACACTTCAGTGAGCCAAAAGTATAATTTAATAGCAAGAAAAGCAGAGCTTTAAACAGAGCAAAGGAGAAAATTGTATTATTAAAATGCTTGCCAAGAAGGTGAGCATGTTCAACTGATTCACATTTCTTGGGACATTTACTGAGAAGTATCCCATATTTCTAAAAATCAGGTCAAGTTTGTTATTGCATTAATGCCCTTTTGTGATTAATTTCACTAATGAAAAATATCCATTTTCACAAAGAATGTGTAAAAATATATCACTTTTTGAGAGAAGAGATTTGCAAGGTCAATTGAGTTGTTAAATAATACAGAGTAGATACACTGTATTTTTTAGGAAAGAACACTGAAATTGTGTGCCAATATGGAAAACAGAAAAGCATTTTAGCTTTTATCTGATTGTAAAATTAGGAAGTTTGATGAATAGAAAAGTCAATTTAGCTAGATACAGATGCTTCAATTATAACATTAGTAAAATTTAAAAGTTTGTAAAAGAAAATGTCTTTTAGAAATTTTTCAGTTGCTTTATTTTAAAGATTTACAATATCATGCATAAAACAAAATGTATTAGTTTCCTATAATACAGGTTTTACATTTATTTTGTTTAAATTTAAATGGTTGAAATCAATAAAAACTGTTTGACATTTTTCCAGAACCAGTTTTAGAACTTGGCATAAATCATAGCTATAATTTTAAAAAATACAATGACTTTTGTAAAAATATCTAGTTACTTTAAATTAATTCTCGCATATTTGTTGAAGATTCAAAACAAATGAAATTCAAGATGCTGCCATTGAGATCTCTTAACCATTTTAAAACATTTCAGTGATTCCTTTGCATACTGGCCAGACTATTCAGTATAATATAGCAGATAATGAAAAAATAAGAGAATTGTAGTCTGTGAAAGGAAAGCCTAAATGAATTAATATTCTTTTGCCTTTTTGTTGTTGTTGTTTGTTTTGTTTTGCAGAGAGTAAAGGTGGATTTCTTTTTTTTTTTCTTATATGATAGTATACATATTTCAATGCTATTCTCCCAAATCATCCCACCCTCTCCCTCTCCCTCTCCCTCTCCCAAGGACATTTTGTTAGTATAGGCAGCATACATATTTACTATAGATACATAGATGATAGCAAGGGTAAATTAAAGTCTTATGCAATTATTTAATTTTCATAAATAAGAAACACTGGGGAGAGTGCAGATGTAATTTCTCAGATATATGATTTTTTTGTGTGTGACCTATATATATTCTCTGGCCTCCCTGCTTGCTCAGTGGTACAGAGTCTGTCTGCCAGATCTTTATACAATTATACGCTGGAAGATCCCTTGGAGGAGGAAAAAAACAAAATGTATTCGTTTCCTATAATACAGGTTTTAAATTTATTTTGTTTAAATTTAAATGGTTGAAATCAATAAAAACTGTTTGACATTTTTCCAGAACCAGTTTTAGAACTTGGCATAAATCATAGCTATAATTTAAAAAAATACAATGACTTTTGTAAAAATATCTAGTTACTTTAAATTAATTCCTGCATATTTGTTGAAGATTCAAAACAAATGAAATTCAAGATGCTGCCATTGAGATCTCTAAACCATTTTAAAACATTTCAGTGATTCCTTTGCATACTGGCCAGACTATTCAGTATAATATAGCAGATAATGAAAAAATAAGAGAATTGTAGTCTGTGAAAGGAAAGCCTAAATGAATTAATATTCTTTTGCCTTTTTGTTGTTGTTGTTTGTTTTGTTTTGCAGAGAGTAAAGGTGGATTTCTTTTTTTTTTTCTTATATGATAGTATACATATTTCAATGCTATTCTCCCAAATGATCCCACCCTCTCCCTCTCCCTCTCCCAAGGACATTTTGTTAGTACAGGCAGCATACATATTTACTATAGATACATAGATGATAGCAAGGGTAAATTAAAGTCTTATGCAATTATTTAATTTTCATAAATAAGAAACACTGGGGAGAGTGCAGATGTAATTTCTCAGATATATGATTTTTTTGTGTGTGACCTATATATATTCTCTGGCCTCCCTGCTTGCTCAGTGGTACAGAGTCTGTCTGCCAGATCTTTATACAATTATACGCTGGAAGATCCCTTGGAGGAGGAAATGGCAACCCATTCCAGTATTCTTACCTGGGAAAAATCCCATGGACAGAAGATCCTGGCAAGATACAGTGCATGTGGTTGCAAGAATTCAGACACAATTGAGTGAGTAAACAACGTGTATATTCCCTAATGAATTGCCTTTCTCTCATGCTGAGGCAGCTGTGACCACCAACAGCAGTTTTCTGGAGTTGGAGAAATTTCCTGTTCCTTGACAGCTAACAGGTAACTCTGGTGACCCTCTTCTTTGAGTTTTTGCAATCATTTTTTGACTGCCCATTCTCACAGAAACAGCTCTCTTACTGTTTGAAATATCCTGAATGACCTCAGTTTTCATGTTTAAACTCTGAAAAATACATGAGTCATCTTTTTTTTTTTTGATTAGGAGGGAAAGAGATTCTTTTTTTAAATGAGGTTGACAGTTGAATTGAGATTACAAAATATCACACCTGCACATGAGATGTGGAAAGACTTCTAGACACAGGAAACGTGCAAGTCATGGAAATTGAAATTCCTTTTTTTTTTTTTTTTGCAAATCATTGGTATCTGTTAAATGTATTGACACCAGGATGGGACTAATATCATCTGGTATGTTAAGGGAAGAATTCTCAAAAAGATTAAATTTTTAAAATTTCACAGTACTTAGAAGTACAAATAAAATTATCAGTTCAGTTCAGTTCAGTGGCTCAGTCATGTCCAACTCTTTACAACCCTATGGACTGCAGCACACCAGGCCTCCCTGTCCATCACCAATGCACAGAGTTTACTCAGACTCAAATAAAATTATCTCTTCCCTGAATTGAGTGTGGAATTTTCCAGACTGAATTCAACGAGAGACAGTCCAAAGAAAATTAGTAAGCTGGAATTTGGGGTTAAAAAGAGAGCATTTGTACCAGACTTAAAGAGATAAAGGTATGAATTGACCCTAAAGTTGATTTTGTATAAGATAGGCAGCAGAGGAAGAAGGAGATACCCACGAAGAAGACGAGTGACTTTCCAAACAGGATGTCCCTTGTGGTCTGATGTTTGTTTTCAAGACAACTCTCTGAATGACTAGGAATTGGCAACAAANCCAGACTTAAAGAGATAAAGGTATGAATTGACCCTAAAGTTGATTTTGTATAAGATAGGCAGCATCAGAGATCTTTTGATGTTAAACACGTATTGGACATTTTCTATTTGTTTCTCTAGATTTTCTTTCCACTCTTTTAACTCTGCTTCTTGCTTTGTACTAATGGATGTGCTCTCTATCAAGGGCTTCTGGGGAGGCACTAACATGATCTGGAAGATGCAGGGCAGTCAGGTAGGGAGACTGATTCTCACATCCTCCTCCATGCCACCTGGAGGGGGGCCACCTCGCCACCAAAAGCTGTAACTCTACTGATTGTGGCCCCTGGGTTCTGGTACTATACCTTCCATTATCCTTTCAGGGCCAGTACAGGTTCTGAATTCTCTAGGAGAAAGCCTTTCCTCACCCTGGAAAATTTTCCTACACCCAACACTTTGTGAGATGAAATAAGTCACTTTTTTGGGGGGATGTAGGTGAGGGAGGGAGGTCAACTGATCTAAAGCTGAGCTGCCAGGTGTGGGAAGAGCAACTGATTAAAACCACATACCACAATGAGAGAGACCTAAGCCTTTAATCATTTACTGTGATGGAATAAGCAAGAGTCTCAAACCTCAAAAAGATCAACTCCCCCTGTTCTATTTTCCCTCTGGAAGGGAGTGCAGATGGAGGGTCAGGTGGATCAGCACTGACGTTAGGATCTTCTCACCGTTGAGGGAGCCCCAGACCAAAGGGTCTTGTGGTTTTGTGGACCCTGTGGTCAGGAGGAGTGGATGAGTACTGGGTGCTGAGTTATAGCAAGCAGAGGACCTTTCAGGTTCCGATCCTCTCAGCTCTTGGGGGTCTCAGAAAAGGTACTGCAGGAAGGGACCTAGGAATTCAGGCTCCTTCACTAAGAACGTAAGTATGTAAAGAGTGCTACTGGCCACAGGACCTGTGTCCCTGACTACACTTCCTCCCTTCAGAGACGACAGTGTCCTGGCCATGCACTAAGTCTGGGGGAGGGGTGGCAGTTTTCCCAGTGACGTCTGCCAGGTAAAGCCTCTGACTGCCTGTGGTTCAAAGTCTGAAAATGTTCCACATAGATGCTCAACCAGGAGATGTGCTCCCGAGCCAAGAACCTGATCAGTGCCTTTATTACTCTACACCTTCAGGATGGGGTCCTGAGATTGTTACCCTTCTCTGTGGAGCACACACAGAAAACCTCCTCCTTGATGTGTGGTGGTAAATGGGAGAGTTAGTCTTTGGCTGGCGCTGGCCTTAGGATTCCTCAAGTTAACATCAGTGGCTCTTGGGAGTACAGTGTGCTTGAGTGTAAGATGACTGTGACAGCCACCATACCAGCAATTAGAAATACAAAATTAACATTGCATGAAGTAAATTGGCTACTTTAGAATAAATAACTTGTCATGAAGTCTGTGGATGTTTGCAAAGATTCTATGTAATTTTTTTTTTATCTTCATTTTCTGCCATAAGGATGGTGTCATCTGCATATCTGAGGTTACTGATATTTCTCCTGGCAATCAATACACCCTCTTAAGAAAAAAATCATAGTCTAGCTTACCTAAAGGTAGGCAATCCACATTACTACACACAGACTATAGTTGAAAGGGTCTAAATTATTCTCAATCTTTCTGAAAAGAACTAGGTATGGTTCTTCTCGATATATCTTAGATGACACACCAAAGAGGCTAAAATGACACTGTTTTTCCCACTTAGTTGCATTTGGATAAATATGAAATCAGACCTCTTCTGTAAACATCTGTCTCATAAAATGCATAAAATGTCTCCTGCAAAAAGAAATTAATAAATTAGAACTGAAGATAAACTTTGTACATTTCCTTGCAGTGATCTTTTAATTTCCCTGATTATACAATGTATTCAGTAAGTATTGATGAGATTTTTCACTCTGCCCAAAGAACTCTCTTTGAGTGTTATATTGTACAAAAGATGAATTAGTTTGAGATTTCAGTTTTTACAGTTATGGATCCTTTCTTTTTTTTTTCTTTCCCAGAATTCACATAAAAACTATGAAAGAAGTCAGATATTAAATATAAATTCTTGAGAAATAAAAGTGTATCTGTATATCTTCTGTATACCCAGGTCACAGAAAGATAGCCTCACAGTGCTAGGTAATTACCAGAAGAATCTAGCGTCTCTCTCTCCATCTTGTATTGCTCAGAACATTTGAGGGTTTTGAAAAATGGAGCTCAAAACTTTACATCATTAATTTCAAGTGTGAACATGAAGCTTATATTTGATGCAACGGACTGGAATATGTTCTTTCATAAAAGGAAAATGATGTATCAATTTCCGTATAATTAAATCATTTCAAATCAAAAGAAATAATGAAAAAAACTTTTCAGCTCCCCAAATGTTAATAAATTCCAGGTATAGCATTTGGAGCAAATAATTTGGTTCAAAACTTCAACACTTATTGGTTAGTCTTCATCAAACTGTATTAATTAAATATGTTCTTTCATAAAAGGAAAATGATGTATCAATTTCCGTATAATTAAATCATTTCAAATCAAAAGAAATAATGAAAAAAACTTTTCAACTCCCCAAATGTTAATAAATTCCAGGTATAGCATTTGGAGCAAATAATTTGGTTCAAAACTTCAACACTTATTGGTTAGTCTTCATCAAACTGTATTAATTATGTTAATTTATGTTAATTATTAAATAAATTTTCAGACTGTCTCACATACATAGTATAATATTTCACATGAACATAGACATTCATGGTCTGTTGGCTATTTTCACAGAATCTTACAAAAATATGCTGCCATTGCTGCTGAGTCACTACTTTATCATTATCCAGTATAAATGTTTTGCAAGATAGGTGACAGTTTAAAAACTTCAAAATATCTATTTAATAAAAGTGCATATTCTGTTTCTGAAACTGAGAATTGTGTAAAATTATTTTTGCAATAATTATTCCTGACATTATACTGAGAGTTACAGTACCTTCATAAATAACCTCATTTGATTCTTACACCTACTTTGTGAGGTATGTAGGGCAGGAAATAACCTTAAAGAAGTTAAGTGGCTTGTGCAAGGTCCAAGTATTAAGAGGCAGCAATAAATTCACAAATCAGATCTTTGTATAAGGTCATTGCTCTTCCCAAACTAATACTCTAATGGACCTGAAACACACGAAAAGTTCATTAATATGACGTGATATTATAGCATAGTATAATGGAAAGAGTATAAAATAGAAATAATATATAATACAAGCTATGATATATATTTCCCTTATAAATAAAAATATTTTTCTCATTACAAAATGAAAATAATTTTATTTTATAAAAATGTAACTAAGAAAGCAGGAAAATTGCTGATGACAACGGTAAATATTAAAATATTTAATTCATATTTTTCTATATAATATAAATTGCATATTGTATATATTGATTATTTCTAAGAAAACTATTTTGCCTCTGGTTGCATAATAGTTTAAGTGCTTTGAAAGAAATAATCTTGCTGTTACTAAGAATAACATCTAAATCCAAATCAGGATCAATTTCTCTCGACTTCCTCCCCAAGTCTTGAAGAATACTTTACTGTTCCAGCTTTTGTCGTCCAGTTCTTGTCAGAAGGATGTTGGCTCTCTCTGTGCAAGTGGGAACCCGCTGCTCTTCAGTCCTACTGGGGTAGTGGTCTGCCCTGTCAGCCTAAGGAAGTGTCATCAGCTCCATGCTCATTCTTATGTCATCTTGTCCCTCCTCTGTTCTTTTCAGTCCAGACTGGCCACATTTCTGCTGATATGAAATTCTCAAAACCCATCAACCAGTCTCCTGTGCAATTTGGAAGGATTCAAGCCATCGACAAGCAGGTCCTCTACATATCTTTTCTGGATAACTCATCTCTCATTCTAGTTTCTGTCAAGATGCTTGATTGAATCCATGTGTTACACATTTAATCGCTGTAGCAAAATTGTCCAGCAACTCCTGTCATAGTAACGCCACAGCATGCTTTCTCATTTTTTGCAGTGTGGATAGACTGAGAATTTTCCAAACCTTCAAGTCTCACTTCCTTTTTGGCTTTTGTTGTCATTGTTTTTGTTGTTTCTTTGCTAAATTGTGTCCCACTCTTTGTGACCCCATGGACTGCAGCTCACCAGGCTCTCCTGTCCTTTATTATCTTCTGGAATTTGCTCAGATTCATATCCATTGAGTCATCCATTGGATGGACATGCATGTTCATTGAGGTTTTGATTTTTGCTGGTTGACATTTAGTAAGTATGTCATTTTAGTTTCCTTTGGAGAAAACAGTTTCTCACACTTTCCATATTTTTTATGACCTTGAAAGTTCTGAGGCACAGTCATCAGTTTTGTTTTGTAGAATGACCATTTTTTTAGGGTTTGTCCAATGTTCCTCTTGTAATTAGACAGGAATTGTGTTTGTTGTTTGTTGTTGCTGTTCTTTTGAAGAAGACTACCACAGAGGTCAAGTGCCATTTTTCATTTTCATCACACAACATCAAGGGTACATCTGTCAACATGACTTGTCACTATTGATGTTAACCTTAATGATCTAGCAGAAGTAGAGTATGTCAGGATTCTTCACGGTGAGGTTATCCTTTTTGTTCCCCTTCTCAAATGCTTTAGTATGCAATGTGCCCATGAATGCAGAGCACCTACTAATATGTACATTATTTAGGGTTTTTCTGTATCAGAGATTGATATCTTCTCTCTGATTTATTTATGATATTATTTATTTTTCTCAATGTGGACTCATGGATACTCATTTTATACTCTTGGTAATGATCCAATGTTACTTTATTTTGTCAAATTGTTTCCATTTTAGTAACTGTGATCTTTACTTTGGGCCTGGGTCCCTTTGACACATCCTACTTACTACAGGATATTTGAGCACTTTAGTTTTTTGAACCATAAGATCTCTAGACTCTTTCTATAAAAAATTGTTGGCCTATTCCTAGAGTCGTGATTTCTTCAAGGAGCTCCTTTAACAGAATGACATTAGAAATCAAAATCTGGTGGTAAGCGATGTTTAACTTTCATACATTAATTTACAATATATTGTTGTTGCTGTTTAGTAGCTAAGTCATACTCCACTCTTTTGCAGCCCCATGACTGTAGTCCACCAGGCTCCTCTGTCCCAGGCAAGACTGTTGGAATGGGTTGCCATTTCTTCTCCAAGGGATCTTACCATTCAGTTCAGTTCAGTTCAGACGCTCAGTTGTGTCTGACTTTTTGCAACCCCATGTATTGTAGCACGCCAGGCCTCCCTGTCCATCACCAACTCCTGGAGTTCACTCAAACTCATGTCCATTGAGTCGATGATGCCATCCATCCATCTCATCCTCTGTCGTCCCCTTCTTCTCCTGCCCTCAATCCCTCCCAGCATCAGAGTCTTTTCCAATGAGTCAACTCTTCACATGAGGTGGCCAAAGTACTGGAGTTTCAGCTTTAGCATCATTCCTTCCAAAGAAATCTCAGGGCTGATCTCCTTCAGAATGGACTGGTTGAATCTCCTTGCAGTCCAAGGGACTCTCAAGAGTCTTCTCCAGCACCACATTTCAAAAGCATCAATTCTTCAGCACTCAGCTTTCTTCACAGTCCAAATCTCACATCCATACCTGACCACTGGAAAAACCATAGCCTTGACTAGATGGACCATTGTTGGCAAAGTAACGTCTCTGCTTTTCAATGTGCTATCTATTAGCTGATTTATATGTATATTTAATACATATGTGAATATATTAACATGAATAAAAATGGCATTCTTTAAATATCATTTTTGTAAATTTTGAATTCATATCTTTGTTGATTTTATTACCATGTATATTTCTTTCACAAATTATCATTTGTCTTTCAATGTTGTTCACTTCAGTTCAGTCACTCAGTCGTGTCTGACTCTATGTGACCCCTTGAATCTCAGCACACCAGGCCTCCCTATCCATCACCAACTTCTGGAGTTCACTCAAACTCATGTCCATTGAGTCGATGATGCCATCCATCCATCTCATCCTCTGTCGTCCCCTTCTTCTCCTGCCCTCAATCCCTCCCAGCATCAGAGTCTTTTCCAATGAGTCAACTCTTCACATGAGGTGGCCAAAGTACTGGAGTTTCAGCTTTAGCATCATTCCTTCCAAAGAAATCTCAGGGCTGATCTCCTTCAGAATGGACTGGTTGAATCTCCTTGCAGTCCAAGGGACTCTCAAGAGTCTTCTCCAGCACCACATTTCAAAAGCATCAATTCTTCAGCACTCAGCTTTCTTCACAGTCCAAATCTCACATCCATACCTGACCACTGGAAAAACCATAGCCTTGACTAGATGGACCATTGTTGGCAAAGTAACGTCTCTGCTTTTCAATGTGCTATCTATTAGCTGATTTATATGTATATTTAATACATATGTGAATATATTAACATGAATAAAAATGGCATTCTTTAAATATCATTTTTGTAAATTTTGAATTCATATCTTTGTTGATTTTATTACCATGTATATTTCTTTCACAAATTATCATTTGTCTTTCAATGTTGTTCACTTCAGTTCAGTCACTCAGTCGTGTCTGACTCTATGTGACCCCTTGAATCTCAGCACACCAGGCCTCCCTATCCATCACCAACTTCTGGAGTTCACTCAAACTCATGTCCATTGAGTCGATGATGCCATCCATCCATCTCATCCTCTGTCGTCCCCTANTCAGTCACTCAGTCGTGTCTGACTCTATGTGACCCCTTGAATCTCAGCACACCAGGCCTCCCTATCCATCACCAACTTCTGGAGTTCACTCAAACTCGTGTCCATTGAGTCGATGATGCCATCCATCCATCTCATCCTCTGTCGTCCCCTACCCCTCCTGCCCTCAATCCCTCCCAGCATGAGGGTCTTTTCCAGTGAGTCAGCTCTTCACATGAGGTGGCCAAAGTATTGGAGTTTCAGCTTCAGCATCATTCCTTCCAAAGAGCATCCAGGGCTGATCTCCTTTAGAATGGACTGGTTGGATCTCCTTGCAGTCCAAGGGACTCTCGAGTCTTTTCCAACACCACAGTTCAAAAGCATCAATTCTTCGGCCTCAGCTTTCTTCATAGCACAACTCTCACATCCATACATGACCACTGGAAAAACCATAGCCTTGACTAGATTAACCTTTGTTGGCAAGGTAATATCTCTCCTTTTCAATATGCTATCTAGGTTGGTCATAACTTTCCTTCTAAGGAGTAAGTGTCTTTTAATTTCATGGCTGCAATCAACATCTGCAGTGATTTTGGAGCCGCCCAAAATAAAGCCTGACACTGTTTCCCCATGTATTTCCCATGAAGTGATGGGACTGGATGCCATGATCTTTGTTTTCTGAATGTTGAGCTTTAAGCCAACTTTTCCACTCCCTCTTTTACTTTCATCAAGAGGCTTTTTAGTTCCTCTTCACTTTCTGCCATAAGGGTGGTGTTATCTGCATATCTGAGGTTATTGGTATTTCTCCCAGCAATCTTGATTCCAGCTTGTGCTTCTTCCAGCCCAGCGTTTCTCATGATGTACTCTGCATATAAGTTAAATAAGTTGAGTGACAATATACAGCCTTAACATACTGCTTTTCCTATTTGGAACCAGTCTGTTGTTCCATGTCCAGTTCTGTTTCTTCCTGACCTGCATACAGATATCTCAGGATGCAGGTGAGGTGGTCTGGTATTCCCATCTCTTACAAAATTTTCCACAGTTTATTGTGATCCACACAGTCAAAGGCGTTGGCGTAGTTCAATGTTGTTACTGGTGCCATTTCCTGTATAGACCTAAACATATTAATGTAATCTAGTGTGTCTATAGTTTACTTTTTGACTTATATTTGTTTAAATAATGTTTGAGTGCCCATAGAATACAAACATATTCAGTTGTACATGTTAAAAGTTTAAAACTTTCTTTTTCTATATTATGCTTTGATTGAACACGGTCTTTGAAGCACAGTGTGAAATAAGGATTGACTTTCATTTTTGCAATATAAGTTATCAGTTATTTTAAAACCACTTATTGAATAGCTCCCCAATCATGAACCAATTTATAGTGTTATCTCCCTGAAACATTTTATTTTTATAAATGTTTGATGTATTTGTAGACTTTAAATTTAACTGATTACTTAAGGCAATGTCAAATTCACACATTAAGATGAATCTTAATATCTAATAGATTAACCACCACCCCAAGTCATTGTTTTTTCAAAACTGACTAGGCCAAAGTCTTATCATCTATTTAAAGTTCAAGGTTTTGTAACAGTTAACAGTGATAATATAATGGGTTAAATAACAAACAGGTAGATGATTTCATTCAGCTGCTGTGTATGAAACTCTATGCCTCTCCTTTTCTAAACTTACTCGTTTATCTGGTCTAATTTTAAGCATCACATTTTTAAACTTATTTTTATAGCTCCTCTTTAAAACAGGAATTCTGGATAGCTCTTGCTTGTACCTGTAAATCTCCTGATTCCTGACATCTGCCTCCTTTGAAGACTATTTATTCTTTGTTTCTTAAATGATATGAATTTTGAATTGAGCTTACCTATTTCCTGATCCGAAGATTCACAGCAGCTCACACTTCTGATTCTCCTCCCTATTCTTCATACACAAAATTATTTAACTCCGTGTGTGTGTGTGTGTATAGAGTTAAAAAGAAGACAGAAACTCAAGTGTTAAATTTAAAACTTATTGTACTAGAATAGTAGTTTACCTTTCCACTTGCTGAAAAGCAAATGAAAAGTTAAAAAAAAAAAGAGAGAGAGAGTTGATATATTATGCAACTGCAAATAAAACAGTTCAGTAAAAAAATAAAATTAAATAAAGGTTTTTAGGTATGAATATTGAAAAAATTTGAGGAATGGACAAGTGGTCCTTGGCAGAATAGAGTTTTGGAATAACAGTTCTTTGTCTCTCTATATTTAATGCCTTCTTTAAGGAGCTTTTATTATTCACTGAGACTGAATAACATGCCATGCAATGCGCATAAGCCATTCGTAAAAGAAAGGTTCAAAGCAGAACATAATGACAGATTTTCAGTAAACAAGAACAGGTTAAAGAGATTGAATGAAAGCTAAAAGCTAATTCCCATATGCATTCAGCCAAGAGTAGATAAATCTTCAGTCCTCAAAAATCCCACTCCTGTGCTTTTAAAACTCTAAACTATTGTGAAATACTTTTTGGTACTGGAAGGCACTCATTATCTACACAATAATAGCCTTGGAAAGGCTACATTTGCAGGCTTCCAGTATGTTCAGAATTGGGACTATTAGAATCTCAAATCAGCTTCCCCCCTTTATTCTGTTATAATAGAGAATTCCAGAGAATGAGTGGGGTTTGGATTATTTACTTTATGTGAATGGGTGTAAACACTTATTTCACACTTAAAATATAAATTAGGGAGTCAATATTCACTTTGAGAATTATAAAAATCTATGCATTTGGGTTTTCCAAACACTCTCATCAAGATGCCCAAATCTTCATATTTACTTTTCTCCTTCATTTTAGAGATAAGATCAAATAGAAATCATATTTTGGGTTAATTATGGATTGCTGGAGTATAAGGTATGAAATATTTTAATAGGTAAAAAAAAAAAAGGATGTAGAACATTTCCTCATATTGATTTTTAGTCAGGAGATAGATGGGCCCTAGGCTGGAATTTGTTCCCTCTGGACAGATACTCCAAGATGAAGAGGAGGAGGAGCTAAGTTCTGCCCAGTTAAAAGACAGGCCCCATGTATTTCTCATCCTCAAGGTCAAGGAGACCTTCCTGACTGTACATGCATAGAAAGGCTCTATGGAAGTCAAAAAGTGAGTGATGCCAACCTCTCTATAGGCCTCTTCACTAGAATTCAAAACATGGGAGGACCCCAAGAAAAACCAAATACAGGCTCAGAACCAGGCAAAGCAAGGTGATTTGTCAAGGAAACCCAGAAGAAATGCCCCATATAAGTGATTCAAACTACCGAGAGGGCATGACACTCTCTGAGTCTGCCTGTGTGTGCCAATTCACAGGTACATTTCTTCCTCTTAATAAAGACTTTATGTGTTTCACTACTTTCTGTCTTTGTGGGAATTCATTTCTGCAAAGCTGAAGGACCAGGGTCTTGTCACTGGTCACTGGTCTGGTGGCTAGGATTCAGCACTCTCGTGACCACATCCCAACTTCAGTTTCTGGCTGGGAAATGAAACCCTGCCTCAAGCTGCTGCAGGCCAAGGGCCACTGAGACCAGATTGCTTCAAAATTGCCTTTTTATTTGTTTTAAAATCCTAAAGATAGAAAAAATATCAGACAAGATAAAATGCCACATTTTTGCAAAATATGTACTTATCTATTTAATGTCATTGTTTCAAATGATGTAAACAGATTTTAAAATTTTTCATAGTTATAGCTAATTTTGTTAGATCAAAATCAAATGTCAAAAATCTTTATGGAAATTGTGTTTAAAGACATTACACCAAACACAAGAACTTCCTTCCTTCTCTCTTGAAGTTTATCTTAATATCTTCTGCTTCTGTTAGGTCCATACTGTTTCTGTCCCTTTTTGTTCTTATCTTTGCATGAAATGTTCCCTGGGTATCTCTAGTTTCCTTGAAGAGATCTCTAGTCTTTCCCATTCTATTATTTTCCTCTATTTCCTTGCATTGATCCCTGAGGAAGGCTTTCTTATCTCTCCTTGCTATTTTTTGGAACTCTGCATTCAGATTCATGTATCTTTCCTTTTCTCCTTTACCTTTCACTTCTCATCTTTTCTCAGCTATTTGTAAGGCCTCCTCAGACAACCATTACCATTTTGAATTTATTTTTCTTGGGGATGGCTTTGATAACTGCCTCCCGTACAGTGTTACCAACATCTGACCATAGTTCTTCAGGCACTCTATCAGATCTAATCCCTTGGATCTGTTTGTCACTTCCACTGTGTAATCATAAGGGATTTGATTTAGGTCGTACATGAATGGTCTAGTGGTTTTCCCTACTTTCAATGTAAGTCTGAATTTTTCAATAAGGAGTTCATTACCTGAGCCACAGTCAGCTCTTTGTCTTGTTTTTGCTGACTGTATAGAGCTTCTCTTTCTTTGGCTACAAAGAATATAATCAATCAATCAAAATAAAGTAATAATAACAATAATAAATTGAGTTTGTAAGATAAGGTCATAGAAATATCATAAAAAGTAAGCTTACCTTCACTTGTATATAAAAATTCTCTAGTTTTGCCTCTCCCCCATCCATATTATGGGCTTCCCAGGTGCTTGGTGGTAAAGAATCCAACTGCCAATGCAGGACACATGGGTTTGATCCCTGGGTTGGGAAGCTCCCCTGTAGTAGGAAACAGCAACCCACCCCAGTATTCTCGCCTAGAAAATCCCATGGACAGAGGTGCCTGATGGGTTACAGCCCACGGAGTTGCAAAGAGTCGGATACAACTGAGCACACATGCACTCGTTTTATCTGCTACTGATATTATAATTTACATCCATTTGTATTGCTTATCCATTAACAAATTATTGTAGCTATATTTATTTTTAATGTTTATGTCCTTTAATAGCATTCAGTTTATTAACAGGAAAATGTGCCTGATAAAATGTGCTTGCTCTTAGAAAATATACCTTGAATATTTAAGGACAAAAGGGGCTTTATATCTGCAAATTGACAAATGGTTCTGAAAATAAATAATAAAATAAAATAAAATGGCAAAATGTTAACAGTTAGGAGCCCTGAGGAAAAGGTATATTGGGGCTCTTTGTTAACTTTTCTTGCAACTTCTATACATTTGAAAATATTTTAAAACAAAATTTACCAAAAGCAAAGGGGAAAAAGGAAGTGCTTGATAAAATACCGTGCCTATAAAACAAAACAACAACAACAACAACAACAACAACAAAAACCTACGGGTTGCTCACAACATTAATGCAATTAGTGTATTCTATGTCCCTGAGAGTTTCTAGAATGTAATAGTTGAATCTCAACCTGTGAAAGCAAAAACAGTTCCCAATTCCTGTTATTTACTACTATGTCTTCAACTTTTTACTCTTTTTACCCTTTATGCTAGAAACACTGCAATTTTCCAGGCCAGAATACTGGAGTGGGTGGCCTTTCCCTTCTCCAGGGGATGTTCCCATCCCAGGGGTCCAGCCCGGATCTCCAGTGTTTCAGGCAGATTCTTTACCAGCTGAGCCACAAGGGAAGCCCAAGAATACTGGAGTTGATAGCCTATCCCTTCTCCAGCAGATCTTCCTGACCCAGGAATCAAACAGGGGTCTCCTGCATTACAAGTGGATTCTTTATCAACTGAGCTGATGCCCGGAAACACTGCCAGGTGTCTAAAATGGTGGGAGAGATCACCTCCATCCAAGTCCACTGTGCTATTTGCAGCAAAGAACATCTTTCTCCTCTAGAGAAAATAATCTCTGTGTGCTATGTTTGGAAAGTGGATACTGCAGTCAAGTCCTGTTATACTTCAATGACCGTGCATTTTAACATGACATCTTGCTCCAGAGGTAGAAATTATTCCAGAACTGATGGACTCTTTCTCTACTATTGTGCTGAGTCAAAACACTCCAAGTCAAACTGGTCAGGACCCTTCTACTTGAAAGCCTTTTCAATCATTTGCCTGAAATTTTCTACAGTGCAGATGCTGGCAGAGATTTATGCCACAGAGAAGTGAGTTCTCACTGCTATAGCCAAGGAGTCTCTCTATAAGGAGTATCGGAACCAGGAGGTGAAGGTAATATTTATAGAGCAAATCTTTTTTAAATAATATTTTTACAGAGATCAGTTTTCAAATTCTTTATTGAATTTGTTAAAATATTGCTTCTGTTTCATGTTTGTTTGTTTGGGTTTTTTTTTGGCCACAAGGCTTATGGGATGTTGGCTTCTCTACAAGGGACTGAACCCATACAACCTGAACTGGAAGGTGAAGTCTCACCACTAGATGTGTATAAGAGACAGCACTTCCACTGTGTAATCATAAGGGATTTGATTTAGGTCGTACATGAATGGTCTAGTGGTTTTCCCTACTTTCAATGTAAGTCTGAATTTTTCAATAAGGAGTTCATTACCTGAGCCACAGTCAGCTCTTTGTCTTGTTTTTGCTGACTGTATAGAGCTTCTCTTTCTTTGGCTACAAAGAATATAATCAATCAATCAAAATAAAGTAATAATAACAATAATAAATTGAGTTTGTAAGATAAGGTCATAGAAATATCATAAAAAGTAAGCTTACCTTCACTTGTATATAAAAATTCTCTAGTTTTGCCTCTCCCCCATCCATATTATGGGCTTCCCAGGTGCTTGGTGGTAAAGAATCCAACTGCCAATGCAGGACACATGGGTTTGATCCCTGGGTTGGGAAGCTCCCCTGTAGTAGGAAACAGCAACCCACCCCAGTATTCTCGCCTAGAAAATCCCATGGACAGAGGTGCCTGATGGGTTACAGCCCATGGAGTTGCAAAGAGTCGGATACAACTGAGCACACATGCACTCGTTTTATCTGCTACTGATATTATAATTTACATCCATTTGTATTGCTTATCCATTAACAAATTATTGTAGCTATATTTATTTTTAATGTTTATGTCCTTTAATAGCATTCAGTTTATTAACAGGAAAATGTGCCTGATAAAATGTGCTTGCTCTTAGAAAATATACCTTGAATATTTAAGGACAAAAGGGGCTTTATATCTGCAAATTGACAAATGGTTCTGAAAATAAATAATAAAATAAAATAAAATGGCAAAATGTTAACAGTTAGGAGCCCTGAGGAAAAGGTATATTGGGGCTCTTTGTTAACTTTTCTTGCAACTTCTATACATTTGAAAATATTTTAAAACAAAATTTACCAAAAGCAAAGGGGAAAAAGGAAGTGCTTGATAAAATACCGTGCCTATAAAACAAAACAACAACAACAACAACAACAACAAAAACCTATGGGTTGCTCACAACATTAATGCAATTAGTGTATTCTATGTCCCTGAGAGTTTCTAGAATGTAATAGTTAAATCTCAACCTGTGAAAGCAAAAACAGTTCCCAATTCCTGTTATTTACTACTATGTCTTCAACTTTTTACTCTTTTTACCCTTTATGCTAGAAACACTGCAATTTTCCAGGCCAGAATACTGGAGTGGGTGGCCTTTCCCTTCTCCAGGGGATGTTCCCATCCCAGGGGTCCAGCCCGGATCTCCAGTGTTTCAGGCAGATTCTTTACCAGCTGAGCCACAAGGGAAGCCCAAGAATACTGGAGTTGATAGCCTATCCCTTCTCCAGCAGATCTTCCTGACCCAGGAATCAAACAGGGGTCTCCTGCATTACAAGTGGATTCTTTATCAACTGAGCTGATGCCCGGAAACACTGCCAGGTGTCTAAAATGGTGGGAGAGATCACCTCCATCCAAGTCCACTGTGCTATTTGCAGCAAAGAACATCTTTCTCCTCTAGAGAAAATAATCTCTGTGTGCTATGTTTGGAAAGTGGATACTGCAGTCAAGTCCTGTTATACTTCAATGACCGTGCATTTTAACATGACATCTTGCTCCAGAGGTAGAAATTATTCCAGAACTGATGGACTCTTTCTCTACTATTGTGCTGAGTCAAAACACTCCAAGTCAAACTGGTCAGGACCCTTCTACTTGAAAGCCTTTTCAATCATTTGCCTGAAATTTTCTACAGTGCAGATGCTGGCAGAGATTTATGCCACAGAGAAGTGAGTTCTCACTGCTATAGCCAAGGAGTCTCTCTATAAGGAGTATCGGAACCAGGAGGTGAAGGTAATATTTATAGAGCAAATCTTTTTTAAATAATATTTTTACAGAGATCAGTTTTCAAATTCTTTATTGAATTTGTTAAAATATTGCTTCTGTTTCATGTTTGTTTGTTTGGGTTTTTTTTTGGCCACAAGGCTTATGGGATGTTGGCTTCTCTACAAGGGACTGAACCCATACAACCTGAACTGGAAGGTGAAGTCTCACCACTAGATGTGTATAAGAGACAGCACTTCCACTGTGTAATCATAAGGGATTTGATTTAGGTCGTACATGAATGGTCTAGTGGTTTTCCCTACTTTCAATGTAAGTCTGAATTTTTCAATAAGGAGTTCATTACCTGAGCCACAGTCAGCTCTTTGTCTTGTTTTTGCTGACTGTATAGAGCTTCTCTTTCTTTGGCTACAAAGAATATAATCAATCAATCAAAATAAAGTAATAATAACAATAATAAATTGAGTTTGTAAGATAAGGTCATAGAAATATCATAAAAAGTAAGCTTACCTTCACTTGTATATAAAAATTCTCTAGTTTTGCCTCTCCCCCATCCATATTATGGGCTTCCCAGGTGCTTGGTGGTAAAGAATCCAACTGCCAATGCAGGACACATGGGTTTGATCCCTGGGTTGGGAAGCTCCCCTGTAGTAGGAAACAGCAACCCACCCCAGTATTCTCGCCTAGAAAATCCCATGGACAGAGGTGCCTGATGGGTTACAGCCCATGGAGTTGCAAAGAGTCGGATACAACTGAGCACACATGCACTCGTTTTATCTGCTACTGATATTATAATTTACATCCATTTGTATTGCTTATCCATTAACAAATTATTGTAGCTATATTTATTTTTAATGTTTATGTCCTTTAATAGCATTCAGTTTATTAACAGGAAAATGTGCCTGATAAAATGTGCTTGCTCTTAGAAAATATACCTTGAATATTTAAGGACAAAAGGGGCTTTATATCTGCAAATTGACAAATGGTTCTGAAAATAAATAATAAAATAAAATAAAATGGCAAAATGTTAACAGTTAGGAGCCCTGAGGAAAAGGTATATTGGGGCTCTTTGTTAACTTTTCTTGCAACTTCTATACATTTGAAAATATTTTAAAACAAAATTTACCAAAAGCAAAGGGGAAAAAGGAAGTGCTTGATAAAATACCGTGCCTATAAAACAAAACAACAACAACAACAACAACAACAAAAACCTATGGGTTGCTCACAACATTAATGCAATTAGTGTATTCTATGTCCCTGAGAGTTTCTAGAATGTAATAGTTAAATCTCAACCTGTGAAAGCAAAAACAGTTCCCAATTCCTGTTATTTACTACTATGTCTTCAACTTTTTACTCTTTTTACCCTTTATGCTAGAAACACTGCAATTTTCCAGGCCAGAATACTGGAGTGGGTGGCCTTTCCCTTCTCCAGGGGATGTTCCCATCCCAGGGGTCCAGCCCGGATCTCCAGTGTTTCAGGCAGATTCTTTACCAGCTGAGCCACAAGGGAAGCCCAAGAATACTGGAGTTGATAGCCTATCCCTTCTCCAGCAGATCTTCCTGACCCAGGAATCAAACAGGGGTCTCCTGCATTACAAGTGGATTCTTTATCAACTGAGCTGATGCCCGGAAACACTGCCAGGTGTCTAAAATGGTGGGAGAGATCACCTCCATCCAAGTCCACTGTGCTATTTGCAGCAAAGAACATCTTTCTCCTCTAGAGAAAATAATCTCTGTGTGCTATGTTTGGAAAGTGGATACTGCAGTCAAGTCCTGTTATACTTCAATGACCGTGCATTTTAACATGACATCTTGCTCCAGAGGTAGAAATTATTCCAGAACTGATGGACTCTTTCTCTACTATTGTGCTGAGTCAAAACACTCCAAGTCAAACTGGTCAGGACCCTTCTACTTGAAAGCCTTTTCAATCATTTGCCTGAAATTTTCTACAGTGCAGATGCTGGCAGAGATTTATGCCACAGAGAAGTGAGTTCTCACTGCTATAGCCAAGGAGTCTCTCTATAAGGAGTATCGGAACCAGGAGGTGAAGGTAATATTTATAGAGCAAATCTTTTTTAAATAATATTTTTACAGAGATCAGTTTTCAAATTCTTTATTGAATTTGTTAAAATATTGCTTCTGTTTCATGTTTGTTTGTTTGGGTTTTTTTTTGGCCACAAGGCTTATGGGATGTTGGCTTCTCTACAAGGGACTGAACCCATACAACCTGAACTGGAAGGTGAAGTCTCACCACTAGATGTGTATAAGAGACAGCACTTCCACTGTGTAATCATAAGGGATTTGATTTAGGTCGTACATGAATGGTCTAGTGGTTTTCCCTACTTTCAATGTAAGTCTGAATTTTTCAATAAGGAGTTCATTACCTGAGCCACAGTCAGCTCTTTGTCTTGTTTTTGCTGACTGTATAGAGCTTCTCTTTCTTTGGCTACAAAGAATATAATCAATCAATCAAAATAAAGTAATAATAACAATAATAAATTGAGTTTGTAAGATAAGGTCATAGAAATATCATAAAAAGTAAGCTTACCTTCACTTGTATATAAAAATTCTCTAGTTTTGCCTCTCCCCCATCCATATTATGGGCTTCCCAGGTGCTTGGTGGTAAAGAATCCAACTGCCAATGCAGGACACATGGGTTTGATCCCTGGGTTGGGAAGCTCCCCTGTAGTAGGAAACAGCAACCCACCCCAGTATTCTCGCCTAGAAAATCCCATGGACAGAGGTGCCTGATGGGTTACAGCCCATGGAGTTGCAAAGAGTCGGATACAACTGAGCACACATGCACTCGTTTTATCTGCTACTGATATTATAATTTACATCCATTTGTATTGCTTATCCATTAACAAATTATTGTAGCTATATTTATTTTTAATGTTTATGTCCTTTAATAGCATTCAGTTTATTAACAGGAAAATGTGCCTGATAAAATGTGCTTGCTCTTAGAAAATATACCTTGAATATTTAAGGACAAAAGGGGCTTTATATCTGCAAATTGACAAATGGTTCTGAAAATAAATAATAAAATAAAATAAAATGGCAAAATGTTAACAGTTAGGAGCCCTGAGGAAAAGGTATATTGGGGCTCTTTGTTAACTTTTCTTGCAACTTCTATACATTTGAAAATATTTTAAAACAAAATTTACCAAAAGCAAAGGGGAAAAAGGAAGTGCTTGATAAAATACCGTGCCTATAAAACAAAACAACAACAACAACAACAACAACAAAAACCTATGGGTTGCTCACAACATTAATGCAATTAGTGTATTCTATGTCCCTGAGAGTTTCTAGAATGTAATAGTTAAATCTCAACCTGTGAAAGCAAAAACAGTTCCCAATTCCTGTTATTTACTACTATGTCTTCAACTTTTTACTCTTTTTACCCTTTATGCTAGAAACACTGCAATTTTCCAGGCCAGAATACTGGAGTGGGTGGCCTTTCCCTTCTCCAGGGGATGTTCCCATCCCAGGGGTCCAGCCCGGATCTCCAGTGTTTCAGGCAGATTCTTTACCAGCTGAGCCACAAGGGAAGCCCAAGAATACTGGAGTTGATAGCCTATCCCTTCTCCAGCAGATCTTCCTGACCCAGGAATCAAACAGGGGTCTCCTGCATTACAAGTGGATTCTTTATCAACTGAGCTGATGCCCGGAAACACTGCCAGGTGTCTAAAATGGTGGGAGAGATCACCTCCATCCAAGTCCACTGTGCTATTTGCAGCAAAGAACATCTTTCTCCTCTAGAGAAAATAATCTCTGTGTGCTATGTTTGGAAAGTGGATACTGCAGTCAAGTCCTGTTATACTTCAATGACCGTGCATTTTAACATGACATCTTGCTCCAGAGGTAGAAATTATTCCAGAACTGATGGACTCTTTCTCTACTATTGTGCTGAGTCAAAACACTCCAAGTCAAACTGGTCAGGACCCTTCTACTTGAAAGCCTTTTCAATCATTTGCCTGAAATTTTCTACAGTGCAGATGCTGGCAGAGATTTATGCCACAGAGAAGTGAGTTCTCACTGCTATAGCCAAGGAGTCTCTCTATAAGGAGTATCGGAACCAGGAGGTGAAGGTAATATTTATAGAGCAAATCTTTTTTAAATAATATTTTTACAGAGATCAGTTTTCAAATTCTTTATTGAATTTGTTAAAATATTGCTTCTGTTTCATGTTTGTTTGTTTGGGTTTTTTTTTGGCCACAAGGCTTATGGGATGTTGGCTTCTCTACAAGGGACTGAACCCATACAACCTGAACTGGAAGGTGAAGTCTCACCACTAGATGTGTATAAGAGACAGCACTTCCACTGTGTAATCATAAGGGATTTGATTTAGGTCGTACATGAATGGTCTAGTGGTTTTCCCTACTTTCAATGTAAGTCTGAATTTTTCAATAAGGAGTTCATTACCTGAGCCACAGTCAGCTCTTTGTCTTGTTTTTGCTGACTGTATAGAGCTTCTCTTTCTTTGGCTACAAAGAATATAATCAATCAATCAAAATAAAGTAATAATAACAATAATAAATTGAGTTTGTAAGATAAGGTCATAGAAATATCATAAAAAGTAAGCTTACCTTCACTTGTATATAAAAATTCTCTAGTTTTGCCTCTCCCCCATCCATATTATGGGCTTCCCAGGTGCTTGGTGGTAAAGAATCCAACTGCCAATGCAGGACACATGGGTTTGATCCCTGGGTTGGGAAGCTCCCCTGTAGTAGGAAACAGCAACCCACCCCAGTATTCTCGCCTAGAAAATCCCATGGACAGAGGTGCCTGATGGGTTACAGCCCATGGAGTTGCAAAGAGTCGGATACAACTGAGCACACATGCACTCGTTTTATCTGCTACTGATATTATAATTTACATCCATTTGTATTGCTTATCCATTAACAAATTATTGTAGCTATATTTATTTTTAATGTTTATGTCCTTTAATAGCATTCAGTTTATTAACAGGAAAATGTGCCTGATAAAATGTGCTTGCTCTTAGAAAATATACCTTGAATATTTAAGGACAAAAGGGGCTTTATATCTGCAAATTGACAAATGGTTCTGAAAATAAATAATAAAATAAAATAAAATGGCAAAATGTTAACAGTTAGGAGCCCTGAGGAAAAGGTATATTGGGGCTCTTTGTTAACTTTTCTTGCAACTTCTATACATTTGAAAATATTTTAAAACAAAATTTACCAAAAGCAAAGGGGAAAAAGGAAGTGCTTGATAAAATACCGTGCCTATAAAACAAAACAACAACAACAACAACAACAACAAAAACCTATGGGTTGCTCACAACATTAATGCAATTAGTGTATTCTATGTCCCTGAGAGTTTCTAGAATGTAATAGTTAAATCTCAACCTGTGAAAGCAAAAACAGTTCCCAATTCCTGTTATTTACTACTATGTCTTCAACTTTTTACTCTTTTTACCCTTTATGCTAGAAACACTGCAATTTTCCAGGCCAGAATACTGGAGTGGGTGGCCTTTCCCTTCTCCAGGGGATGTTCCCATCCCAGGGGTCCAGCCCGGATCTCCAGTGTTTCAGGCAGATTCTTTACCAGCTGAGCCACAAGGGAAGCCCAAGAATACTGGAGTTGATAGCCTATCCCTTCTCCAGCAGATCTTCCTGACCCAGGAATCAAACAGGGGTCTCCTGCATTACAAGTGGATTCTTTATCAACTGAGCTGATGCCCGGAAACACTGCCAGGTGTCTAAAATGGTGGGAGAGATCACCTCCATCCAAGTCCACTGTGCTATTTGCAGCAAAGAACATCTTTCTCCTCTAGAGAAAATAATCTCTGTGTGCTATGTTTGGAAAGTGGATACTGCAGTCAAGTCCTGTTATACTTCAATGACCGTGCATTTTAACATGACATCTTGCTCCAGAGGTAGAAATTATTCCAGAACTGATGGACTCTTTCTCTACTATTGTGCTGAGTCAAAACACTCCAAGTCAAACTGGTCAGGACCCTTCTACTTGAAAGCCTTTTCAATCATTTGCCTGAAATTTTCTACAGTGCAGATGCTGGCAGAGATTTATGCCACAGAGAAGTGAGTTCTCACTGCTATAGCCAAGGAGTCTCTCTATAAGGAGTATCGGAACCAGGAGGTGAAGGTAATATTTATAGAGCAAATCTTTTTTAAATAATATTTTTACAGAGATCAGTTTTCAAATTCTTTATTGAATTTGTTAAAATATTGCTTCTGTTTCATGTTTGTTTGTTTGGGTTTTTTTTTGGCCACAAGGCTTATGGGATGTTGGCTTCTCTACAAGGGACTGAACCCATACAACCTGAACTGGAAGGTGAAGTCTCACCACTAGATGTGTATAAGAGACAGCACTTCCACTGTGTAATCATAAGGGATTTGATTTAGGTCGTACATGAATGGTCTAGTGGTTTTCCCTACTTTCAATGTAAGTCTGAATTTTTCAATAAGGAGTTCATTACCTGAGCCACAGTCAGCTCTTTGTCTTGTTTTTGCTGACTGTATAGAGCTTCTCTTTCTTTGGCTACAAAGAATATAATCAATCAATCAAAATAAAGTAATAATAACAATAATAAATTGAGTTTGTAAGATAAGGTCATAGAAATATCATAAAAAGTAAGCTTACCTTCACTTGTATATAAAAATTCTCTAGTTTTGCCTCTCCCCCATCCATATTATGGGCTTCCCAGGTGCTTGGTGGTAAAGAATCCAACTGCCAATGCAGGACACATGGGTTTGATCCCTGGGTTGGGAAGCTCCCCTGTAGTAGGAAACAGCAACCCACCCCAGTATTCTCGCCTAGAAAATCCCATGGACAGAGGTGCCTGATGGGTTACAGCCCATGGAGTTGCAAAGAGTCGGATACAACTGAGCACACATGCACTCGTTTTATCTGCTACTGATATTATAATTTACATCCATTTGTATTGCTTATCCATTAACAAATTATTGTAGCTATATTTATTTTTAATGTTTATGTCCTTTAATAGCATTCAGTTTATTAACAGGAAAATGTGCCTGATAAAATGTGCTTGCTCTTAGAAAATATACCTTGAATATTTAAGGACAAAAGGGGCTTTATATCTGCAAATTGACAAATGGTTCTGAAAATAAATAATAAAATAAAATAAAATGGCAAAATGTTAACAGTTAGGAGCCCTGAGGAAAAGGTATATTGGGGCTCTTTGTTAACTTTTCTTGCAACTTCTATACATTTGAAAATATTTTAAAACAAAATTTACCAAAAGCAAAGGGGAAAAAGGAAGTGCTTGATAAAATACCGTGCCTATAAAACAAAACAACAACAACAACAACAACAACAAAAACCTATGGGTTGCTCACAACATTAATGCAATTAGTGTATTCTATGTCCCTGAGAGTTTCTAGAATGTAATAGTTAAATCTCAACCTGTGAAAGCAAAAACAGTTCCCAATTCCTGTTATTTACTACTATGTCTTCAACTTTTTACTCTTTTTACCCTTTATGCTAGAAACACTGCAATTTTCCAGGCCAGAATACTGGAGTGGGTGGCCTTTCCCTTCTCCAGGGGATGTTCCCATCCCAGGGGTCCAGCCCGGATCTCCAGTGTTTCAGGCAGATTCTTTACCAGCTGAGCCACAAGGGAAGCCCAAGAATACTGGAGTTGATAGCCTATCCCTTCTCCAGCAGATCTTCCTGACCCAGGAATCAAACAGGGGTCTCCTGCATTACAAGTGGATTCTTTATCAACTGAGCTGATGCCCGGAAACACTGCCAGGTGTCTAAAATGGTGGGAGAGATCACCTCCATCCAAGTCCACTGTGCTATTTGCAGCAAAGAACATCTTTCTCCTCTAGAGAAAATAATCTCTGTGTGCTATGTTTGGAAAGTGGATACTGCAGTCAAGTCCTGTTATACTTCAATGACCGTGCATTTTAACATGACATCTTGCTCCAGAGGTACAAATTATTCCAGAACTGATGGACTCTTTCTCTACTATTGTGCTGAGTCAAAACACTCCAAGTCAAACTGGTCAGGACCCTTCTACTTGAAAGCCTTTTCAATCATTTGCCTGAAATTTTCTACAGTGCAGATGCTGGCAGAGATTTATGCCACAGAGAAGTGAGTTCTCACTGCTATAGCCAAGGAGTCTCTCTATAAGGAGTATCGGAACCAGGAGGTGAAGGTAATATTTATAGAGCAAATCTTTTTTAAATAATATTTTTACAGAGATCAGTTTTCAAATTCTTTATTGAATTTGTTAAAATATTGCTTCTGTTTCATGTTTGTTTGTTTGGGTTTTTTTTTGGCCACAAGGCTTATGGGATGTTGGCTTCTCTACAAGGGACTGAACCCATACAACCTGAACTGGAAGGTGAAGTCTCACCACTAGGGAAGCTCTATGGGGAAGTCCCTACAGAGCTAATCTTTATCAGAAGACCATATCCAGTGGGGAGCATTAGAGGCAAGCATTCTCTGTCTATTTGTCAAAAATGAGGCTTCAGTAGAGAAGGCTTCCAGCTACAAAATATATTGAATAATTAAATTTTAAATAAGGATTTTTAGCATTAGATGTCTATGTCTATTAATCAGCTGCTCTCTCTGTGTAGGTAATCAAAAACCAGGCAAAGGTTGACAAAACCATTATAAGCAGAGGAACAGCAGTGGTTTCCACTCAAGAACCTATCCAAAGTCAAGCATGGAGAAATGCGTAATTGATCATGAACGATATGAAGACGCTAAAGAGATAGGAAATGCCACAAAAGGAAGTATAGCGTTAGTATGAAGTACAGGTAGCAAAACAAAGGAAATGCATGTCTGAGCCTTGGAAATAGAGGGCTTTTACCTTTGTAAAAAGAAGCTGGTCATCTGAATATGTATGATGGGCCTACACTGGACCACTCTGAGGCTGCCCAGGCGATGTTCTGTGGACTGTCCTTGGTCAGGTTTAGACTAAGGGCAAATTAAGCTATTCTGAGATTATTGCCTGACTTTGATTAATTTTTTTTATCCATACCCCACCCCAGATTGAAGACTATTGTAGTTGATGATCACTAAACTCTAAAATAAGGGATTTCCCTGGTGGCTCAGATGATAAAGCATTTGTCTACAATGTGGGAGACCTGGGTTCGAGCCCTGGGTTGGGAAGATCCCCTGGAGAAGGAAATGGCAATCCAGTCCAGTACTATTGCCTGGAAAATCTCATGGGCAGAGGAGCCTGGCAGGCTACAGTCTATGGGGTCGCAAAGAGTCAGACATGACTGAATGACTTCACTTCACTTCACAAACTCTAAAATAAGAATAGTGATATACACAGTGGTGGTTTTGGTAATTGTAATGCATCACCCATATGAAACTATGAAAGACTTGGGAAAAGAAGCTAGTTTGTCAGATGAGATGTACGAAAAGTAATGAAGGAGACATCAAGACATCAAGGGATGATAATTTAGGTGCTAATTTTTGAGGACAATTGAGACAGGTCATATTTTAAAAAATTGATTTGGCTTTAGCTAATCTGAGTTATGGATGTGATAGAAATTAGATAACTGGATTTATTAAATCTTGTTTCTATTGTATAGAGATAAATTCATTTCAATAGGAAGTCATGTGATAACTTAACTTTATAAATAAAATATCATTAAATTTTTCGATAGGTAAGAAGTGGATTTATTAAAAAAAAAAAAAAGCTCCACAGATAGTGTGAGCCACCACAGAGGGTGGGTGCCTGTAAATAAAATTTTTTAAAGCAAGAGTAAGATGTCTCTAAGGTAAGTCCCCCATGGAATGATGTAATCAGACTTTCTACTAAGGTAAAAATTTCAAACTAATTGGAAGCCAAGCTCCAAGATCATCTGGATTTGATCATCGAGAAATAAGTACATGATGGAAGAAGGAAAACTAAATAGTCCAATTGAAAACAAGTAGCTTCATTTAGAAAAAGAGACAATAACAAATAAAGAATAGTTACTTTGGCAGTTTGTGACTAATATTTTACTTACAGTGTATCTTGTATTTACATCTCCCCCATTACTTACACTTATTAGCTTTTTTTTTTACTGTCATCAATTTTCAACTTCTCATCATTGCTAAGAAATATATGAGTGAGGTAACTGCACCATATTCCACATATGTTCTGCTCTATTTAACTGAGACAGCAATATTCAATAGTGCACTGATGCTGACACAGATTTTAGTAAGAACAATTTCACCTGGGAATAACTAGCCTTGCCTAACTATCAAAGCCAACATTCCTGAAATATAGGTAGGAACAAACCAATTATTAAGAATTGAGCCATAACTCCCTGTCAGGGTCCCATAGGAAAATAACTGGGATTTTTGAAGGGCATTTTAAAGAGCTTCAGTTTACCTATGACAGATAAGTCACAGTTAAGAAGAAGTCACATATACCTGTGACATATAGGTGATGGATTAGTCACCCACAGTGCTTTCTCTTCTGCTAGTGGTTTATGATGTCCTCATTTTTATTATGTAAGAAAAGCATCACAATCTAATGATCATCAGCTTACATACCTCAGCATATTCAGAGCCATAAATACCATCGATCACATTCAATATTCTGCTTGACTGTTCTAGAATCATTCAAAATAAAGCAAATGTAATTGTAAGAATTATTCAGATTTATATGAGGAGACTTTTCAAAATCTCCTAAATCTAGACTCAATTTCCTACTGTACCAGTAAGGAGACCACTCAATAATCTATTTTCAATTATTCAATAACAAAAGAATAATTATATCCAGACATCAGACAAATAGTAATGGACTCAAATCTACCATCACATTCTTATCACAATACTATTAATAGTCATATAAATATGTGATGTTAAAGAGTGAAATATTTGACCTCTTTTGTAACTCCTTATCCTTTCTCTCCTCAATCCTATGATGTGAGAAATCAAAGCATCTCAAAGAATTAGTTTCAGATAATTATGTTCTTTGACCCTGGTAAAAACTAATTGCAAGGTCTCCACCTTATGTAAACTCATATTTACTATTAGCTTATTATTCTATGAAAGAAGAAAAATGTGGTTTAACAAAATTCCAAGTAAATGAAGCTTAGATAAAACACATCTAAATATGATTTAAAATACTTTTACATGTACTCAGATTTTCATTGATTTTTTTGGTAGTACAGTTTTCATTTAAATCAAAGAAGTGTAATTTATCCAAGAATTGTAATGTCTGTGGAATTGTTTCTGGAGAAGATAATTTTCTACAAGTATTTAAAATCAGAAAGGTACAATGACAGCCTCTGACTTTATTTTCATGAAACTGAAAAATATTTAAAATCAACCATATGCAAGTTACTATGCCAGACAGTGGGAGATTTCAATTCAAGCCAACAAAAAATACTATCTGTTTGTTCCTTATGTTGCAGGGATTGTGGAAGCTAGAAACAAAGGATGAATAATACCTAAGAACTTTACTCAAGAAGTTAACAACTTCATCAGAGATATAAACAATTGACAAAGTAATAGAAATTCAGTCTGGTAACTGTGATAATAGAAGGATGCTCTGCTTAGTTTGAGTTACTAACAAAATTTGCCCAGAATATTGGATAGACTGGTTGTGGGCAAAACAGTGGGTTTCTATTAGACACCTGTCATTCCCTCTCTTCTCCCTGAAAATCTTTCCTTTCATCAGTGTGTAACTTTTGGAATATTCTTTGCTTTGTAGATTTTAATAAAGCTGCAGAATCAAATTTCATTTGCTGTGCCTGAAATAAGATTCAGAACTCATATCATCTATTATCTAAATAATTCAAATAAAATTTAAATTTATAAATAAATATTGTCCATTTTTAATATATTTGAAAGAATTCATTTCCAACTATGTCTTGCAAAATTAAAAAATATATATTTTAGGTAGTAGAGGGGGGCGGTCCTAAGATGGCAGAGGAATAGGATGGGGAGACCACTTTCTCCCCCACAAATTCATCAAAAGCACATTTCATCGCTGAGTCAATTTTACAAAACAACTTCTGAATCCTGGCAGAGGACATCAGGCACCCAGAAAAGCAGATCATTGTCTTCAAAAACAGGTAGGAAAAATACAAAAGACAAAAAAAGAGACAAAGGAGGTAGGGAGGGAGCTCCATCCTGGGAAGGGAATCCCGTCCCGGGAAGGGAGTCTTAAAAAGAGAGGTTTCCAAACACCAGGAAACACTCTCACTGCTGAGTCTGTGGCGAGCCTTGGAAGCAAAGAGGGCAACATAACAGGGAAGAAAAATACATAAATAATTAAAAGCAACAGATTACGAGCCCAAACGGTAACTCCCTCAGCTGAGAAGCAGCACAGACGCCTGCATCCACTACTAGCGGGTGGGGGCTGGGCAGGGAGGCGCGGGCTGCAGTGCTTTTTAAGAATCAGGCCGGAATGCCCCGAATGTAACCAGAACGAACTAACTTGGGCTAGTATACCAGACTGTGGTATAGCTACCACGCGAAAACCTCTAACATAAGACACTGCCAGGACCACAGACAGAACAAAGGACAGAACAGAAATAGCCAGCTGCAGACCATCCCCCTCCGGTGACAGGCAGCCAGAGCTGTAAGGGCTGGAAGGGGGCAATCGCAGCCCCGGAGAGACTTTACCTACCAAACTGCAAGCAGGCTTCTTTGCTAACTAAGACTTCTTGGGGTTCTGGACAGTTACCATCTGCCTGACAAGGGGCGCCAGCGGTACACCCAGAAAACTGAGCAGCAGGGTAAGGTGACAAGTCGCAGTGACCGTGCTTGCCAAACACCTGAGCTACTCGGTCCTGGGAAGGGCACAAAACACAAGCCCAACCGAATCTGTGCCTCTGAGGGCTACCTGAGAGCCAAGCCGGAGTGGCTTAGACTGGGGAGGTGCATGAAACCTAGGGCTGGCCTCAGAAGGTTCCTGGCGGAGCAACGTAGAGCCTGAGTGGTGTGCGCTATGTGCAGGGGCATGCCCAGTGTGGCTGAGACACTGCAAGCACATGCCAGTGTTATTTGTTTGAAGCATCCCTCCCTCCCCATAGCACGACTGAACAAGTGAGACTAAAAAAAAAAAAGTGTCCACCACCGCCTCACTTGTGTCAGGGTGGAAATCAGACACTGAAGAGACCAGCAAACAGAAGAAGCTAAACAGAGGGAACCACCTTGGAAGTGACCCAACACTGCCCACAACACCAGAGAAAGTCCCAGAAATATCTTTACTATTTTTAAGACCATTCTCTTTTGTTGTTGTTGTTGATGTTGTTGTTTGATTGTTTTTTCTTCTTTTCTTTTTCTCCTCCTTTTTTTTTTTTTTTTNGGCATGACTGAGCAACTTCACTTTCACTTTTCACTTTCATGCGTTGGAGAAGGCAATGGCAACCCACTCTTGTTCTTGCCTGAATTCCCACTCCTGTTCTTGCCTGGAGAATCCCAGGGATGGCTGAGCTTGGTGGACTGCTGTCTATGGGGTCACACAGAGTCAGACACGACTGAAGAGACTTAGCAGCAGCAGTAGCAGCAGCAGGACTATTGGAGAAGCTTAGTGGGTTGGGGCATTCCAAAGGAAAACTCTCACCATCCCACTTTGATCTCATTGGAATAACAAGTAATCTCTGAATGCTCACTCTAAAAATAATTATGTCCATTAGAAAGGTCTTCATATTCTAATTTTTAAAAATTATTTATCTATTTAGGCTGCACTGCATCACATGGCATGTGAAACCTTATTTCCCCAGCCAGGGATTAAAGCTGTGGCCCTTGCAGTGGACATGCAGTCTTAACTACCATACCAACAGGAGAGTACCCATGTTATCATTTTAAAAGTTACAGATTGCAAATAATCAGTATACATGTTCTAAAAAGATCTTTATCAGAATAAATAATACAGAATACAAAGAAAGAGTAAATCATTTAAGATAAAAGATATTCATGAAGAACATATTTTCAACATGTTGTTCAATACCATGTTCAAAAGATAGGAGAGGTATGGTAAATTCAAAACAAGAAAAATCAAATAAGAAAGTGTTAAGAGCAAAAAAAAAAAAAAAAGGCACCTTATGGCAACTTCTGCCATAATGATGGTGTCATCTGTATACATGAGGTTATTGATATCTCTCCCAGAAATCTTGATTCCAGCTTGTGCTTCATCTAGACTGGCATTTTGCATGATCTACTCTGACTTCCCTGGTGGCTTAGATGGGAAAGCGTCTGTCTACAACGCAGGAGACCCAGGTTCGATCCCTGGGTTGGGAAGATCCCCTGGAGAAGGAAATGGCAATCCACTCCAGGACTATTGCCTGGAAAATCCCATGGACAGAAGAGCCTAGTAGGCTACAGTCCATGGGGTCGCAAAGAGTCGGACACGAATGAGCGACTTCACTTCACTTCACTTCTTCACTCTGCATAGAAGTTAAAAAAGCAGGTGACAAAGTAGAGCCTTGACATACTCCTTTGCCAANTAGTAGGCTACAGTCCATGGGGTCGCAAAGAGTCGGACACGAATGAGCGACTTCACTTCACTTCACTTCTTCACTCTGCATAGAAGTTAAAAAAGCAGGTGACAAAGTAGAGCCTTGACATACTCCTTTGCCAATTTGGGACCAGTCCATTGTTCTATGTCCAGTTCTAACTGTTGCTTCCTGACCTGCATACAGACGTCTCAGGATGCAGGTAAGGTGGTCTGGTATTCCTATCTTTTGAAGAATTTTCCACAGGTTTTTTTTTTTTTTTTTTTTTTATCTACACAGTCAAAGGATTTGGCATAGTCAGTAAAGCAGATGTTTTTCTGTAACTCTCTTGCTTTTTCTATGATCGATCCAATGTACATTGGCACTTTGATCTCTGATTCCTCTGTCTTTCCTAAATCTAGTTTGAACATCTGAAAGTTCTCGGTTCACATACTGTTGAAGCCTGGCTTGGAGGACTTTGAATATTACTTTGCTAGCATGTGAGAATTGTGCAATTGTGCAGTAGTTTGAACATTCTTTGGCATTGTCTTTCTTTGGGATTGGAATGAAAACTGACCTNAGACTGGAGGAAACAAAAAAGGTATCTGTTAGGGAAGCTGGAAGGAAGGGAAAAGAAGTGTTCTACTTATTAGGTTAATGTGTTTAATGCTGTATACAATTCTGCTTCTTTTAAGTGACTCAGTAGAGCAAAATGACTTTCTAAATAAATTGCATGAGCGATGTATCAGATTTTGAAACAAGTAATTCAGTTTTTTACTTTCTAAGCCCTATTCCTGTCTGCCCTCCTTTCCACTGCATCCTGTAATGAGTATCTCTATTTTGTATTGGGTGCACTTGAGCCCTTCCAAAATCACCCTTTGTAGGCATGTTGTAGTCTCATAGGTCCATCTGTATTCTGACTCAGTTTGTATCCATCAGTGAATCTTCTCAAGTTTAGCAAACAGTATTCTCTCCATTTTAAATTCAGGCCTTCTCTATACATCTGTCTCAGATATTCTTAATCCTAAGTAAGCTAACTCTCCTTGCAATTTCTTTCTACTCTTTTTTTGTGCATATTATTTGTAGCACCTTTTACATTTCACAGTTAATAACCTGCGAATATCCACAGTTCAGTTTATTTAGTCCTTGGATTTACTCAGTTTTGGTTATTAGCAAAATAGAAAATTAAATGCATTATTGTAACAGGTTGTGATTATCTTTTACAGTTGAAGTCTTTTATCATGGATTATAGGAAATGGTTTAGACTAAACAGTCTAATGCTTAGTAAATTGCCTTTTTTGACATTTAAAAATTCATTTCCTTTAAGATTATTTTCAGATACTTAGATTAAAATAAACTGCTGATTGAAGCTTAATTGGTTTTTAGGTAATCTAATGTTGGAAAAACGTGAAACTTTATAGCTAAGAAGACAAATTAATAAATTAGCAGTGTTAGGTGAGATGCCTTGGGCTTCTCTGTAGGAGTATTAAGTTTAGTTGGTGCATAATAGCTTTGTAAAGTACTGCTGTTTGTTGATCAAAGGCATTTGGGAAATATATAACTCTTAATATTTGAATAGAATAACTGATTTTCTTGTGGTTGCACACCTGTATAAAATCCGATTGTGATTTAATTAAACAAGTATATGGTGACAATGTTTTTGTGTTGGTCCTAAGTAGTATCTAAACTGTTTGGTGCCTTACATTTACTTTAGTGTCTCTGTAAGAAGAGCTCAAAGAAGCCCAGTATCTGAGGATTGTCTTACTGTTGAATCCTCTCATTCGATTGGTTGTAAATGGCTTGGCGAACTTTTATTATTGAAACATCTTTTTTAACAGTTCTGCTATTCCTAGTACTTAGTAGAAAATCAATGTAAGTGTTCCATTTTCAAGTGGAATAATAGATAAGGGGCTTCTTTCAGTGTACATTTTCTTGCAAGGAGAGAATTATTGCCTTTATTATAACAATAAAAAGATTGTTTAGGGAATTCTCGGGTAGTCCAGTAGTCAGGACTCAGTGCTTTCTTTGCCGAGGGCCTGGGTTCAATCCCTGGTCAGGGAACTAAGATACCACAAGCTTGTGAGGTGGGGCCAAAAGAAAGGATAGTTTATAACTCATTGTAAAGTTAGCCACTGCTTTGTTGCTATTACACACTCATGTGACAACACCCCCCTCCCATTTTATCATCCTTTCCTTCCTTAATCTGGTTATTTTATTTTAGATATGTTGCAGCCTTGGTGTTAAGCCTAGGAGCATCTTTGCCAATAATTAGAACTGATATCTGGGACTTGAGAAGAGTGTTGTGATTAGAAATTGATTTTTCACACTGCTGCTATTACTTTCATAATCTTCCTTTCAGCTGTAGCTTAAAATAGATGGTTTAACACATGACTTAGGTACAGTTGTAGGTGAGCAAAGGAAGATAAGCATGTATCATTTTCATATTTCTCATACTTTAGCAAAAGTTATATGTACAGTTTTAGATGTTGTGGCAAAGGGTATAGTTTAATTTTCCTCTTTTCATGTGTAAGCCAAGATCCTTTCGGGGTAGAAAAGAAATAGGCTATAAGACTTCCTTTTTTAAAAAAGTACATTTAAGATGGTGGAGGAGTAGGATGGGGAGACCACTTTCTCCCCCACAAATTCATCAAAAGAACATTTCAACACTGAGTAAATTCTACAAAACAACTTCTGAATGCTGGCAGAGGACATCAGGCACCCAGAAAAGCAGATCATTGTCTTCCAAAACAGGTAGGAAAATATAAAAGACTAAAAAAGAGACAAAGGAGATAGGGAGGGAGCTCCGTCCCAGGAAGGGAGTCCCGTCCCGGGAACAGAGTCTTAAAAAGAGAGAAGTTTCCAAACACCCGGAAACACTCTCGCTGCTGAGTCTGTGGTGAGCCTTGGAAGCACAGAAGGCAACATAACAGGGAAGAGAAATAAATAAATAATTAAAACTAACAGATTACGAGCCCAATGGTAACTCCCCCAGCAGAGAAGCAGCACAGACGCCTGCATCTGCCACTAGCAAGTGGGGGCTGGGCAGGGAGGCGCTGGCTGCAGTGCTTTTCAAGAATTGGCCAGCATGCCACGAGTGTAACCAGAATGAACTAACTTGGGCTAGCATACCAGACTGTGGGATAGCTACCATGCAAAAAGCTCTAACATAAGACACCGCCAGGACCATGCACAGAACAAAGGATGGAACAGAAGTAGCCAGCTGCAGACCATCCCCCTTCGGTGACAGGCAGCCAGAGCTGTAAGGGCTGGAAGGGGGCAGTTGCAGCCCCAGAGGGGCTGCAAGCAAACTGCAAGCAGGCTTCTTTGCTAAGACTTCTTGGGGTCCTGGACAGTCACCATCCGCCTGACAAGGGGCGCCAGCAGTGCACCCAGAAAGCTGAGCAGCAGGGACGGGAAAGGTGGTAAGTCGCAGCGACAGTGCTCGCCAAACACCTGAGCTACTTGGTTCTGGGAAGGGCACAAAACACAGGCGCAACCGAATCTGCGCCTCTGAGGGCTACCTGAGTGCCTGAACCTGAGCGGCTTAGACCGGGGAGGTGCATGCAGCCTAGGACGGGCCTCAGACGGTTCCTGGCGGTGCAACGTAGAGCCTGAGCAGTGTGCGCCGTGTGCAAGGGCATGCCCGTTGTGGCTGAGACACTGCAAGCACACGCCAGTGTTATTTGTTTGCAGCATCCCTCCCTCCCCACAGTGTGACTGAACAAGTGAGCCTGAAAAAAAAAAAAAGTGTCCACCGCCACCCTCCTTGTGTCAGGGTGGAAAGCAGACACTGAAGAGACCAGCAAACAGAAGAAGCTAAACAGAGGGAACCGCCTTGGAAGTGACCCCACACTGCCCACAACACCAGAGAAAGTCCCAGATATATCTTTACTATTTTTACGACCTTTCTCTTTTTTGTTGTTGTTGATGTTGTTTGATTGTTTTTTCTTTTTTTTAACTTTAAAAAAATTTTAAGTCCTCTATTTCTCCTTTAATTTTAATTTTTATAATCTACTCTTTTCAAAAAAAAAGACCCTATTTTTAAAGCAAATGCCGTATATATTTTTTTGTGGTGGTTGTTGTTTTTAAATAATTCTCGTGATTTTTTTTTCTTCTTGTTCTTCTTCTTTTCTTTAATATTGTATTTTTGAAAATCCAACCTCTACTCTAGATTTTTAATCTTTGCTTTTTGGTATTTGTTGTCAATTTTGTACATTTAAAAACCCAATCTTCAGTACCCAATTTTACCTGAGAGCGAGATTACTGGCTTGACCGCTCTCTCCTCCTTTGGACTCTCTTTTTGCTCCACCAGGTTGCCTCTGTCTCCTCCCTCCCCCTTCTATTCTCTACCCAACTCTGTGAATCTCTGTAGGTTCCAGACAGTGGAGAACACTTAGGGAACTGGTTACTGGCTGGATCTGTCTCTCTCCTTTTCATTTCCCTCTTTTACCCTCCTGGCCACCTCTGTCTCCTTCTTCCCTCTCCTCTTCCCTGTATAACTCCGTGAACACCTCTGAGTGGTCCAGACTGTGGAGCGCACATAAGGAAGTGATTACTGGCTAGCTTGCTCTCTCCTCTTTTGATCCCACCTCATCTCATTCCAGTCATCTCTAACTACCCCCTCCCTCTTCTCTTATCCATGTAACTCAGTGAACCTCTCTGGGTGTCCCTCAATGTGGAGAAACTTTTCATCTTTAATCTAGATGTTTTATCATCAGTGCTGTATAGATGGAGAAGTCTTGAGGCTACTGTAAAAATAAAACTGAAAACCAGAAGCAGGAGGCTTAAGTCCAAATCCTGAGAACATCAGAGAACTCCTGACTCCAGGGAACATTAATCGATAGGAGCTCATCAAACGCCTCCATACCTACACTGAAACCAAGCACCACCCAAGGGCCAACAAGTTTCAGAGCAAGACAGACCACGCAAATTTTCCAGCAACACAGGAACACACCCCTGAGTTTCAATTTACAGGCAGCTCAAAGTTACCCCCAAACCATAGACATCTCATAATTCATTACTGGACACTTCATTGCACTCCACAGAGAAGAAATCCAGCTCCACCCACCAAAACTCCGACACAAGCTCCCCTAACCAAGAAACCTTGACAAGCCACTGATACAACCTCTCCCACAGTGAGGAAACTCCATAATAAAGAGAACTCCACAAAGTCCCAGAATACAGAAAGGCCACCCCAAATGCAGCAATATAACCAAGATGAAGAGGCAGAGGAATACCCAGCAGGTAAAGGAACAGGAGAAATGCCCACCAAACCAAACCAAAGGGGAAGAGATAGGGAATCTACCTGAGAAAGAATTCTGAATAATGATAGGGAAAATGATCCAAAATCTTGAAATCAAAATGGAATCACAGATGAATAGCCTGGAGAAGATGCAAGAAAGATTTAACAAGAACCTAGAAGGAATAAAAAAGTCAATATATAATGAATAATGCAATAAATGAGATCAGAAACACACTGGAGGCAACAAATAGTAGAATATCAGAGGCAGAAGATAGGATTAGTGAAATAGAAGATAGAATGGTAGAAATAAATGAATCAGAGAGGAATAGAGAAAAACGAATTAAAAGAAATGAGGACAATCTCAGAGACCTCCAGGACAATATGAAACGCTCCAACATTCGAATTATAGGAGTCCCAGAAGAAGAAGACAAAAAGAAAGACCATGAGAAAATACTTGAGGAGATAATAGTTGAAAACTTCCCTAAAATGGGGAAGGAAATAATCACCCAAGTCCAAGAAACCCAGAGAGTTCCAAACAGGATAAACCCAAGGCGAAACACCCCAAGACACATATTAATCAAATTAACAAAGATCAAACACAAAGAACAAATATTAAAAGCAGCAAGGGAAAAATAACAAATAACACACAAGGGGATTCCCATAAGGATAACTGCAGATCTTTCAATAGAAACTCTTCAGGCCAGGAGGGAATGGCAAGACATACTTAAAATGATGAAAGAAAATAACCTACAACCCAAATTATTGTACCCAGCAGGGATCTCATTCAAATATGAAGGAGAAATCAAAAGCTTTCCAGACAAGCAAAAGCTGAGAGAATTCAGCACCACCAAACCAGCTCTCCAACAAATGCTAAAGGATATTCTCTAGACAGGAAACACAAAAAGGGCATATAAACCCGAACCCAAAACAATAAAATAAATGGCAACAGGATCATACTTAACAATAGTTACCTTAAACGTAAATGGGTTGAATGCCCCAACCAAAAGGCAAAGACTGGCTGAATGGATACAAAAACAAGACCCCTATATATGCTGCCTACAAGAGACGCACCTCAAAACAAGGGACACATATGGACTGAAAGTGAAGGGCTGGAAAAAGATATTCCACGCAAATAGAGACCAACAGAAAGCAGGAGTAGCAATACTCATATCCAATAAAATAGACTTTGAAACAAAGGCTGTGAAAAGAGACAAAGAAGGACAGTACATAATGATTAAAGGATCAATCCAAGAAGAAGATATAACAATTATAAATATATATGCACCCAACATAGGAGCACCACATTATGTAAGAAATGCTAACAAGTATGAAAGGGAAATTAACAATAATACAATAATAGTGGGAGACTTTAATACCCCACTCACATCTATGGACAGATCAACTAAACAGAAAATTAACAAAGAAACACAAACTTTAAATGATACAATAGACCAGTTAGACCTAACTGATATCTATAGGACATTTCACCCCAAAACAATGAATTTCACCTTTTTCTCAAGTGCTCACGGAACCTTCTCCAGGATAGATCACATCCTGACCCATAAATCTAACCTTGATAAATTCAAAAAAATTGAAATCATTCCAAGCATCTTTTCTGACCATAATGCATTAAGATTAGATCTCAATTACAGGAGGAAAACTATTAAAAATTCAAACATCTGGAGGCTAAACAACATGCTTCTGAATAACCAACAAATCACAGAAGAAATCAAAAAAGAAATCAAAATATGCATAGAAATGAATGAAAATGAAAACACAACAACCCAAAACCTGTGGGACACTATAAAAGCAGTGCTAAGAGGAAAGTTCATAGCAATACAGGCATACCTCAAGAAACAAGAAAAAAGTCAAATAAATAACCTAACTCTACACCTAAAGCAACTAGAAAAGGAAGAAATGGAGAACCCCAGAGTTAGTAGAAGGAAAGAAATCTTAAAAATTAGGGCAGAAATAAATGCAAAAGAAACAAAAGAGACCATAGCAAAAATCAACAAAGCCAAAAGCTGGTTTTTTGAAAAGATAAATAAAATTGACAAACCATTAGCCAGACTCATCAAGAAACAAAGGGAGAAAAATCAAATCAATAAAATCAGAAATGAAAATGGAGAGATCACAACAGACAACACAGAAATACAAAGAATCATAAGAGACTACTATCAGCAATTATATGCCAATAAATNCCAGGACCACAGACAGAACAAAGGACAGAACAGAAATAGCCAGCTGCAGACCATCCCCCTCCGGTGACAGGCAGCCAGAGCTGTAAGGGCTGGAAGGGGGCAATCGCAGCCCCGGAGAGACTTTACCTACCAAACTGCAAGCAGGCTTCTTTGCTAACTAAGACTTCTTGGGGTTCTGGACAGTTACCATCTGCCTGACAAGGGGCGCCAGCGGTACACCCAGAAAACTGAGCAGCAGGGTAAGGTGACAAGTCGCAGTGACCGTGCTTGCCAAACACCTGAGCTACTCGGTCCTGGGAAGGGCACAAAACACAAGCCCAACCGAATCTGTGCCTCTGAGGGCTACCTGAGAGCCAAGCCGGAGTGGCTTAGACTGGGGAGGTGCATGAAACCTAGGGCTGGCCTCAGAAGGTTCCTGGCGGAGCAACGTAGAGCCTGAGTGGTGTGCGCTATGTGCAGGGGCATGCCCAGTGTGGCTGAGACACTGCAAGCACATGCCAGTGTTATTTGTTTGAAGCATCCCTCCCTCCCCATAGCACGACTGAACAAGTGAGACTAAAAAAAAAAAAGTGTCCACCACCGCCTCACTTGTGTCAGGGTGGAAATCAGACACTGAAGAGACCAGCAAACAGAAGAAGCTAAACAGAGGGAACCACCTTGGAAGTGACCCAACACTGCCCACAACACCAGAGAAAGTCCCAGAAATATCTTTACTATTTTTAAGACCATTCTCTTTTGTTGTTGTTGTTGATGTTGTTGTTTGATTGTTTTTTCTTCTTTTCTTTTTCTCCTCCTTTTTTTTTTTTTTTACTTTTAAAAATTTTTAAGTTTTCTATTTCTCCTTTAATTTTAATTTTTATACCTACTATCACTTTTCAAAAAAAGACCCTATTTTTAAAGCAAATGCCATATATATATTTCTTGTGTGGTTGCTGTTGTTTAATAATTCTGGTGACTTTTTTTTTTTCTTCTTGTTCTTCTTCTTTTCTTTAATATTGTATTTTTGAAAATCCAACCTCTACTCTAGATTTTTAATCTTTGCTTTTTGGTATTTGTTGTCAATTTTGTACATTTAAAAACCCAATCTTCAGTACCCGATTTTACCTGAGAGTGAGATTACTGGCTTGACCCTTCTTTCCTCCTTGGACTCTCCTTTCTCTCTACCAGATTGTNCTTTAATATTGTATTTTTGAAAATCCAACCTCTACTCTAGATTTTTAATCTTTGCTTTTTTGTACTTGTTGTCAATTTTGTACATTTAAAAACCCAATCTTCAGTACCCGATTTTACCTGAGAGTGAGATTACTGGCTTGACCACTCTTTCCTCCTTGGACTCTCCTTTCTCTCTACCAGATTGTCTCTGCCTCCTCCCGCCCCCTTCTCTTTTCTATCCAGCTCTGTGAATCTCTGTGTGTCCGAGATGATGAACACTTAGGGAACTGGTTACTGGCTGGATCTGTCTCTCTCCTTATTTCCCTCGTTTATCCTCCTGGTCACCTCTGTCTACTTCCTCCCTCTTCTCTTCCCTGATTAAATCTGTGAACATCTCTGAGTGGTCCAGCCTGAGGAGCACACATAAGGAAGTGATTACTGGCTAGCTTGCTCTTTCCCCTTTTGATCCCACCTCATCTCATTCCAGTCACCTCTAACTACTCCCTCCCTCTTCTCTTCTCCATGTAACTCAGAGAACCTCTCTGGGTGTCCCTCAAGGTGGAGAAACTTTTCACCTTTAACCTAGATGTTTTATCATCGGTGCTGTATAGATGGAGACGTCTTGAGGCTACTGTAAAAATAAAACTGAAAACCAGAAGCAGGAGGCTTAAGTCCAAACCCTGAGAATATCAGAGAACTCCTGAATCCACGGAACATTAATAAATAGGAGCTAATCAAACACCTCCATATATATACTGAAACCAAGCACCACCCAAGGGCCAACAAGTTCCAGAGGAAGACATACAAGAGGCTCAAGTCCAAATCCTGAGAACATCAGAGAACTCCTGACTCCAGGGAATATTAACTGATAGGAGCTCATCAAACACCTCCATACCTACACTGAAGACAAGCACAACCCAACGGCCAACAAGTTCCAGAGCCAGACATACCATGCAAATTTTGGAACAACACAGGAACACACCCCTAAGCTTCAATATAAAGGCAGCTCAAGTTACTCCAAAACCATAGACATCTCATAACTCATTACTGGACACTTCCTTGCACTCCAGAGAGAAGAAATACAGCTCTACCCACCAGAACTCCGACACAAGCTTCCCTAACCAAGAAACCTTGACAAGCCACTGATACAACCCCACCCACAGCAAGGAAACTCCACAAATTCCCAGAATACAGAAAGGCCACCCCAAATGCAGCAATATAACCAAGATGAAGAGACAGAGGAATACTCAGCAGGTAAAGGAACAGGAGAAATGTCCACCAAACCAAACAAAAGAGGAAGAGATAGGGAATCTACCTGAGAAAGAATTCCGAATATTGATAGTGAAAATGATCCAAAATCTTGAAATAAAAATGGAATCACAGATAAATAGCCTGGAGACAAGGATTGAGAAGATGCAAGAAAGGTTTAACAAGGACTTAGAAGAAATAAAAAAGAGTCATTGTACAATAAATAATGCAATAAATGAGATCAGGAACACTCTGGAGGCAACAAATAGTAGAATAACGGAGGCAGAAGATAGGATTAGTGAAATAGAAGATAGAATGGTAGAAATAAATGAATCAGAGAGGAATAGAGAAAAACGAATTAAAAGAAATGAGGACAATCTCAGAGACCTCCAGGACAATATGAAACGCTCCAACATTCGAATTATAGGAGTCCCAGAAGAAGAAGACAAAAAGAAAGACCATGAGAAAATCCTTGAGGAGATAATAGTTGAAAACTTCCCTAAAATGGGGAAGGAAATAGCCAACCAAGTCCAAGAAACCCAGAGAGTTCCAAATAGGATAAACCCAAGGCGAAACACGCCAAGACACATATTAATCAAATTAACAAAGATCAAACACAAAGAACAACTATTAAAAGCAGCAAGGGGAAAACAACAAATAACACACAAGGGGATTCCCATAAGGATAACAGCTGATCTTTCAATAGAAACTCTTCAGGCCAGGAGGGAATGGCAAGACATACTTAAAGTGTTGAACGAAAAAAACCTACAGCCCAGATTACTGTACCCAGCAAGGATCTCTTTCAAATACGAAGGAGAAATCAGAAGCTTTACAGACAAGCAAAAGCTGAGAGAATTCAGCACCACCAAACCAGCTCTCCAACAAATGCTAAAGGATATTCTCTAGACAGGAAACAAAAAGGGTGTATAAACCCGAACCCAAAACAATAAAGTAAATGGCAACGGGATCATACTTCTCAATAATTACCTTAAACGTAAATGGGTTGAATGCCCCAACCAAAAGACAAAGACTGGCTGAATGGATACAAAAACAAGACCCTTGTATATGCTGTCTACAAGAAACCCACCTCAAAACAAGGGACATAAACAGACTGAAAGTGAAAGGCTGGAAAAAGATATATCATGCAAATAGAGACCAAAAGAAAGCAGGAGTGGCAATACTCATAGCTGATAAAATAGACTTTAAAGCAAAGGCTGTGAAAAGAGACAAAGAAGGCCACTACATAATGATCAAAGGATCAATCCAAGAAGAAGATATAACAATTATAAATATATATGCACCCAACATAGGAGCACCGCAATATGTAAGACAAATGCTAACAAGTATGAAAGGGGAAATTGACAATAACACAATAATAGTGGGAGACTTTAATACCCCACTCACACCTATGGACAGATCAACTAACCAGAAAATTAACAAAGAAACGCAAACTTTAAATGATACAATAGACCAGTTAGACCTAATTGATATCTATAGGACATTTCACCCCAAAACAATGAATTTCACCTTTTTCTCAAGTGCTCACGGAACCTTCTCCAGGATAGATCACATCCTGGGACATAAATCTAACCTTGATAAATTCAAAAAAATCGAAATCATTCCAAGCATCTTTTCTGACCATAATGCATTAAGATTAGATCTCAATTACAGGAGAAAAACTATTAAAAATTCCAACATTTGGAGGCTGAACAATACGCTTCTGAATAACCAACAAATCACAGAAGAAATCAAAAAAGAAATCAAAATGTGCATAGAAATGAATGAAAATGAAAACACAACAACCCAAAACCTGTGGGACACTATAAAAGCAGTGCTAAGAGGAAAGTTCATAGCAATACAGGCATACCTCAGGAAACAAGAAAAAAGTCAAATAAATAACCTAACTCTACACCTAAAGCAACTAGAAAAGGAAGAAATGGAGAACCCCAGAGTTAGTAGAAGGAAAGAAATCTTAAAAATTAGGGCAGAAATAAATGCAAAAGAAACAAAAGAGACCATAGCAAAAATCAACAAAGCCAAAAGCTGGTTTTTTGAAAAGATAAATAAAATTGACAAACCATTAGCCAGACTCATCAAGAAACAAAGGGAGAAAAATCAAATCAATAAAATCAGAAATGAAAATGGAGAGATCACAACAGACAACACAGAAATACAAAGAATCATAAGAGACTACTATCAGCAATTATATGCCAATAAATTGGACAACGTGGAAGAAATGGACAAATTCTTAGAAAAATACAACTTTCCAAAACTGAACCAGGAAGAAATAGAAAATCTTAACAGACCCATCACAAGCACGGAAATTGAAACTGTAATCAGAAATCTTCCAGCAAACAAAAGCCCAGGTCCAGACGGCTTCACAGCTGAATTCTACCAAAAATTTCGAGAAGAGCTAACACCTATCCTACTCAAACTCTTCCAGAAAATTGCAGAGGAAGGTAAACTTCCAAACTCATTCTATGAGGCCACCATCACCCTAATACCAAAACCTGACAAAGATGCCACAAAAAAAGAAAACTACAGGCCAATATCACTGATGAACATAGATGCAAAAATCCTCAACAAAATTCTAGCAATCAGAATCCAACAACACATTAAAAAGATCATACACCATGACCAAGTAGGCTTTATCCCAGGAATGCAAGGATTCTTCAATATTCGCAAATCAATCAATGTAATTCACCACATTAACAAATTGAAAAATAAATGCCATATGATTATCTCAATAGATGCAGAGAAGGCCTTTGATAAAATTCAACATCCATTTATGATAAAAACTCTCCAGAAAGCAGGAATAGAAGGAACATACCTCAACATAATAAAAGCTATATATGACAAACCCACAGCAAACATTATCCTCAATGGTGAAAAATTGAAAGCATTTCCCCTAAAGTCAGGAACAAGACAAGGATGTCCACTTTCACCGCTACTATTCAACATAGTTCTGGAAGTTTTGGCCACAGCAATCAGAGCAGAAAAAGAAATAAAAGGAATCCAAATTGGAAAAGAAGAAGTAAAACTCTCACTGTTTGCAGATGACATGATCCTCTACATAGAAAACCCTAAAGACTCCACCAGAAAATTACTAGAGCTAATCAATGAATATAGTAAAGTTGCAGGATATAAAATCAACACACAGAAATCCCTTGCATTCCTATACACTAATAATGAGAAAGTAGAAAACGAAATTAAGGAAACAATTCCATTCACCATTGCAACGAAAAGAATAAAATACTTAGGAATATATCTACCTAAAGAAACTAAAGACTTATATATAGAAAACTATAAAACACTGATGAAAGAAATCAAAGAGGACACTAATAGATGGAGAAATATACCATGTTCATGGATTGGAAGAATCAATATAGTGAAAATGAATATATTACCCAAAGCAATCTACAGATTCAATGCAATCCCTATCAAGCTACCAGCGGTATTTTTCACAGAACTAGAACAAATAATTTCAAGATTTGTATGGAAATACAAAAAACCTCGAATAGCCAAAGCAATTTTGAGAAAGAAGAATGGAACTGGAGGAATCAACTTACCTGACTTCAGGCTCTACTACAAAGCCACAGTCATCAAGACAGTGTGGTACTGGCACAAAGACAGAAATATAGATCAATGGAACAAAATAGAAAGCCCAGAGATAAATCCACACACATATGGACACCTTATCTTTGACAAAGGAGGCAAGAATATACAATGGAGTAAAGACAATCTCTTTAACAAGTGGTGCTGGGAAAACTGGTCAACCACTTGTAAAAGAATGAAACTAGATCACTTTCTAACACCACACACAAAAATAAACTCAAAATGGATTAAAGATCTAAATGTAAGACCAGAAACTATAAAACTCCTAGAGGAGAACATAGGCAAAACACTCTCCGACATAAATCACAGCAGGATCCTCAATGATCCGCCTCCCAGAATACTGGAAATAAAAGCAAATATAAACAAATGGGATCTAATTAAAATTAAAAGCTTCTGCACAACAAAGGAAACTATAAGCAAGGTGAAAAGACAACCCTCTGAATGGGAGAAAATAATAGCAAATGAAGCAACTGACAAACAACTAATCTCAAAAATATACAAGCAACTTATACAGCTCAATTCCAGAAAAATAAACGACCCAATCAAAAAATGGGCCAAAGAACTAAATAGACATTTCTCCAAAGAAGACATACGGATGGCTAACAAACACATGAAAAGATGCTCAACGTCACTCATTATCAGAGAAATGCAAATCAAGACCACAATGAGATACCACTTCACACCAGTCAGAATGGCTGCGATCCAAAAGTCTGCAAGCAATAAATGCTGGAGAGGGTGTGGAGAAAAGGGAACCCTTTTACACTGTTGGTGGGAATGCAAACTAGTACAGCCACTATGGAGAACAGTGTGGAGATTCCTTAAGAAATTGCAAATAGAACTGCCTTATGACCCAGCAATCCCACTGCTGGGCATACACACCGAGGAAACCAGAATAGAAAGAGACACATGTACCCCAATGTTCATTGCAGCACTGTTTATAATAGCCAGGACATGGAAACAACCTAGATGTCCATCAGCGGATGAATGGATAAGAAAGCTGTGGTATATATACACAATGGAGTATTACTCAGCCATTAAAAAGAATACATTTGAATCAGTTCTAATAAGATGGATGAAACTGGAACCAATTATACAGAGTGAAGTAAGCCAGAAAGAAAAACACCAATACAGTATACTAACACATATATATGGAATTTAGAAAGATGGTAATGATGACCCAGTATGCGAGACAGCAAAAGAGACACAGATATACAGAATGGATTTTTATACTCTGTGGGAGAGGGAGAGGGTGGGATGATTTGGGAGAATGGCATTGAAATATATATACTATCATGTAAGAAATGAATCATCAGTCTATGCTCGATACAGGATACAGGATGCTTGGGGCTGGTGCGTGGGGATGGGGTGGAAGGTGGGAGAGGGGTTCAAGATTGGGAACTCATGTACACCCATGGCTGATTTATTTCAACATATGCAAAACCAATACAGTATTGTAAAGCAAAATAAAGAAAAATAAAAAAAAATTAATATTTTATAAAACAAGAACCTATACAGTGAGATTTGAGAAATTATAGCAAATTAAACATTTTGTGATAGGAAATAATATCATGATGATATTCAATATTTGCAAGAATCAACTTAATCCAAAAAGGGAAAAATAAAAGAGATTAGGAAAAAAATCATTCTAAGTGTAAATTCATATAGAAATGGAAAAGTAAATCTGTATTTTGTCTTTGATATATTAGAGTCAGATATAAACTATAATCTGAATTTGCATCTGTTTTACTCATCTTGCATAGTAAAACACACACTCTCACTTAAGGAACGAAAACTTTTAATGACTCTCAAGACTGTCAGACAGGGTTCAGATAGTGTTTTAAATTTCAAAAGACAGGAAATACACAAACTCTTTTAAATACATCAACGTGGTGGAAAATAGAGCTTATTGATGCCCATCCTTCAGCAATTTAACTACAGAGACAGACCTTTAGCCAATAAAGAAAATAAAGGGGGGGGGCAGTGAAGATATTCATGTTAATGCATTTCACTGTTAAATAGTCCATATTTGCCAAATACAACAGATGTTAGAGATAATAAAATATTTCTGGAATAAAATCAACAAATGCAATAGAATTTTACCCAAGACTGTGTTCTTGTGATTATCTGGGGCCAATTGGTGGCTACAGTAGGTAAAATTACTGCCATGTGCAAGCCAGAACTGCTGCTACAAATTCTGAGATCTTGAAACTTTCCATAATCTCTCTATTTCCTAAATTTTTGATTCTTTAGTGAAAAGTGTGTGTTATTCTCTCAGTCGAGTCCAACTCTTTGCAACTGATTGGGCTCTAGCCTGCCAGGCTCCTCTGTCCACGGGGTTTTCCAGGCAAGAATACTGGCAAGGGTGGTCACGGCCTCCTCCAGGGGATCTTCCCAACCCAGGGATCAATCCGGGTCTCCTGCATTGCAGACAGTTTCTTTACTGCCTAAGCCATCAGTGAAGCCTTTTGACTCTTTAACTATACCATAAATCCCAGTCTCAGTCTGGTTGTGGTAATACCCTTATTCTGAATGTCCATCAGAGAAAAGAAAAATTAAAGAAATTAAAGTGCCAGTTACTTGCTTTTATCCTTTAGTTTTTGTACTATATTATAATCATTAAAAAAGTGATGAAAGACAGAAGCAATAAGGCCATCATCAGTTAATGCATGAAAATGGAAGAAGAGAAATATATGTATATATATGTGTATATATAATATACCTTATTATCTATTTTACATGATGAGTCTCTGAAAAATTTGGTCAGATTAAATACAGAATCAAAACTATCTTTGGTGGAAATCATCTCTCATTTTCACTAAGATGGTAAACTTGTTTTATGTCATATTGTCACAGGGTATTTATATTTTATTGTATGATGGTATAACAGAGCATTTTGGTTGCACATGAGCAAAGACTTAGAGAAATGGGTCCTGGGTTCTGACCACTTAGAGCCCATTTAGAAAGACATGCTTTCTTAATTGTCACTGATTTAGAAAAAACAAATCTATTCATTCATAGACAATTTTGAGTGCCAAAATAGATTAATCATTATTCTAAGCAAGCAAAGCAGACAAGTTTTCTCTTCTCAGACACTTAAAAATTTAGTGGAAGAGAAAAATAATAACAGGTAAAAACATGAAGCAATTACCTTTTGTGATGCCTGCTACCAAGGAAACTCAAGAATGAGATAGATGGTAACAGGGATGCTCTGCTTACACAGCACAATCAGAGCAGGAGTCTCACTTGCTGAAGAGCTGACAGATAAAGAAGGTCAAAGTTCCAGGGGGAGGAAGCAACTGGGCAGCCAGACTACAGCCTTAGAAAGAACTGAGACAACGAATTGGCAGAATGAAAGCCCAAAGTGCTGGTTATAGCAATAATAATTATTTTTTGATTATTATGTGCCAGGCATCAGGTGAAGTCTGAATTCTCATAAGAACTCTCCAGGGAAGGTTTTATTATTAACCCCATGCTACAAAAGTGAACATGAAAGCACAGGGAAATGAAGCATCTCAAGGTTACACAATTAATCAGCAGGGGACCCAAGTTTTATCTTCAACCAGCACTCACACACTAGAGCTCACTAAGTTATATTATCACCTCATAATTAGCTTTTACTGAGCACTTGCTTAATGACAAGGATCAGGTTAAACCCTTTAGAATATACAGTCTTTAAAAAATCTTTACAGTAATTACATTGAGGGAGGAAAGGAACAGGCTGAGCTGACTCCATCTTGAAAAAGAAGGAAACTCCATCTTGCACTTTCAGTGAGCTTTGGACTATGTGCCTGGTAGTCACAGGGATAACATACATCTGGCTGAACTGGCCTCCCAGACTGATAAATACCAGATTCCAGACATATGTTTTCCCATTGCCCCAAAGAATGCAATAATCCCCTATGTAGTCAGTCACCTTTGCAATCTTCATGGCAGCCATTGGTATAGGCTACAATGAATAACCAGCTGATCCTTCTGATTATGAATCATGGCTATAACCTGATTGTATCTCCCTTTAACACTTTCCAGGCTAGGTTTAAGGAATTTGGGGATGTGGGCTACAGCAGTATACTTGAGGTATATAAGGTTTCCATAAAAGTCGGTTGGGGTCTTGGGTTAAGAGGAGACTTTGCCTTGGGCCCGCTGGTGTAACAACCTGCACTCCACTATCTGTATTGTCCTTCTGAGTGAGTTTGTTTCCTGGAATGCATGGCTACAACAATATAATATAAACACTTTTTAAAAATCCCATTTTGAAGATTAGGCAACTAGGTACTAGAAAGGTAGATGAGTTTTTCAGTTACCCAGACAATGACAAGAAGAGCCAGGATCTGAATTAAGGCACATTCTGGGGATTCCTGCACAGACACACAAAGAAGGACTGTGTTTTGTGTCTTTATCTAACAAACTAGCTTTTTGAGTGGAGAGGACAAGGCCTGGGACAACATAGAGGATCCAGAAAACCCATTTCCAATCCATTTCCCTTTTCTCTTTGAGATGAGTGCCCATTCTCATTTTTCAGGTTTACTAAGACCTCTTTTCCTTTGGTGATAATCAACATGGCAGAAGGTGACAATTTCTATCAATTCCCACACTAACAAAACCCTTTTCAAGAGAACAGTAAGACAAAAGCAGAAACGCTGTGTTTCAGGGATTCTGTCAACACCAAGGAATTATCATATGGGGCAAGGCTTCTCTGGTGGCTCATCAGTAAAGAATTCGCCTGCCAAAGCAGGAGACATTGGTTTGATCCCTGGTTTGGGAATATCCCCTGGAGGATGGCATGATAATCCACTCTAGTATTCCTGCCTAAAAAATCTTGTGACAGTCCATCGCATTGCAAAGAGTCAGACAACTGAAGCGACTGAGTCCACACAGAGTGTCACAGTGCATGAAGGTGATTTTTCCTGAAACCACCATGGAGATGGAAAGAGAGGACAACTCCTTACAAATGAAAATTATTAGGAGATTATTGCAACATCGGAAAAGTATTTAAGATTCTTTCTATGCTTAAGTTTCTTTGCCACACACACACACACACACACACACACACAACATCCTAGAGTGCACAGCACAAACCCCACAAAAATAAACACCCAGCCCACAATGTCAATGCTGCCAAGGTGAAGAAGCTTAGAGTAATAACATTTTTATTTTATATATTGAAGTTCTTCAAGAAGTGGCTTCACTTAAGATAATTAAATGCATTAACCCAGCTAAAAGCAAAGATGAAATAAATTCAATTTGTCATTACATGTTACTTTTCCAGTTGACATATATCTAAAAATTGAAATCATCTCACAAAATACAGCAATTGTGTATATGAAATATACCTGATTGAACTGATATTTTAGAATAGAGTGTAAAAAATAATTTTATGCTGTATTTCTTATATATTAGTATATATATATACTTGTAAATCAGATTTGTCTTAAAAAGTATAGAAAAAATGTACATCAAAATCATCATAGGGGCTCATTAAAGATGCGTGAAATTTGTAATTCCCTGTGCCCATTTCAATATAAATCCTGAGAATTATATAGTTGAAAATCAGCCCAACTAATTCATATACAATCTGACAATTTAAAATATCTCATCTAGAGAAAAATTAAAATTGAAAAGATAAACACAATTCTAACACATTGATAAGGCAACTTTCATCCACTGGCAAATTCTGCTGCTGCTGCTGCTAAGTCACTTCAGTCATGTCCGACTCTGTGTGACCCCATAGACGGCAGCCCACCAGGCTCCCCCATCCCTGGGATTCTCCAGGCAAGAATACTGGAGTGGGTTGCCATTTCCTTCTCCAATGCATGAAAGAGAAAAGTGAAAGTGAAGTCGCTCAGTCTGTCCGACTGTTAGCGACCCCATGGACTGCAGCCCACCAGGCTACTCCGTCCATTGGATTTTCCAGGCAAGAGTACTGGGGTGGGGTGCCATTGCCTTCTAGTAGCAACTAATTTTAGTGGAAAATAGTCATAAAATACAAAGCTGCAAATAGTACTAGGATGATAATACAGTGAATTATGAGATAATGAAATAGGGTAGATTCATTTCCAAGGATGAACTGTGGTCAGTTAAGGCCTTCCTTTCTAAAGAAATGACATTTAAATTGAGACCTGAAGACTTGAAAATTTTGAAGTACTGATGAAAAAAACTTTTTACTCAGAATTAGCAAAACGTACAAAAGCCCTTTGGTATGTTTTTGATACACAGATCCTGGCCAAAAGGGCATTGTGGCTGGATACTGAGAATAAGGGGAGAAAGTGGTACAAGAACTATTTGGGGGCGGGGGAGAAAAAAATATTTTTCATAGTTTTAGGTATTGTGATGTGATCTTATTTGATTTGAAAAGGGTGTTCTGAATAGTCTGTAGACAATGGATTATAAATCTGTAAGTACTCTTGCCTGGAAAATCCCATGGAGGGAGGAGCCTGGTAGGCTGCAGTCCATGGGGTCGCTAAGAGTCGGACACGACTGAGAGACTTCATTTTCGTTTTTCATTTTCATGAATAGGAGAAGGAAATGGCAACCCACTCCAGTGTTCTTGCCTGGAGAATCCCAGGGACTAGGAGCCTGGTGGGCTGCTGCCTATGGGGTCGCATGGAATCGGACACGACTGAAGCGACTTAGCAGCAGCAGCAGCATACCAGAGGAAAGATTAATTTAGAGACCATTCATTGACTACCTAGAGGTGTGGTGTGCAATGGTGGCTGAAACTGGATTGGTGACAGTAGAGAAGAGGGAAAGAAGGTGGGCTGAAATTCATAGGTGGTAAGAGCCATAGGATTTGGTGAGATGACTTTGATATGCAAGATAAGGAAGAAGATAATTACTTGGTTTTTAAGAAAGAAGTGATGGAGAAGGAAATGGCAACCCACTCCAGTGTTCTTTCCTAAAGAATCCCAGGGACGGGGGATCCTGGTGGGCTGCCGTCTATGGGGTCGCACAGAGTCGGACACGACTCAAGCGACTTAGCAGCAGCAGCAGCAGCAGCAGGAAAACAGTGAATAGATGTAGTCAATATTTTGTCAGTCTGGTAGAATATTGGATGTTGCAACCTGAGTCAGAGTGAGTTGTTAGAATGAGTTTTAGTTTTCTGACTTGAACAAGAGTTGGACAGAAGAATCAGGGAGAAACGTTGGAGGAAGAGCATATCTACAGGACATGGCAGTTCAGTTTTGCTAATGTTGTATTTTCAGTGTCCATGGTACATTCAATCAAAGGCAATCAAATATCTATGTCTGAAGCTCAGAGAATTGATCATGGCAAGACATATTTTCCTTTCTATAGAGGTAATATTTAAATCTCTGGCCGAGTTTCCATACCAAGAAGAAAAGGAGGCCTGGAGACACTCCCTGGACAACTTCAACATTTAAAGAAAGGTAGAGAAAGAAAAGCAAGTAAAAAAAATGTTGAAGGAAACAGAGGTGTATGGAGAAAGTCAAAGGAATGTGTTGTAATGGAAGAGGAAATAAGGAAGAGCAAATTAGCAAGTACTAATTGGATTTGCCAACAATAAGATTATTAACATTACCAAGAGAGGGAGGAAGTCAGATCCAAGTCTGAGGAGTAAATAGAACATGAAAAAGCAGAGAAAATAAATAGAATAACTTTTCCATGAAGTTTGCATCTGAAAGGCAATAGAGAGATAGGATATTAAATGAAAAGTTATAGTTTTAAAGTTTATGGGTGCAGAAAACATTATACTAGGAGAAATAGATTAGATGAAGGTACAACATAAAAATAAATGAGGAAAATATTCCATAGAATTCTCTTAATGATTGAATCAGTTCCCTTTGCTTGTCACTGTGGTACAGTCTTATTTTGTGTATTTGAAGAGAACTGTGAGTCCTTTGAGGCGTAATTTTCAGCAGCAGGTATATGTCTCCCAGAAATAAACATTAAATCATGGCTCCATCTTACTTATGAAATATTAAAGGAGTAGCGTAAAATGGCATAATGATGACTTGAAATATGTTTCTATCATGTAGGCTCTTTTATAGAAAGAAATAAAAATTGACAGTTGAGTTTGTGTGCTTTTTCTTTTTTGTAAACATTCTGCTTATTTTTCCCATATGTCTGTAATATGAAAAATAACTCATTTATTGTTGACACTATAACCACAGAGGAGTTAAGAAAGAGGAATGCAAGTGAGACAGTTCTAACATACATAGTCTTGTGATGACCTAATAACAAGTATCACATATTTCTTTACTATCTGAAGTTACTTTAAAATGCAAAGGGATTAAACATGAGGTGGGTGGATGATCTGTTTATAATTACGTGATCTGTGAACAAATTGGATATATGTTAAGCCTAAGGCAGAAATTGTGTTTAGTTACCCATTCAAATAATTATTATGGAAAAGATTCACACATAAAAGTGATACATAATATTCTTTTCCCCCATAGCGATAACGTTCCTAGTAAACAGAAAAAATAAGTTTCAAATGAAAATTTCTCTGAGCCACAGAACAAAGAATGTATAGTTCAGATTATATTATTATACACAATTACTAATTTACTAATTACTCTATTTACAGATTAAACTTGATGTCTTGTTTCTCTTTTTCAAAAGGTTATATGTATATGATATTATACATGTGGCAATTTCATGTTGATGTATGGCAAAACCAATACAATATTATAAAGTAATTAACTTCCAATTAAAATAAATAAATTTATATTTTTTAAAAGTCATATGTAGGTCATTCAGAATTTAAAGCTAAAGTCTATATAGAAAACAGAAAACAAAAATCTTGGAAGGTACAGGTTTTGAGAAGAAAACAAAAGTAAAGCTGTCAAACACTCTACTTATTTCAGTTTCCTGCCTGTTTCAGGTAAGGTATATAGCACCATAAATATAAAAGTTTGCTTCAGTTTTTGCTTGACTTGACATCCTGGTTTCCTTATGTTTACAATTACAAACAATTTTGAATATCATAAAAGTATACTGAATTCTATGGCAAATGAACATTGTAGTCAGAGAAGCAAACTTACTTTTTAAAAAAATAAATTTATTTATTTTAATTGGAGGTTAATTACTTTACAATATTGTATTGGTTTTGCCATACATCAACATGAATCTGCCATAGGTATACACATGTTCCCCATCCTGAATACCCCTCCCGCCTCCCTCCCAGTACCATCCCTCTGGGTCATCCCAGTGCACCAGCCCCAAGCATCCTGTATCATGCTTCGAACCTGGACTCGTGATTCGTTTCCTATATGATATTATACATGTCTCAATGCCATTGTCCCAAATCAACCCACCCTATCCCTCCCCCAGAGTCCAAAAGACTGTTCTATACATCTCTGTCTCTTTTGCTGTCTCGCATACAGTGTCATCATTACCATCTTTCTAAATTCCATATATATGCGTTAGTATACTGTATTGGTGTTTTTCTTTCTGGCTTACTTCACTCTGTATAATAGGCTCCAGTTTCATCCATCTTATTAGAACTGATTCAAATGTATTCTTTTTAATGGTTGAGTAATACTCCATTGCGTATATGCACCACAGCTTTCTTATCGATTCATTTGCTGATGGACATCTAGGTTGTTTCCATGTCCTGGCTATTATAAACAGTGCTGCAATGAACATTGGGGTACACGTGTCTCTTTCCATTCTGGTTTCCTCGGTGTGTATGCCCAGCAGTGGGATTGCTGGATCATAAGGCAGTTCTATTTCCAATTTTTAAAGGAATCTCCACACTATTCTCCATAGTGGCTGTACTAGTTTGCATTCCCACCAACAGTGTAAGAGAGTTCCCTTTTCTCCACACCCCTTCTAGCATTTATTGCTTTTGGATCGCAGCCATTCTGTCTGGCGGGAATTGGTACCTCATTGTGGTTTTGATTTGCATTTCTCTGATAATGACAATATTTACTTTTGAAAGACAAAATAGAAAAATATCATCTCTTGTTATCTAAAAAAAAAAAAAAAAGCAAAACAGAAAAATTAGATCATTTAATTCTAACGTGCATGCATGATACTAAATCACTTTAGTTCTGTCCAACTCTTTGTGACTTTATGGACTGTAGCCCTCTAGACTTCTCTGTCCATGGGATTCTCCAGGCAGGACTACTGGAGTGGGTGGTAGGAGAAAGTAAATCATAAACAAAGAAAAATAATATTTTGCTGATGTTTCTTTCTTTTACCAATATTTTTAAGATTTTCAAGACAATGTAAATGCAGGTTTCAAAAAGTGAATTTGGCAAACTGAGTCATTCTGTTCAATAAGTCACTGTAAAAGTTCAATTAAGCAGGTAGTAATAAAATGTAAATTGCCTGCACCATTCAAAAGAATGTAAAATTATATTAGTCAGAGACTGCAATAGAATCTCTTAGGAAACAAACTCAGTAAAAAACATTCACACCTTATCTTCAGGATACTATTTAATCATAATTATTTTTCTACTTTGACTTTACTCATTATTTGGCATAAGGCCTAAACAAAAACTAAATTTTATTGACTTTAAAAGTTCAAGATAAATATCTATAGAGAAAATTAACTGATCATATTCCATCCCTTAATGAAAATGACAGCCATTTAATAAATGGGTTTTCCCAATAATTTATCTATATTTTAAACTCTTCTATAAATTAACAATTATAATTATAATATGAAATGACACTAAAATGTAATATTTTGTAAAAATATGAATATCACATAGATTTAAGATATTTATGTTAAAAATTCAGAAAAAAGCTAAGTTGAATTTATAAAATGCATAAATATTTATAAAATATCAACTATGTCTATTATCAGGTGCAAACATCCATATGCACTTATGATTGGAAATCTTTTGGCAATAATCATCAACTAAGCGATTTGTAATATAGCCTTAAAGTATGACAGATAACAATGTCAAGAGAGATTCTGAGTACATAGAGAGTAAGTTCACTTCAGTTCAGTTACTCAGTCATGTCCCACTCTTTGCAATCCCATGGATTTGCAGCACACCACTTCCTTGTCCATCACCAACACTTGGAGCTTGGTCAAACTCATTTCCATTGAGTCAGTGATGCCACCCAACCATCTCATCCTTTGTTGTCCCCTTCTCCTGCCATCGATCTTTCCCAGCATCAGGGTCTTTTCCTCCTTCTCATCAGGTGGCCAAAGTATTGGAGCTTTAGCCTCTGCATCAGTCCTTCCAGTGAATATTCAGGATTGATTCCTTTAGGATTGAATGATTCGATCTCCTTGCAGTCCAAGGGACTCTCAAGAGTCTTCTATGACACTACAGTTCAAAAGCATACAAAGTAAAGTGAAAACTTAATTATATTCATTTTAATGAGATTAAGAAGTTTGTCATTTTGATTTCATAAGTATTTTAAGTTAATTTTTAGATTATATAAATCAAGAGAGTTCATCAATTTAATTGTAGTGGATATAATATTAAACTGAGGATTAAAACATGTTAGCATTGAAGATTCAATCTCTACCTGAATTTTTACAGCTACAAAATCAGGTCTTTTTTTCTTTTTTTTTTCCTCACTTGATTCCACAGATAATATCTTTAAATTTGGAGCACTTAAGTGATTTGTGGTCACTTAGAGCAAGATTTTTTTTTCATCTCCATGTTATTCACTCTATACATATATATGCTGATATTCAAGCATCTGATTTTATTGTATGGCCCCAAAGAAAATATGTATCAATACTTGTAGGATGTAATTTTCTGTGCAATATTATTAAATGTGGCTTTGTTATTATTTTAAGGTATTTGGTGCTGACCTCTCTGAATTTAACATTTTCAAAATGTGATGACTCTCCTTTAAATATGAATTGCTTTCTGTTTTCATTTTTCAGTTCACACATAGTGTCCTTTATTTTAATCAATCTAGGGAACAAGTTAATTACTTAAAGATTTGGTGTAAATACTGATGATGGAATTTGCTTGGGATCAGGACAGTTATTACTTACAGACAGACTCAAAAATGGGCTATTCTTTTATAGATCTTCCTTTGGTGTCCAAATTTATAAAACATTGTTTAAAGTTGTTCACATGAATTTGTAAAGCAATTCTTCATTTCTATGGCTTCACTTATTTTATATATTTTACTTTACAGAACCAATTAATTATGTATTTTTCAGGTTTATGCCAACATTGAAGAATCTTAATAGTCTCTGTTACTTGCTTTAGTTGAACAGTACAGAATCAATCTCTTAAGTTCTTATTGTTCTAAACCACTGCTTGATTTAAAAAATCATCACTGTCCACCAGTGCAAAATCATCTAGGCTTATATATACAATATAAACATATCAGATGCATATGAATTGTAAAGCAATATTTTAGCTGTTATAAAGAACTGAGATAGCCCAAATGTGGGTTCTGACTTCATGAAGTTTTCAGTCAGAAAATTGGTACATGACAATTGTCTATAAAGCTAAATCAGAAGGTAGAAAACAATTGGTATCTTAATAGAGATTTCAAAGAACTGCCAGAAAAATACAGTTAAGGAAGAGTCTACACTTAAGTGTAGAGAAGCAAGTGGATAGTTATAAACTCAGTACTTTTGAAAGAAAGATTGTATTTGAAAATGTGAAGAAAGAAGAGAGATGGAGTTGATGAGAAGCCTTACACTGCAAATATAAGGATAATAGAACTCTGGGAAAATTATGGAAAATAGAAAATAGTTTATTTGTTTTAGGGTAGATTTGTTGGTAGAAGATAGTGATAAATGGAGTTTGAGTGCTTGACAGGATATTTGGGCTGTGGAAATCTTATTAATAATTGATAGGAATAATTTCAAATATTTTTTAGCTTATAAGCAGCCCCACTGGTATGGCCATGTTTCTAAAAGTTCCTTGTGAAATTATGTTACAGCAGAGTTCTGGACACATGGTAGTCCTTGATAAATATTTATATTTATTTTATTTTTTATTGAGTTTTACATTGTATTCAATTGTAAAAAGTTTCCAGAGTTTACTCTTACTTCATCATCTCTTTGTTGCTATCGTCTTTATCAATTCCTTCATCAATAAATAAAGAACATATTAGAACACTTTCTCAAAAATTTGACATTAACCTTTTAAAATTTTATTATTATTCTCTGTGACATTAGTTTAAGGAGGTGGGAGGGGGGTTCATGTTTGGGAGTTCATGTAAAAATAAATAAATAAATACAAAAAAAATAAATTTCTGACTGGTACAGCACACTGAAGTTGAAAATATTCTCATTAATTTCAGTACTATTTAAGTAAAACTATTCACTTTCACTTTTCACTTTTATGCATTGGAGAAGGAAATGGCAACCCACTCCAGTGTTCTTGCCTGGAGAATCCCAGGGATGGGGGAGCCTGGTGGGCTGCCATCTATGGGGTCACACAGAGTTGGACACGACTGAAGTGACTTAGCAACAGCAGCAGAATTCANTTTATGCATTGGAGAAGGAAATGGCAACCCACTCCAGTGTTCTTGCCTGGAGAATCCCAGGGATGGGGGAGCCTGGTGGGCTGCCATCTATGGGGTCACACAGAGTTGGACACGACTGAAGTGACTTAGCAACAGCAGCAGAATTCAAAATTTAAACTTCAGCAAGTTAGTCCCAATCATATCTAAACTGGCATAAGAATAAAGAAATAAACAGAAATAATCAAAATATTTGTGTTTAACCTGTAGAGGATATAAAAATCTATTTAAATGCTAATATTGAAATATTTTATATGCCAGTCATGATTTACTGCATATAAAGTCTTTTCAAATTATTATAAAGATATATTAACTAAAGCATTGAAGCTGTTGTAGCTTCTGGCACACTGTTACAGAATTTTAAAGCAAAATTATCCATTATAAAATATCATTTGTTAAAATTAGGATTATTGAGTGATGGACTACTTTGCATACACTTTGGGAAACATTCACTAAAAAGCATAGCTCTCCATTTCAACATTTTCATATTTATGTGTTACATAATCTTAGTGAATTATAGGCTGCTTTCACAATGATTACAGCATTCCAAACCATTTTCATGTAGGTGCTTCAATTATTACCTAATATTCTGGAAGAGTTTCCAAAGCAGCTGTGATGCTTGCCACATAGTTAGAGTATTCTTATTTTTTAAAAAATCATTTTTTAATTGAAGGGTGATTGCTTTACAGAATTTTATTTTTATCTGTCAAACTTCAACATGAATAATCCACAGAGAGTCTTAATATCAAGTATGGTGGGAGGCTTCTAAGATCTTAGTGTATGTAATCTCTTTCCCTTGAGTGTGGGTAGAATTTACTGACTCAAATACACAGAAGTGATAGAGTATTAATCCTGTGGTTAGAATATTAGAGTTAGTGGCTGTTGAGATCTCTCTCTCTCTCTCATTGCTCACCCAGGGAGAGCAGAAGCCATGTCTGTCAGGAAGCAGCCCTGTAAAAATGCATCTGATTAGGGACTAACTACAAATGAAGTTACTTTGTTTGTGAGACATTACTTTGCCAACAAAGGTCCATATAGTCAAAGCTATGGCTTTTCCAGTAGTCATTATGGATGTGAGAGTTGGACCATAAAGAAGGCTGAGTGCTGAAGAGCTGATGCTTCTGAATTGTGGTGTTGGAGAAAACTCTTGAGTCCCTTGAACTGCAAGGAGATCAAACGAGTCAATCCTAAAGGAAATCAACCTTGAATATTCATTGGAAGGACTGATGCTTAAGCTGAAACTCCAATACTTTGGCCACTTGATGCCAAGAACCAACTCATTAGAGAAGATGCTGATGCTGGGAAAGATTGAAGGCAGGAGGAGAAGGGGACTATAGAGGACAAGATAGTTGGATAGCATCACTGACTCAATGGACATGAGTTTGAGCAAGCCCCAGGAGGTGGTGAAGGACAAGGAAGCCTGGCATATTGTAGCCCATAGGGTCACAAAGAATCAGATGAGACTGAGCGACTGAACAACAAGGACATAAGTGAGAGTAGGGGCTTCCCGGGTGGCTAAGTGGTAAAGAATTCACCTGCCAATGCAAAAGGTGCGGGAGACACAGGTTCCATCCCTGGATTGGGAAGATCTCCTGGAGGAGGAAATGGCAACCCACTTCAGGATTCTCGCCTGGAAAATCTCATGGACAGAGGAGCTTGACAGTCAAAAGTCCATGGGGTCTCAAAGAGTAGGGCATGACTGAGTGACTGAGCATATATGCTTAAGTGAGATTAAGTGAGTTTAGAGGCATGTTCCCGCATGTCCAGCCTCAGTGGAGAACTGGTGAGACAGCTTTACTGCAATTAAAAAAAAAAAAAAAAAAGCATGGAGCCAGAGTCACCCAACAAAGCCACACTTGATTTCCTGACCCCTTGAAACTGTGAGATAATAAGGGCTTTTTCTTTTAAGGATGGAAATTATCCTGTAGGGTTAAGTGGCATGGACAAAATAACAGTTCCCTAGAGGCAAAATGGGTAGCTGAAACATGTGTGATAAATTTGTATNAATCATTTTTTAATTGAAGGGTGATTGCTTTACAGAATTTTATTTTTATCTGTCAAACTTCAACATGAATAATCCACAGAGAGTCTTAATATCAAGTATGGTGGGAGGCTTCTAAGATCTTAGTGTATGTAATCTCTTTCCCTTGAGTGTGGGTAGAATTTACTGACTCAAATACACAGAAGTGATAGAGTATTAATCCTGTGGTTAGAATATTAGAGTTAGTGGCTGTTGAGATCTCTCTCTCTCTCTCATTGCTCACCCAGGGAGAGCAGAAGCCATGTCTGTCAGGAAGCAGCCCTGTAAAAATGCATCTGATTAGGGACTAACTACAAATGAAGTTACTTTGTTTGTGAGACATTACTTTGCCAACAAAGGTCCATATAGTCAAAGCTATGGCTTTTCCAGTAGTCATTATGGATGTGAGAGTTGGACCATAAAGAAGGCTGAGTGCTGAAGAGCTGATGCTTCTGAATTGTGGTGTTGGAGAAAACTCTTGAGTCCCTTGAACTGCAAGGAGATCAAACGAGTCAATCCTAAAGGAAATCAACCTTGAATATTCATTGGAAGGACTGATGCTTAAGCTGAAACTCCAATACTTTGGCCACTTGATGCCAAGAACCAACTCATTAGAGAAGATGCTGATGCTGGGAAAGATTGAAGGCAGGAGGAGAAGGGGACTATAGAGGACAAGATAGTTGGATAGCATCACTGACTCAATGGACATGAGTTTGAGCAAGCCCCAGGAGGTGGTGAAGGACAAGGAAGCCTGGCATATTGTAGCCCATAGGGTCACAAAGAATCAGATGAGACTGAGCGACTGAACAACAAGGACATAAGTGAGAGTAGGGGCTTCCCGGGTGGCTAAGTGGTAAAGAATTCACCTGCCAATGCAAAAGGTGCGGGAGACACAGGTTCCATCCCTGGATTGGGAAGATCTCCTGGAGGAGGAAATGGCAACCCACTTCAGGATTCTCGCCTGGAAAATCTCATGGACAGAGGAGCTTGACAGTCAAAAGTCCATGGGGTCTCAAAGAGTAGGGCATGACTGAGTGACTGAGCATATATGCTTAAGTGAGATTAAGTGAGTTTAGAGGCATGTTCCCGCATGTCCAGCCTCAGTGGAGAACTGGTGAGACAGCTTTACTGCAATTAAAAAAAAAAAAAAAAAGCATGGAGCCAGAGTCACCCAACAAAGCCACACTTGATTTCCTGACCCCTTGAAACTGTGAGATAATAAGGGCTTTTTCTTTTAAGGATGGAAATTATCCTGTAGGGTTAAGTGGCATGGACAAAATAACAGTTCCCTAGAGGCAAAATGGGTAGCTGAAACATGTGTGATAAATTTGTATCTACAATCCACAAAATTTAAAATTGTTAAAGGTAGATTTAAGTTACTCTTAAATTATATATATATATATACACACACACATTGTTTGACCAGTGGGATATTTCCTATTAGAATCAGACAAAGAAAAACAAAAGTTTCTTGTTCTTGTTTCCTTATGGTATGCTATTAATATCACCCATTATTTCCCGTTATTTAACTTTTCAAAATCTGCTTAATATGTGGGGAAACAAAACTTCACTGGATTCTTCAGCTATAAAACCCCCAAGCTTCTGGAGGTTTGTTACCTACTTGAAGTATTAGAACTCCATCCTTCGTTTAGTTCATTGCATTGATTCAAAAGCATGATGCAACTTTTTCTTTTCTCAAGGCCAGGGTCAGCTCTGACAGCCTGGCATGTATCCCTAAGTTAAACATCTGGGTATTGGGAAAAATAGATAATTAGCTATTAATATTTTGCTAAGTATTTACTCTGTGGATCACAATAAACTGTGGAAAATTCTGAAAGAAATGGGAATACCAGGCCACCTGACCTGCCTCTGGAGAAACCTGTATGCAGGTCAGGAAGCAACAGTTAGAACTGTACATGGAACAACAGACTGGTTCCAAATAGGAAAAGGATTATGTCAAGGCTGTATATTGTCACCCTGCTTATTTAACTTATATGCAGAGTACATCATGAGAAATGCTGGGCTGGAGGAAGCACAGCTGGAATCAAGATTGCTGGAAGAAATATCATTAACCTCAGATATGCAGACAACACCACCCTTATGGCAGAAAATGAAGAAGAACTAAAGAGCTTCTTGATGAAAGTGAAAGAGGAGAGTGAAAAAGTTGGCTTAAAGCTCACCATTCGGAAAATGAAGATCATGACATCCGGTCCCATCGCTTCATGGGAAATAGATGGGGAAACAGTGGAAACAGTGTCAGACTTTATTTTCCTGGGCCCCAAAATCACTGCAGATGGTGACTGCAGCCATGAAATTGAAAGACGCATATTCCTTGGAAGGAAAGTTATGACCAACCTAGATAGCATATTAAAAAGCAAAGACATTACTTTGTCAACAAATGTCTGTCTAGTTAAGGCTGTGGTTTTTCCAGTGGTCATGTATGGATGAGAGAGTTGGACTATAAAGAAAGCTGAGCACCGAAGAATTGATGCTTTTAAACTGTGGTGCTGGAGAAGACTCTTGAGTCCCGTGTACTACAAGGAGATCCAACCAGGGCATCCTAAAGGAGATCAGTCCTGGGTGTTCACTGGTAGGACTGACGTTGAAGCTGAAACTCCAATACTTAGGCCACCTGATGCAAAGAGCTGACTCATTTTAAAAGACCCTGATGCTGGGAAGGACTGAGGGCAGAAGAAGAAGGGGACGACAGAGGACAAAATGGTTGGATGGCATCACTGACTCAATGGACATGGGTTTGGGTGGACTTGGGCAGTTGGTAATAGACAAGGAGGCCTGGTGTGCTGTGGTTCATGGAGTCGCAAAGAGTTGGACATGACTGAGTGACTGAACTGAACTGAAGTATTTACATATCAGAATTGTTACTGGATCTGGAGAGAAAGGGTCAGAGGATCCTCCTTTGTGGGTCTCCATTCTTGTTAAGAACACAAAGAACAATATGAGGTCTTACCTATGGCAAAAACAAGTGTGTTAAGGCAAGAACAGAAAGAACAACTCAAAGGAGATGTGGGCCAAGAAAAGAGGCACTGGCACCAGAATGATGAAGTAAGGACTTGACAAGTGTGTGCTCAGGTGCTCAGTCAGACTCACTGTGATCCCATGGACTGTAGCCTGCCAGGCTCCTCTACCCATGGAATTTTCCACTCAAGAATACTGGAGTGCACTGCCTTGTCCTTCTTCAGGGGATCTTCCCAACCTAGGGATCAAATTCACATTTCTTATATATCCTGACTTGTAGGCAAAGGCAAATTCTTTACCACTGAGCCATTTGGGAAGTCCTATAAATGTAAAGTGGTTTAGAAAAATGTAGGCTAATAATATGCACTTAATATTAGTCATTAATAGTAGAATTATGATATTACACACTCTCTGAAACTCCTTATATACTGATGACCAACCTTATTGCTTATGCCTAACTTCCTACCTAACAGAATCGACAAAGAGTCAGAATTTGGAGAAAACTCCAGGTTTTAAGGGCTGAAGCAGGGAACTGATCTGGCTCATGGAGAAATTTTATTCAACTGCCAAAAAGTCTGGATTTATGATTCAGAAATTTTACTTTTCCTATGAGACCCTTTTAGGATGGGAGGGAACAAATTTCTTAATTATGCTTTATAATCAGAGAAAAATCATTTTTTTTCCATTCCATTCCATCTTTGCCATTCACCTATAGACTATCTGGTTCACTGTATAGGGAAAAAAAAAAACAAAAAACAAAAAACAAAAAACTCCTATCATCTTTCATCCCATTGCTCCAGGGACAAGCTGTAGGAAAATGAGATGCTGACACATTGTTATTTATTGTGAGGAATTTAATAAAACATGTGTTTCTGACCTGGAAAACCTCTTGTGTTCATTTAGGGTCAAATTAATAAAAGAACAATTCTTAAAAATGAAACAGTGGAACTGTTGAAATTCTAAATATGTTCTGTCACATTCTTTCTAGGATGGATGTGTTTGAAAACACTGATCTTAAAAGATTATTTGGGGCTGGTGTATGGGGATGATCCGGAGGGATGATGTGGGGTGGGAGGTGGGAGGGGGGTTCATGTTTGGGAGTTCGTGTAAAAAAATAAATAAATACAAAAAAAAAAACAAACAAACAAAAAAAATGTAATA